>JAOXOE010000776.1:9032800-9058920 GCA_028565055.1 Phoeniculus purpureus | reverse complement strand
CGGGGCGGGAGCGCGCGGGGCAGCGCCCGGCGGGGCCGGCACCAGACCCGGCCACACCGCTACCGGCCACACCGGCACACGGATCCCGGCACGGAGCGCGGCCCCCGTGCGCAGGTAGGTGATGACCGGCTGGTCACAGCGGTGAGGGGCGGTGGGCGGCCGGTGCCGCGGATCCCCGGACGGAGCGGGACCTCCCGGCTGTGGGACTCGCCCTGCTGCCTCTTCCCGCCGGAGCATCCCAGTGCTGAGGGCAGCTCGGCTTCCCCTGCGCTGCTGGCGGCGACCGCGGCCCCTCTCCCGCCTCCACCGCGAGTTTTAAAAGCGGCGGCCGCTGCCCCCCGGTCCCGCCGGACCCCGCACGGGCCGGTGTCTCCTGTGGCCGCGGTTTGCCCCGGCGCGGGCGGTTTTTCTTCCTTCGCCCCTCGCACCGCGCCGGGACCCGGCTGTCCGTCCTAGCGCAGCCCCGTCGGCTCCGCGGGTCTCCCCGCAAACACGGGGCTGGACTTTGCTCCTCCCGGCCCTTGCAGGGTGTCTGCGGGTTGCATAGGACCAGGCAGCGGTTCCGCGTCCCCTCAACTTCTCGGCAGGTTCCAGCCCAGGAGATTCCCGGGCGCTGTCCTCCGGGGACGGGCCTGTCTCCATCCCGCTCCTTGAAAGCCCCGAGCCCCACGGGGTCCCGGGCGATTGAACCCTTCCCCAGCGATGCCCCTCGTGCTGCGCCTGGAGCTGCGGGTCCCCGAGGGGTTTAGTGCCTGTGCCGGGGGCAGAGGGCAAGAGGCTGCGAGGTGCCGGTTGTCTCCAGAGCTGTTGGGACGATGCGTGAGAAGACTTTGTGCCCCAGTAGTTAACGCTCTGGGTTCCTGCCGAGGTCCCCCACCCCGCAGAGCGCGGTGGGCAGCGACAGGTCCGTCCCGGGCTGGGCTGCCCGCACAGGAGATGGTCCTGCGGAGAGGTTCTCTGCGCGGTGGTCTGTGCGGTCTGAGCGCCGCTCCGCAGTTGGTTTAATGGGCTTTTTTTGTCCCGATACAGTGCGAGCTTGGGGTGAGTTATGAGTAGTCAGGTCTTGCAGCTTTGCTACAGCTTGTAAGTAGCGAAGGTGGCTGAGCACCCTCCTCAGAAGTGCTTTGGGCAGAGGGCCCACCACGGAGGCAGGAAGGGTTAACTTAAAGAGAACTACATGACTCACTTGGTAAATAGCAGTTATAGAATAGCTACTTAAAATTATTTTCTGAAGCAGATGGTCGACTATTAGATAACTTGATCTTTGGAAGTATTTGTTTTCAGGTTTCTTATCAGGCTGGTAAGTCTGAGACCTGTGTAACTTAAGAGCTGCAGTAATTGACAGTTTCTCTCCCGCAGAAGAATGAATTTAACTTGAGAGAAAGCCTGGCCAGCTCCTGCTGTTAAGAGAGACACCCCAGCGCACACTGCCCCAGTGAAGTACAGACAGATTAGATAAAGTTACCGACTTTACGTGAGTAATACTTGAATCGAATTAGATTTGCTGCAGAAATACCTCATTTCCAATCTCAATTAAGATGTCAATATAAACGCAATCACGTATCACAAAAATACGATGAAAATGAAATCCCGTCTAATGTGGCAAATGGATTAAATTCTTAATTATCCAGGAAAGCTGCAAGCCTCTGAATTTGTAGAGAAAACACGTGGGTACAAACTGCAAACATGTATGTGTGTATAGAAAATAATGTTGTCCTGTTACAGGGGGTGTGTGTGTGTGTGTGGGGAAAAAGACAAGCAGGTCTCCTTGTTCAGGTGAGAAGTCTGTGATTTACACACATACATGATCTGTGTCTGTCTCTCTCTTTCCCCCTGTATGTGTTTTTATACATAAAAACCAGAATCAATGTCATCCTGTGCCAGGTCAGGGCATGTCAGCCCAGTAATGAAGATTTTAGCCTCTGTCCTTCTGTCAGCAGCGGGTTCAAAAGGCACTGGAGATACGAGCTGAAAAGCCTCCTGCCAGGTCTCCCATGTTTGTATTTCTATTTTTGTTGATTAAAAAATAGGATGTTTCCATAAGGGCTGCTGGCACTAGTGTGTTTGGATGTAATCAACTTCTGAAAGCTATTCATCTTTTTTGTTTAATCTTCAATAATGGATTTCATGTAGCGCCATGTGGTTAAGCCCTCTTAAGAATTGCTGGGGATGTTTGGAGGGACTGTTTTGAATCTTCACTCTTCCCTTAGGTTGTGTTTCTCTCAAGGGTCTGGGCTAGTGGGCCAAGCACATTCCCTTCTGTCTTGAGCCCAGCAGCTTTTCCATCTGGTATGGAGGGAAGACCTCACCTTTTACCACTTCCTTTCTGCTGGGGTGACTGATGGCTGTACAATTTCTCATCTAATACAGGATGTGTAAGGCTTCACGGGTTTTCCACCTAAACACTGCATTATGCTTTAGCGCTTCGGTTTGACATTTCCACCCACATTTTCACATGTGAGCTGAAACAAGGCATATTGTGGCTAAGCTCTTGCTTAGAGTTTGGCATAGTTATGAGTGAAGTATTTTCCATCCAGAGGCTTGCATCAGCATCTCTCTTGGTGTCCTGCAAACTTTGTCTTTGTCTGCAGCTTGGGCAGATGTCAGCTCTTCACGTTAGTTCTCTCCGGTCTGGATGATGAATAAGTGGGTCCATCTTTATAGAGTTGTTTCATTTCAGAAGGCTTGATTGCCTAATGGATCGCCTTCAGGTTTTGCATCCATGCACGTGAACAGCCTGGTGAAGCTACGTGAACACAACAGCACCAGTTCCTTGCCTTTCTGCTCCTTTTAATGAGTCAGAGAAGGCCTCCTACTGGAATGAGATGCTCATGTAGCTGAATATGGAAGGTTGGTTTGTAAGAGGAAAAGAACTGGCAGCATTCTGCCTTGAGAGAGGGCAAGAGGATCTGGGCAGATACACAGAAGGTGGCTTAACCTCTGAAGGCTTCAGTTTCCTCTATAGAAGCAGAAGATGCCTCTTCCCTCACAAAGGCTGTGTCTGTGTCAGCAGTAGTTACTGGTTGTGTTTTAATTTTTCCTCTGAAGTAAAAAGAAAGGACCACTTCTTTTTCTGAGGTAAATCTCTGTAGATCAGAATGGCCAGATGGCACATGCAACTCTCAAATATGGAAACTATCCTCAGGTTCTTCAAGGTCACCTAATCGATGCCTCTGTCCAAAGGCAGAATCGACTGTGTTTTTGCCATTCCCACCAACTATTTCTCCATCCTGCAGTGGAGATTCCTTACTTTCCTGCTATGCAGGAAACACTCTGATGTCCACTTCAAACCCCTTTTTGCTATCTTATTCCTCATCCTGACCACAGTGGGCAAGCCACAGGAGACCAACAAAGGGTGTTTCAAAGTGCTTAAGCAAATGTAGGTTATTTGGTAAATGCCAGTGAACAAGGATGCGATTCCTCTCACTCCTCACCCCGTGTTCTGCGAGATCCCTCTCACTTCTCACCCTATGTTCTGTAAGGAGCAAATCACAGGAAACCTGGCTGCTTTCTGCCTAGTGTGGGATGGGTCAGACAGGCAGTGCAGTGGTGAAGTTAGCATCAAGTTATTTGGATAAACACACCGCTTATGAACAGAACTGAGGAACCTTGAAGTCCTCAGGAGAGTTCATAAAAAAGCCAAATGCAGTGAGATGGCTTCTGGAAAACTTAGTGTATTCATGGTGGGCTGAAGGGCTGACGGTTACTTTTGCTGCAGCACATGTGGAAGTGCAAGCTTTGTGTCCCTTTCTGGGTAGGACACTTGAGGCTTGACATGGGACCTGTAAAGATATGTCTGGTGCTATGTGAGACATGCTGGTGGGGCTGGCAGGGAACAGGACCCAAGGAAGGTTTGTGCTGTTTTAAAGTGGCAGCCAAGGCTTAGGTGGTAGCTTAGAGCACTGCAGACATCACTACTTGCTTCTATTTAAGCAACTAACTCAAACCTTATCAGTTCAGTTTATGACTTGTTCTGCTTTTCATCTGTGGGCCTGTGGGTTGATGATTAAAACCAAAAATTACCGGGTAGCGTAAAAAGCAGTGTATCTTATGTAAAGTACATGCAAATGCAGTTGCAGAAGGCACATAAGAACAGGAGCGCTGAAGCCTCCTTGCTCACAAAACAGCAGTAAATATGGTGCTGGGAAGGCCACGCTTGAAATTTTATCTGTGTTTTGGGATTCCTGCTGATGGGGGGGGGTTAATTTTAGTTTCTGCAAAGTTTTACATTTCAAGCCCAAATAAAATAGGAAATCTGTTACAACTGGAAGAGCAGCAGTGGAAGGCAGAGGTTGAGAAGAAATGACAGCTACAAGACAAATTGTATTTATCTTAGCTGGTAAGTTGAGGGTTGTGGGCAGTAGGTTTATCACTATGTGACAGGTAACTGAGATAAAGGCCAGGTGTTACACAGGGATGTGGAAAGACCTGAAGCAGGAATAAAGAATGCTTTGGGTAGATATTTAGGGAACATTTGCAAACAATGCATCTAAGACAATGGAGAAGTTAGCAACTTCTTGCAGGGATGGTTTGAGTCAGGGTCAGGGGGAGGGAAAGACATACAGAGGATGAGGGAATCTTCCTGTCGGTCTCTGATACAAGAAGAGGAAAGGGGGGTTTTCCTGAAACCTTGGGGACGTGACAAATGACATGCTGGGCTCCTGTCTCTGTGATGATTAGTATTTGTGATTGCACTCAAATCCAGAGTGGTTCTCAGGAGGCCTTGCAGATTGGGGCTGTTTTATCTGCCGAATAGCTGAGATAGAGTTGCCTATCCCTGTGGTTTTCCCGGGTGATGCTCACAGCCACAGGTGTTCCTCCTTGTTGAGTAGCTTTTCAAGTAGGGCAGAGGAGGGATCGCTCACTGTGTAGCCTTTTGAAGCTCAGCTGAAGCCAGTGTCAGCTGGGGGTCATGTCTGCGTTTGGACCTCGGCAGAGTCCCCGTTGCATTGGAGTGAGTAATGCTGTGAGCAGTGGGAAGTGTAATGTGGTCTCATTCTGCTCTTCCAGTGCATCACTTTGGGAGGAGTGAGGTCTGCACTATTTTCCCTGATAAAAGTTTCTATCTTCATTTAGTAGTCAGACCTCAGAGTCTCTCCCCTTTTTCTCCTGGTTTTGGTTCTTAGGAATTGTTTGGGGATTAGATTGTTGTGTTCTCTCATTTCTTCTCTGCCTCTCTTCACTCCCTTTTTTTTCCCCTCACTGGGATAGCACAAGTATTTCTGCTCTCTTCACCTGTTCTGTGGTGTTTGCCTGTTACCCACATCCCTCTTGTACTGGGAAAGTTCTCTACAAGCCCTTCTGTCAGTTTGGTTAATGAGCTTTACCAAGAATAGGATTGTCACCACTGAGGTTAAAGAGTTAAGGGATGTAGGCTGTTAAATATCCCATTCAGTGGTGACAACAGCTCCAGTATGAGATCCATACACTTGGGCCTGGACTAGGATTTTCCATAGGAAACAGCTAAGAGGTGTGTGGCTCTTTAATACAGTCTTCAGATAAGAGGCACGTGATTGAAATTTATTTGAATAATTACAGTTTCCACAGACGTCCGATCCACAGATCAGTGCCCTGGTTAAATGGGATGATGGAAAATAACATCAGGCTGACTTGGGCTGGCACCAGCACCCCTGCAGTTCCTGAAGCACATGGACTTTTCAGAAGCTTCTTAGATGTTCTGCAGTATGAACTTTTTGGCAAAATAATGACCTGTGTTAATGGCAAAGGAGTAAGGGGTTCCTCGAAATAGCCTGAATCTGAAAGGTGCTTCCTTCACAGAAATCAGGCCTTTTTAGCTGGAATCATTAAAGCTGAGGCACCTAACTTAGTCAAACACCTAAAAAACATCATCCTTTTGTTTCATGCCGGCTCGTGTTGTGCTGAATGCTATTCCAAACTCTACTTGACATTTATGACTCGTTTAGCATTATAACATGGGGGATTCTGGTGGATTTAGTGCAGTGACAGGAGTCTTTTTCTCTGGTACCACTGTTGCAGGGTACAGGAACGCAAATAGCTGTATTCACGGGCTGAGTACTGGAAAAAGTATTCACTAGCAGTTTTTCTCTATGCCCTTCCAGAAGGGAGATCTTCCTTCTCCTCAGTGTAGCCACAGCACAGCCATATGACTACAATCAGAGAGAGGGACACAGTCCACTTGGGATGAACACAGTCTTGGGGATGTCTGTTCTGGGCACGTCCCTGGGGTCCATCTCAGCTTGACAAATATCTGATGTGTTCAGAGTCAAATGCCATGGTCCCTAAGGCCTCAGTATTTTTTTGGTTAACCTAGTTCAGCAAGGTGGGAGCGTTGTGGTCATTGTGTGTTTGAGAAATTATTGCAGGTTTCTTTATAGCTGCAGCTTTCAAGGATCTGTTACTGTGCAGAAAGTGTAAAATATTTAATAGGACAAAAAGGCTGCTTCCCAAGCATCACAGAGGTGTCTCTGTTGTAGTGGGGTGCTTGCTGCTGCTCTCCTTGCCTTGCTGCTTCCTCTAGACAAACACCCTACACAGCTAGCAAGTCTGGTAAAATGTTTTCGGAAGTGATTTATCGGTGTCTGTTGGTTTGATGTAGAAGGAGAGCGAGAGCAACCAAAGACCAGCAATGTCACTTTCACCAGCAGTAGTTGCGTGATCTCTCTCCGCTCCAGAACATCAGCACCTCTGGCCTGAACAGTCGGAGGAGGAAGAAGGCAGCAAGATACCAGGCTGTTGTCAGCGGATGTGCTTTTACCACAGCACAAGGACTTAGGAAATGAAGGAAGGACTTTGTTAGAGTCCTTAGAGCACCAGCTCAACACTGAGGCTTGGCAGTAGTAGACAGTGACACGGGAGAGTTCTTAGTAAATCAGGTTATAATCAAGGACTTGAGAAAAACAGGAAGAATAGCTTTGAGTACCTCTAGAAAGGCTTGTGTTGTGCAGAGCTGACTGAGAGTGAAGGGATAGAAGTATGGTGCAAGTCACAGCAAAGGAAGAGAGAGGGACAAAGGAAAGGGCATGTGGCCTCGAGGCATCTGAGCATCAGCCCCTCCTCATCCGCAGAGGGTGGCAGAGTCCTAAAAATGTGTTGCGTAGCTCTGAGCCTGAGGCAGAAGCTCTGGGGATGGTGGGGCTTGACACAAAGCAAATAACCCGGTATGGAGTCAGGGGAAGTACCTTAGAAAATAGAGGAGGGAACGTTGCTGGGAACAAACTAAGGAGACAGAAAATGAGCAGTTAGGGCTTTTGACTGCTTTTGGACTGAACACACCACAGCACTGCCACTCTGAATGGCTTTTTGCTGGTAGGTGGTTGACAAACTGAGATGAAATGAGTTGCGTAAAACATGCTGGTGCACAGCCTGGGGGTGGAAGGGCCCAGGACACACCCTGGGGGATGGGAGGAAATAGGATTTCTTGTGTTGGCAGATATTGTGAGGTGCTGGGAGCACGTGGCCAGTCTCTGTGACAGAGCCAGCAGTGAATAGCCTGTGTGGCAGCTGGTGAGTTGAGATGAGATGGGCTTTGCTGGGACAGAGAATGGGGCAGGACTGCAGATGTTGGGACAGACTCTGCTGTTATGTTGGCAGGGCAGTTCTGTGGAGCTCCAGCTGAGTGCTGCATCACTGCTTAAAGTGGTAAGAGAAGGGAGCAGGTTGGAGAGGAATGATACGATGAGCTGTGTTAGCAAACCAATGGAGGCCTGACTGCTTTTCACACTGTGGGTGGGTATGAGTCAAACCGCTTGGGTGGTAGTGGGAGCTTCACAGTGACTCCTCAGTAATAACCCTTGCTCAGAGGGGTCAGCTCATGAGCCCTGGATGAAGTAATGCAGCAAGACAGCTTTGCTTTGGCTCAGGGGCAGGTTGAATTTGCTCATCTCTGTTCAAACTGTGCCTTCATCAGAATAGGGAAGGACAGCTGAGGAATCATCTTTGATTTATGTGGAGGGAGATGGTAAGAGTTATATTCCTTCTGCTGGAGAAGAGAGGATATTGGTTGAGCTGGTAGAACAGCACTCCCTACACTGGAGTAGAGTCAACTTCTGTTTTGCTGAAGAGCTTTTGCAAACACAGTTTGCAACTTGCAGAAGAACAATGCTTGGAAGGAAGAGAGCAAGGACCACAGGGCCTCATGGAGTGTGAACCTGAGGTTAGTGAAGGCAAATAGGGTTTGGGAACAACTGGAAGATGCAGGAAACAGAACGGATATGCCCAATTCTCAACTTCATATAGAAATGACAAGTGGAGTCAAATCTGGAGAGAAGTCTAGTCCGTTATTTTACAAAATACCAGAACAGCTGCATTAGCAATTTGATAAATATTTTCAGAGCAAATCCCTCCCTTGCCTGTATTCCTTGGTGGGTCACCTCTTCTACAGATCTGTTTCCTCACTTCTTTTAGTTTGTTCTTGAAGGAAATGCTCCTTCTGTATGAACACAGCTGGCTAGCTTTAGAGTCCTTCCTGCACACAGGAAAGGAAAACTGGCCCCTCAGAGACACTGTTGGATGATACTGGCAGCAGTAAGTTGTTTCAGGCCACGGTACATGGTTTTAATTATATTTTTTAACATGCCTGCCTTATGAAAGCTGATCCAAATGCTCTTATTTTTTATATCTGGAAATGCCACTATAAGTAAATCAATATCGTCAGTGCTGGATACAAATGGCTTGCTCACAAATGGAGCGTGTTTCTGTGCCTTTGGCAATACATCACCGTGGCTGCTGCCAGTGAGACTTTACTCGAGTGAGCACAGGGGAACCTTTTCCCTTTTGTTTGTTTGTTTGATCTGGCTTATTTAACTGCTGGTCATTCAGCCTTACTTAGTTTTGCCCTCTCTGGCTTTTTGCGACCATTAGGACGGGAATAATTACTGTGAGGTTTTCTTGCTTTTAAACATTTATAACATCCACTTAGGGGAAAAAATTGGGCAGATGCGTTCTGTTCTAGTCTCCTCTTCCGTTACGGCGAGAGAAATTAATCCTCTTCTAGCACTTGGAGTGCAGAAGGCAAAGCTGAAGTCTTGGTTTGGGATTAGCCAGTCCTGGTAGCCAGCCTTTTCCCTGTTGTCTGGTGGGGTCTCGCTTTGGGGAACATTATATTTTCATGATTTTTACACGGGATCTAAACAGAGGAGAAGAGAGACACAGCACAGGCTTGAAGGTTGTGATTTTATTATGGTTTTTGTTGCTGCCCCTGTGTGGGCGTTCAGTAGTTAATGAAGACTTTATACCCAGTTTTGCCACGCTTGCTCTTGCCCCTTGGACTGAGCAGAGATGGAAATGTAGAACAGAAATGTCCCTCCTCCCCATTTCTGAACTGAGAGACAAAGATCAGGGCTAACAGAGATCTCTAGAGTAGTTTCTTTTGCCTTTCCCAAGCACATGGAGTGAATGTTTTAAGCCATGTAAGGCTGCTGCTTTCCCCTAAGCGGAGATTAGACCAAGTTCAGCAAAGATGAAGCCCTCATTTTACTCAGTATTGCCAAGCCAATCCAGAAACCTTGTAATCCCACCATAGATTTTGCGATGGATTCACTCCCCAAGTGGAGACAAATCCTGCGCCCATCAAGATCCTCCGCCCTGCATTTCTTACAGTCAGAGCATCAGTGGCTCAGTTGGTGTTTTGGATGAAGTCTGAAAGAATCCTGTAGAAGTGTCAGGCTGCTGTGTGGAGCCCCCTCATAGAACAAGCATTTCCAGACATCATCACGTGCTGTGCTTGTGTGGGTTTCCACACAGCCTCCTGTGCAGGACACTGGGCATCTGTAACTCCATGGAAGGCTGAGAGAAGCTGCGAGTGCTCCAGCTACCTGAAAAGCCAAAGTGTGGTGTGCTGATAATTTTGCCTGCTTTGTTTCACTTGTATCCTTTGTTAACAAAGAGCAGTCTAGAGGGAAATAGTCTATTATTAATATTTAATTTCCTGCTATTACTGTAAGCAGATGACCTCAAAGATCATTTAGCCAGCAGCCAATAACAAAGCAAATAGGAGAACCAGAAGAAGTACGTCTCAGTCAGATGGGTGATGCCTCCTTTCTCCTCTCATTTGTGCCCCACCCAGCCACATCTCTCCATCCTTGGGCAGGGGCAGGAGTGAAGATGCTCTCTGGCAGCTCTGAGTACGGTGGCTTCATGTGAGCAGTCACAGGGTGGGGAAGCTGCTCCATGTGAGGTATTCATAAAACATCAAACTTCGGAGAGGAAACCTTTCAGCAACAGATAGAAGAGCAGCTGCTGCCTTCCCTATCATTCTCCCCAAAGGACAGCTGTTTTCATTAAGTTTTACAACCTGAGTTGTTTTGCAAAGTTGTGCACTGCCTGTGAGCACAATGGCTCGTTTATTGTGACTTGATCCTCTAAAGAAATGGGGAGAGACCAGATTTCTTAGAGTCTTTGATTGAAAAGATAGAGAAATTCTCTTTCAGCTGAAGGGATTTCAAAGGCAGGATAAAAACTGACAAGCATCTCCCCCTCCAGGCTTTGGGAACTAGGAAACGAATTATCAGCACCATTTTTCAAGCTTACAGCCCCATGTGAATCCAAGGCTTTTCCCTAAGGGACTCAGGTGAATCCGTGCAGGGCTGGGACCTGGAAAGGGTCATGTTGTCAAAAGAAGGTGCTAGATTGTGATCTGTGGAATGAGCCTTGATGAAGACTCCCCATGGCCTCATGGGCTGCCTGCTGCCTTGTTTACCCCAGCCTGAAGCAGAAATGGAGAATGCAGTGTTTTCTGGAGCCTTGTCACCTATGTGCCCAAAGACTGTCTTGGGTGCCCTGAGGGCTGCTGGAGGTTTTGCTAATATCTGAGAGTAGCAGACCCTGTTCAGTGTGGCAGACACAGCACGTGGAGCATCAGGAGCATCTTCTCTGTAGCAGTGCGACAGACCATGGGCATCCAAACTCAGGATGTCTGGCCTCAGCCCAAAGGAGCCAAGAGCAGGAGAAGGGCTCACCTGGATGCTTTTGGCACTGAGAAGAAGGGGCAACACCTTAGTCCAAAGCCAACTGGAGATGCCAAACAAAAGCTTGCTTAGGCTCCAGTGGGGAATTGCTTCATGGGAACGTGCTGTTCAGATGCTTTATTGAATTTTCAAGGAACAGTTTTGCATTGGGGCTGAAATATGAGAGAGAACAGTGTGTTCCAAGTTGCTAAAAGCGAACAGAGCAACAGCTTTACAGGTTTGTGAGTGACAAAAAAAGGTTTATTTAATAATGGAGAAAAGGCCGGAACATAGCCCAGGGTATCAAGAAGGAATTAATCCAATTAACAAAATAAAACACTGGCTTAAGAAGAAATACTAATTGTAGCTGTCCAGCAGGTTGTGATACAGGTTATTTTTCTTAAGTTTCAAGAAGCTTGTGATATTGATCCCCCAAGGCCCCGAGATGTTAAATATACACTTCCCTGTGAGTAAAGCAGAGTGTTAATTAATTTTGTCTTGTCAGACTTGGTTGCTGAGCCTTTGGGTCTTGCATGAAGCAGATGATTCTATAATGCATTTTGCATTGCCTCCATATACATCTTCCTCCCTAGGTGATCTCTATCAAATGTTGTCCAGGAGCAGGACATTTCTAGCCATCTGAGAAGATAAACTGAGCCTGTTCTTGTAAAGCAAGTTGCAAAACCTTCTGCAATTAAAGACTTTATCGTGTTAGATGAAAGCTATACCAGATAGATACTGCAAGGGGCGGGTGAGTTCAGGTTGAACATGGGAACCTCCTGGATTCAAGCACCTTCAGTAAGTAGCAGTGTGAGACCTCTGATTGCTGGGGTTGTGACCAGGCACTGATGTCCGTGCCTACTGCAGAAGCACTGGTGCTAAAGCAAACACAAAATGTTTTGTTGTGGACAGGACACCTGCTCAGCTCAGATCGTTTCTCTTCTGAGATGTGCTGGTTCTGCAGAACTCTCGACGTTTCTCGGAGCAGAAGGTGGCAGGACATGTTGTCCTTTTCTGGACATAACAATTCACAGTTTGCTTTGCAATAAGTGGCTGAGAATTGGGTTGAAATTCAAGAAAGTTTAAGCAACCTTTAGGAGGTCCGTGAAAAACGGGCTTTTGCTGAAGGAGGGTAGATAATACAGACTACTTGGGGTTTTCTTATCTTTAGAAAAGATTAAATGATCTCTATTGTCCTCTTAGTAGCTAAATCACAAACAAATATCTTCTGTTGATTTCTTCCACACAAGCCAAACAAAACACATAAACAAGACAGTTGAAGGTGGAGAAGAAGCCAGGATTTTGAAGCACATCCAACCCACTAAGAATCATTCACTTTCCTTTCAAATGCAGCATTAGCAATAGAGCTCTAAATCAATGAAGGGTCTAAAATTAGATTATTTTCCTGAGATCAGATGTGAATCACAAGTTAATCATATTTTCTTTTATTATCACTGTCTTTACTCTTTTATCCTGAAAAATTAGGTTTCTGAGTGGAAAACAGAGCGAACTGTGAAGGTATGAAACCCTGCTGGGTTAGACCACACCAGATCAGCTGCAGATGGGGGTCCCAGAAATCTTCTGGTTTGGAGGTTCATGTTGCATCCAAAACTATGCTTGAGAGATTTATCAGTTTGTGCTGTGTTTCTTTCTCCTGCAGCCCTCTGATGTTTCAAGTAGCTCTTTTCTTAAATAACCGAGACAATATTACTGCCAAAGCTTGCTAAATAAGGTTTAAAACCCATCCTAGAAGCAACAAGGTTGGAAAATAATCTCTTGAATGTGGCACGAAGTTCAGGGAACTGTGTATTCCATGGCTGTATTTTTAAATGAAACTGGTGAAATGCATCTGTGTCTGACAACAGAAGTATGGGATGACTGGCAAGATTGGCAGGGTGAGGCGTGGACAGCCACTTGTGATTCCCTGCAAGCAGCACAGACTCAGGAACGTGATCACATATTTGAGAGATGATGTTGGCATTGGGCCTGTGTGTGCATGTCTGGGATAGGTGGATCTTGGTGGATGTGTTTCTGGCTGGTTGTAGTTGAAGAATGATGCTGACTGGAGTCCGTGGATGCAATGAACACTGTGGACAATATGGATATAAGGAATAAACTGTTTGCTTTTAGAATAAAGGGTTACATGAGTGGCATTGTAGGAGGAGAACCTGTAGAGACTCTTGCAGAGAGAGTGCATGCTCAGCAGGAAGTCCTCAGAGATGTCACTGCCTGACATACCGCAAACTGATCGTGTTCCAGTGTCTTGGAAGCTGATCGGTGCCCAGCACTTGAACGAAGAAGTGGGCTGTAGAGTAGTGACCACACATGCCAACAACATAACCCCCATACAGATGAAGGTTTGTGTCATCGCAGAGCGGTGTTTTGGTGCCACATGTTTATATGGCCAAGTACACGAGGGTGGGCAGCACATGATGGTCCCAGCCTGGTGTTTGTGATCAGAGAGAGTCAGGTGCATGTAAAAAAGCTCCTCCACCTTTCCTCTGCACAGCCACAGCATTTGCCAGGGCATAATTAGTGGGGCTCTCATGTTTCAGGGCAGGCTATTGAGCAGCTGCCGACGTGCCAGCTCAGTTGGTAGTTTTGGAAACAAAACATCCCTTGTTTCTCATCACCACTGTGAAATGCTGCCTTCCTGAACCTTGGGTTTGGCCCTGCAGCTTTAAGGATCGTGAAAATGTGAGATTTTTTCAATGATGTATTCTTCCATATCTGTTTAATATCCGTTATCAATTTAATGTGCCACTTTAATGAGATTTTGCTTTTTCCATCTCCTCTGTAGAGCTGATTACTTAGCGTGTGCGGTTCATCTTTTTGTTGTGGTTTTTTCTCTTTTAAAGGAAACTACAAGGGAAGAAGTTGAATGTTTGCTTCAGCTGAAGATATTTCCCAAGTCCTAGAGGGAGAAGGTGAAAAAGAGAACCAGAAGATGTTGGTAGTAGGCATGTGCACAACAGGAAGCCACAACTAGCACTGTGATTGTCAACAGGAAACAAAAAGTCCGAGGCGATGGGATGCTGCCATACAGTACACTTGCGGTGTTGTGTTGCCTGCTGGACCTTGTGGCCTGGAAAGCAACCAAAGTCTAAGTGAGATACTCATCTGCCCGTTTGTCTGCTGGAGTTTGAATTATTCTGCATCTGCTTAATCTAGTTTGGTGGAATTGGCAAGCCTTGTTTTGGTTTTCTTCTTGAGACCTGCAACTGTAAAGATCTTGAACAGCTGGGAGAGAAGAGGCTGTGTGTCAGCCACCTTCACTGGCTGGTAGCTGAGTGCTCTTCAGACCTCAGGCAGCTTTGAGGCATCTTGGCTCTGCAGATATGAACGCTGAGCTTTTCTGGCACGTTCTCACGTTGGCCTGGTCGCTCTCACCATGCTAGTACATGGGAAAGAAGAAGACTTCTTCTCAGACATAGCTTACATTGTCCTGGAACTGGTCATCGCGGTGCTGGCCATCCTGGGGAACATCCTGGTCTGCTGGGCCGTCTATTTGAATAGCAACTTGCAGAACGTCACCAACTATTTTGTGGTCTCCCTGGCCGCTGCTGACATTGCTGTGGGCGTGCTGGCAATCCCCTTTGCCATCACCATCAGCACTGGCTTCTGTGCCTTCTTCTATGGCTGCCTTTTCATTGCCTGCTTTGTCCTGGTCTTGACTCAGAGTTCGATCTTCAGCCTCCTGGCTATTGCCATTGACAGAATCATTGCAATCCGCATACCCCTCAGGTAAGCACTGGTTGGGCTGGGGAGATGGACTGGCATTAGGTTGGTGAGGGATCAGTGAAAACAACAGAGCTGGAGATGCATTGAGGAAGGAAAAGCTAAATGAGCAGCACTTTTCCCTTTGTAGTTTAAAAAACCCCAACTTTTCTAGGTCTCGGAGGCTGCTTTGCCTGCTGTGTTTTCTGGGCACTTCTTTTCCAGTTTTCTGTTCTGATATGGTGTGTGCTCATGGCACCACAGTAGTGCTGCCTGTGAGCTGCCATTCCACATTTAAACACCTCAGTAATCAGCACCCTGAGCTGCGACTAACAGCACCAGGAGGGTCTCTGTGGGGAGATGGAGTTAAAGCAATGCATGGTGGCACTAGGGAACAAGGTTTAGTGGGCATGGTCACACTGGGTTCCCAGTTGGACTTTTGATGATCTTTGGAGGTCTCTTACAACCTTTATGAGTCTATGGTGGAGGGTAGAAAGGGGTTGAGGTAATCTTGTCTCCTCCATGGGGAGAATGGGAGACCATGCCTGCAGTTGTAGCAGAAGGGTTGTAGACAGTGTGGCTGACTGTCCATTGAATGTGAAGGGGGAAGAAGACTATGAAGAAATGAGCCTTAGGAGATTGGAATTGGCTAGAACACTGTCTCAGGAAGCCATGCATGATTAGGTCAAGGCAGAAACTTGTCCCAACACTGACCTGCAAATGGTTATTTTGTGATACCAACTCTGGAGTTTAAAGGAAGAAAAGGAGATTTCTGTAGTAGGGCTTGAAAGGTGACTGGCTGCTGCTTTGTGTGCTGTCAAGGAGGCTGGTGTGGGACAAGGGGAAGAGGCTGCTACTCAGCTCGGTTTTCCAGAAGCAGTTGTTGTGATAGGATATATGTTTTGTGGGCTGGGTTTGGAGAAGTGTGACAATGCTTACAAATCACTGAGTAAGTTTAAATGATGTTGAGGAAGCCCCAGGAGAGGCTGGCGCAGGCAGAGTGTAGGAGTCTTCTTCCTTCCCGTCTTGTTCTTAGGAGGATGCAGCACACTCAGGAATGAAGAGACCTGCTTCCTATCCTGAACAGCAGATGTGCTTGCAAAAATGGAACAAATTTCTGATTGCCATGCTCTCAACTTTGAAGCTTTGGATATCCTCACTCCTGTTAAGCTTAAATCCCCCATGTTGACTTAGACAACTTAGTTCTGTCTCTTTTGAATACTTAGGTCATGCAGCACTTAGGTCGATTAACACAAAACTGCCATTCAAAAAACAGAAAGCATTCTCTTCCTCAGAGCTGCAGAGATTACCTTTCCTTGTGGACCAGGGCAGCACAGTCTTTGCTGCTCGCCTCAGCAAGCTTGCGCTGCTGTAATGGCATCATTAATCACGGGTTTCCAAACCTATACTTGAGCCTATTACAGCCCTTTCCTTCTGATTAAGGAATAACTATTCCATTCAATTGTGGAGAAAACTCTCTCGATATATTAGTTCTATTTAAATTGGACTGTCTCCACTATTCTACAGTTCTAGATGGTTTCGGTTTAGAAGCCATCAGGATGGTAAATGGTACAAAGAAATGTATGTAGAGTAGCCCTTGGGAGCTTGTCTCTGCAATGATTTTGAGACAGGCTAATGTCTTTAATTCATCTCTCATTAACTAGCTCTAAAGACTTTTGCTGACATTTCAAGCCCTCTCATCGCTAGAGGCTGGCTTGCCAGGAAACAGATTATTTAAATCTGGATTTCTGCTCATTTTTGAGGGTATCACTCTAACTATACTGTCTTGAAAATTTAATTTCCTGGAATAGCCACGGTCTTTTAGAAAAATCAAGAACTTCATCAATGCTGGCCACGGTACTGGGTTTGCTATTTTGTTTTTGAAAAAACAGAGCACACCCTCTTCCACCCCTCAAACAGCAGAGCTGATTGGATGCAGAAACCCACTGGTAAATCCACGGGTTCCCCAGCTCCTTGTCCTCTGCTGGTTTGTCCTTTCACAGTAGCAGAGAAGAACTTGTCAATTGTGTTTCCCCTTAAGAATTTATGGATGAATAAGCTTTAGAGTTATAGCCTCAGACGTGCTGAGAAAGTGAAAGCTGATTAGCTGAAGAGGGAAACATGATGTGATTCAGACTGTTCACATCCTCATGTTTTTGTTTTTGTTAATGTCTGGTTGTCCCAAAAACGTTTCAAACCGTTTGAAGGGAAGTTCTGCCACTTAAAGATGCAGCATTTTCACCCCATCCTATACTGCCTGGGGAAGCGTCTTCTCAGAGGACAAGAAAGGTAACACCAGGCATTCCTAACATTAATTAGATTAATGCCTTAAAAGAATAATGAATTCAAGTTCCTTCACTGTAACAAAACTGGAAAGGAATAAACCTATTTTTATTTCTTCTTTATAACTGTTTCATGTCTGATTGGTTTCAAGGAAGGTAACTGCACGTCTCGGTGGAGGACATGTATTCCCACACAAATAAACCCTCAATATTAAAAGAGGCAGAAGAGTGGGATTTCTGCTTGTACCTAACAGGAGTTACCTTACAAATGATCTTTCTGTGCCAAAAACTGCAGCGAGGAGAGACATCTGTCAGTAAAATTCTAAAATGCATGAAAACTAAATTGTTACGGGTCGAAACCTGTCAGATGGTGAGAACATTGTGTAGCGTTTTATAAACTTATAGATGTTCTCAAACATTTTTCTGAATTCTGCCAGATTTTTTGCAAAAGTGACACTTTGCTGGTGGCCATAAAGCACTGCCAGGGCAGAGGGTGAAATCTGAACTGTGTCTCTAACACGGCAGGTACCTGAAATTCTGTGCTCACCAGCACAAAACCTCTGGGTGTTCTGAACAAAACTGTCTGCGAGCCTGAGCTCCGGGATGAAGTCATGGGCCAAGAGTAATTGCCGCTTTCCAGGCTCTTTGGTGCCAGCAAATGCTCCATGGGCACAGTGCCCAGGCACGTGTTCTTGTTCGCGTGCAGGCGCTTGTGGTAAAGATACTCCTGTGGTGCAGCACAGGTAGCTCTGATGCACTGGAAAGAGACGAGAAATCCTTCTGCAGCCAAACGTAGAAGTTTTCTTCAGTTCCTGCTTGCTCTGTGTGCTGGGTTCAGGGACTCACCTGTGGCACAAACACTTAGGCAGGTT
This sequence comes from Phoeniculus purpureus, assembly GCA_028565055.1. Taxonomy (NCBI): domain Eukaryota; kingdom Metazoa; phylum Chordata; class Aves; order Bucerotiformes; family Phoeniculidae; genus Phoeniculus; species Phoeniculus purpureus. Next base: position 9,041,124 of record JAOXOE010000776.1, on the reverse strand, counting down.
ATACAGTAACTCACTGAAGTGCAGACCTCTTCCTCTGCTGAGAGTTGCTTTGGGTATGAGGGCCTAAGCCGCTGGGATGATGCTTTGGAAAAGCATTACTGTGGTGCAGCTTCGTGATGTTTGGGACACTGGGGTATCCCATGTAGTGGTGACTGAAACTGCAGCTCTGAGGTGGCATTGGGATGCTTTTCTGCCAAAGGCTGCGGGACCTGGAAACGAAGGACAGACTTCTCCGAGTCTGGGGTAGGGAAAACAGGGGAGATAAACACAAATGCTGAGTAAAGTATATGACACGGAAGGGACCTTTGTGCTGAGAACATTCTGTTTCAGTGGTTGCTTTAATTCTCTAGGGTTGTTTTCTCAACGAGCATTTGAATTTGTGAATCAGGAATGTACTGGTTTACTGTCTCTTTGAACCGTATTCGGGCTTGTTGCTTTCTCCGCTCACCACAAACCCTCAGACTTTATTTCTTACATGCACTCATGTTCATGTCAGATTGATTTTGGGCAGATTCAGCCTAAGATGAAAGAAGAATTCACATCCTCCTTGGAACCAGCCCTGGCTTTGAAAGCAGTGCCTATGGCTTCATGGGCCACAGTGGGACCTGCCGTTACTGAGGTTTTAGTCTGGAAGCTGCTTGTGCTAGGAGCAAAAGAACAGTGCCTGCCCACTGCTACTGGTTCAGCTGCTGGTAGCCCTGGAGCATGTGTGGGATTGCACTTTACCCTGTCTCATAGCCTGGACAAGCACTGGTGTCACTTAGCACCTGGTAACGGAGGAGAAATTTACTGGACCGAGAGTTCTGGAAATGGTTGTTTAGGTGCTGCACAAGAAGGTCTGGTTTGGTTTCTTGCTCTGCCACACGTTTTCCTGGATGATCTGGGGTTGTCAGTGTCTCTTATTTCCAGGTATGTTTAGTAGGCATGAAGTATCTTCCTTTTGTCCTGCCCCTCCTCAATGCAGCTGCCTGAGCTGTGGGCTGCTGTAGACATTTGTTAAGAACTATAAGGAACTGCTGGAGTTCAGACCAAAGCCCACGACTCCCAACACTGAGCACAGGCTCTCTGGTGTGAAGCAGTGAAGGTGGTTCCATGCGTGGCAGAGCCACCTGGCCCAGAAGCAGCACAGTGCTGTCAACTGGAAGTGGGTTTAGAAGGCAAGCAGCAGGCTAGCTGGATGATCTGATGATGAGTTAGGCCAGTCACATACCATGCAATGGCTAGAAAGATCTTGAACTCTGCCTCTCGCCCAACTTCACAGTTTGTGAGTCAGAGTGGTGAAGTGCTACACTTTGTGCGGGAATCATCATCATGAAGCTTAGGCCAAGAACCCAGAAGCGTCAATCCTCAGCCAAGTTTTTCTAGGCAGCGCCTTCACCAAGGGCAGCTGGTCTCCTGGAGTCAGTTTGCCAGCCTGATTGATGGTTTGAAGAGCAGCAGGTCAGGTGAAATTATTTTGGAGAAAACATCCACATTTCCATGTGTTTGCTGAAGCTGGCTTTGCTTTGTAGAGGAGCCAGGTGACCCTATCCCCACAGCCAACTCCACTGTGACTGTCCCTGTGCTCTGCTCTAATGTTCTTGTGTCTGGAATTTCACCAGTAGAAGTCATTCTTTGTGTAGTGAGTCCAGTGTTTTCTAGGAAGCAGGAGAACTACTTGTGCACAGACAATCCAGTGCTGTCTGGACACATCAGCTGTGCTGCAAAGTCACCCAGCAGCTATGCAGAACATGGACTGGAGGTGTGAGCTGCCCCTGTCGGCTGGCTGTGTCTCCAGCACAGGTGCTAGCAACTCACAGTGTGTGTGATGCTTCCTGGAAGCCCTGAACTTACCATGTACAGCACGGGGGAGATGGAATATGACTGTGAGCCTAGAAAGATCTCTACCCTGTGTACAAACCCTTCAGTACTGGCCTGGTGACTTCTTTAAGTGGACAAAAAGAATGATTCCAGTAAAGTCCATCTGGACAATAACCCCACCTCAGCCAAGCCAGCCTGAGGTGTCCCCTGTGATTCCCAGAAATTAAGCTCTCCCAGGCACACGAACACCTCTTGCTGGGTCACGCACCACGTCACGGGATGCTGGGAGCCTTCTCTCAGCCCTTGGAGACACTGAGCGAGGCATTATGGCCATGCCCTCCCTTCACTGGGGACGGGTTGATAATTGCCACTGTCAGCACATGAGAGTGGAGCTGGAAAGCAGGCGGTTGCTTGGGTTAAGTGCTGTTCCTAAGCCTTGTAAAGTTTGTTGCACGGGAGTCCCCAGAGGGTAAGAGGGAGGAAGAGCGGGGGGTGTTTGCCTGGAGCAGTAATGGATGTATTTTTAGTGGAAGGGAAGGGACATCTCTAGTCGTGGGATAACAGCTGCACAGTTTCAAAATTCCTCTGACAAGATGTAGCCAGTCCCAGGGCTGCAAGATTTTGAGGTTTTGTTTTTCATTTAGTGTTTTTCTAAGCCTCAAGTGCCTTCAGCCAATCCCTTGCTCCCTGAGTGTAACTTTTCAAAGCACAGATGCTGTTTTGCTGTGTTGATGAGGTCTGAATCTGAGCAGCTCCCTGCTGCCATCCAAGCTGTGCCCTTAGCCATTCCCTGAGCACTGGGCAGGATCCACTGCTTGCTGCAGGAATCTTTATATCTCTCAGAATCAGCTCGATCCCTCCCTCCTTTCTGGAAGAAGGATTTGAGTGTATTTTGGGTACCGGGGTCTGTGCGCTTGGCTCCCTCATCCACTCTTTTCTGATTTTTGAAATGCAGATGAAGAAGGGACGCTCAAGCCTGATGTCTTGTGTGGAGCCAGATTTTTCCAAGCCCCATCAGCGGGATGGATACGCAGGATCTCAGTTCTGTCCTGTGTCCAGCTAACGCAGCCTTTCTTCTCCTCTGTCTTGAACTTGCTTTGGGATAGAAGCATGAACCTGAGGGAATAACTACTCCGTTGAGAGATGGAGAGATGTGTTGGCTTGTTGGGTTGTGTTTTAATGTTTGTTTGCTGAGACAATTCTGGGGACAGGGGGAGCAGGAGCACTGGGAGCCCAGCACTACCGTTGTCCGATCACTGAGACCTGGGGTCGTTGCGGGACGCACGCTGGGCAGTGTGGGAATGGGGCCATCTACTTTCCATGCTGAGTATTTCCAAGGGAAATGCATTGAAATGTTAAACTGTTGCCCTGATTGACATTTTCAAAGAGGAAAACTGGTGGAGTCAGCTCAGGACTCGCAGTAACCTGTGAGGCCCTGGGAACTGGCCGGTACTTCAAACAAACCAAGGTCCCTGGCTGCACAGTCAGATTCTTACTGTGTTGCTTATTGACCCTTTCAACAGCACTTGGAGAATTTACTGCTAAGAGCGCTGGCTTCAGCCAGCCATATCAATACCTCCACCACCCTGGTCCCCTTTGGTGGGTGCAGTGCACCCCACAGCACATCTGCAGCCACAGCACTGTCCTCAGCTTAGCACCTCCTTTCTGAGAAAGACATGGGCCTAGATAAGCTGGGTGATGAGGAAAACTGCAGTCTTGTCATGGTTTTTTAAGGAAGGTGCTGCCTTGCTGGAAGTGCTGTTGTGGAGCAAAGGTGCTGTGCAAGGCAATGTCAGCCTTGCAGTGCAACTGAGTCAGCAGAGCTGTGCTGGAGCACACATGAGTGTGGATGCAGGACCCATGGCACACTGCTTCCAAGTTCTTTTGTGCTATTTGACTTCTAGATCTTATGCAAGATGCACCAGACAGTAATATGCTCCAAGGCTGCTCCTTTGCTCGAAGAGAGGAGCGACCTCAGCCTTCAGCAAGGGAACCATGGTGGTCTTCCTCATCACCAGAGGTCTGAGCAGTGCTGTTGATTATCCAGGCTGTGATTATCTGTGTGCATGACCAAGTGAGCTGGTGAAGTGAAGGAACACAGATGAAAACTGTATTCTTTGCTCTGCTTTTCTGTCACCTATTCACTGCCTAAAGGAAAGGGAAGAGAAAGAGGTGATGCATGGTATCACCACAGAGTCCTTGCTGTGCTGTGAGGGTTCTGCCCAACAGTTCCAAGGCACATCCTTTCTTGCTGTCTGCTGGGATGTTGGGAAGTTGCTTGTGTGTTAGAGGCTTGTCGAATGATACTGATGTAGTTCCCATTTCCTCTACTCTATAGGTACAATGGCTTGGTGACTGGGGCTCGAGCTAAAGGTATCATTGCCATCTGCTGGGTATTATCGTTCATCATCGGTTTGACACCAATGCTAGGGTGGCACAATCGCTCCCAGATTGAAGACCTGGGTTCCAATAAGACTTCTCCCATCAACTGCAGCAATGGTATGGTAGCCTGTCTCTTTGAGGCTGTGGTCACTATGGAGTACATGGTCTACTACAACTTCTTTGCCTGTGTGCTCTTGCCCCTTCTCATCATGTTTGGTATCTACTTGAAAATCTTCATGGCAGCCCGGCGACAGCTCAAGCAGATGGAGAACAACATGGTACATGGGGAACGTTCTCGCTCTACTTTGCAGAAGGAAGTCCATGCAGCTAAATCTTTAGCCATCATTGTCGGGTTGTTTGCAGTCTGCTGGCTTCCACTACATATCATTAACTGCTTCACCCTTTTTTGCCCAGATTGTGCCCATGCTCCCCTCTGGCTGATGTATCTGGCTATTATCCTGTCTCATGCCAACTCGGTTGTAAATCCTCTAATTTATGCCTACCGAATCAGGGAGTTCCGACACACCTTCCGTAAAATCATCAGCCAGCATATCCTGGGCCGGAAGGAGCCATTCAAGGCAGGAACAGCCAGCTCTAGGACTTCCGTGCATGGCGGGGACGCAGAGAATGCCAGCATACGAATCAGCGAGTATGCGTTAGAGGTATACACCAACGGAGAGATCCACAGGGATCCCGAAAAGCAGGATTTGAACAAATGCAAAGCTGGCTTGGAATGGCACCAGAATGGAAATGCTCTGGATGTGGAGCCAAATGGGCATCTCCCACATTCCTGCAAAAATGGAATTCTCTCAGATGCATGTGTCAACAAGGAGCTTCACAGTGAAGAGCTAATCGATGTCGAAGTGTCTTTCTCAGACCTGGAAAGAGCAGCCTTCGCAGACGCTGAAGTTTCCTGATGAGACTTTCAAAGTCTTCCTGGTAGAATTATTTTTTTTTCATTGGTGACCTCTGCCACAGCAGAAAGGGAGGTTGGGGGGCGGGGGGAGAGGTGTGTATTCAGATCGCTGTGGAGAAAGGGGTCCCTTCCCAGGACTGTTGGGATCATCCTAAATACCAGACTGGAGACGACTGAAACGGACTAAGGAAGGAGGGACAAGTTGCCCATCAGTCAATGCCGTACCTCCAAGAGCAGTGCCAAGGGCAAAGGAGGCGCTGTGAGTTCAGCACTGGGAGACTCTGCTGACGCAGGGCATGCCGTGACGTTCTGCCGTACCGTGTATCTGTGGTCGTATGTCAGTTTTGCTGTCTTTACCAACAGAAATAAAAGCATGGCTGGAAATATTCGCTCAGTTGCAAAGAACAACAGGGAAGGGGCCTTTTTAGTACTTTGCCCTGCAAAAACCAGAAGGGGGATAGTAACATCTGTGGGTCCAGAAAGATGCCAGCAGCTGCTCAGACAGGGAAGGAATTTACTTGATGGGAACTTTGGATACCTTCAACCAATGCATTTTGTCTTTCAGTTCATGTTTTTAAAGCTTGTACTGCAACAAGTTGCTTGAAAGGGGTTTTTTCTTGTCTTGGTAAGATAAGTTATAAAAAACAGGCAACAACTCATATCCGTTCCCTGCGCTGTCCGTGTTCCAGATGCACGGGGCCAGTATAACCTCACAGCTCTCCACTTTGTTAACAAACAATGCAAATGGAGTCTGCACTATGGATTTCCCTTAGCAAAAGGGCTGTTAGCAGGACTTGGTGCTGCAGACAGGACACAAGCAGGCCAGGCTGTGGTCTGTCACCAGGGTGGTCGTCCCCACCCTGAGATGTTGTGAAGGTGCTGTTGGGTGTGTGAGCTGTTTGTAGGCTGGTTATCACCATCTGCTTTTCCCCCTGTCTCTGTGCTTGTCCTCCTGAACTCCTTGAATGCAATTTTTTCCCCCAGATGTGTGTCAGGGGAGCTAGTTTTCCTTGTTTTGGTCATTTTCATCCTCACTCAGAAAGGCTGTGGGATGTTGTTTCTTCCTCTTTCATGGGGCAAAGACAAACACACAAACACACACTCCCCTAACACTTGATTCTGGAGTTCCAGTGAGCTCTATTTCAACAACTTTTCTCCGGTGACTTCAGTTTTTTCCTGACGTGCTTTACTGTGAAGCCTGATGTGTCTTTGCAGTGCAGAGGCCAACAGAGCTGGATCTGCGTGGTTAGATGATGTTGCTTCTCGGAGAACCTGAAAGCCCTCGGTGATAGTGGAAATCAGCTTCCAGACTGCAGCAGTCTGTGTGAGAGAACAAGTAAACCTGTGCTGCCGCAGCCCTGTGCCCTGGTGAGGTTTCATGTAGGGGTGTTTCACAGCAGGAGGATGATTTTCTGTATCACTTGTGAAGCCTGGTAGCTCAAGGACAGCAGGATGGCACATCAGCTGGAATTGTACCCGAAGATTGTCTGTTGGGTTGGTTTCTTTCCTGACAAAGGATCCAGTACCACCGGCCTTCTGGAGAGACAGGCAGCAATGCTCCTACTACAAAACGAGAAGTCTGGTAATGTCAGGGATCTGAAATTTCCTGTAGCTGAAAACATCAGCAATCTCATCCCTCAAACACGGCTTCTCCTCGTGTCAGCTCACTAGCAGTTCAGAAGCCATATAATCTCATTTTCAGAAAGGAAAGGGGAAGTGGATTTGGATATCTGAGGCAGAGCAGGATAGGTTTGTGTGTTTGTATTCCATGTTTATTTAAATGCTGTGAACTATTGCATCGAGAAGGTTTATTTGAGGAGAACTTTCTTTTTGCCAGTCTCCCTACATGAAGGTGGGGTGTAGTTAATAGTGCTGGTTGTGTTCAAGTATATAAATGCTCCAGGCTAGCGCAAAGCTTGCTTGTGAGATGGATTAAAAAATGCGGTTGCAACCACGATCCTCAGCAGAAAGACAGGCAGGTTTGTGGAACAATAGACTTCACCGTTTAAGTGAATTGCTCTTTACTTGGCACAGCTTTTCCACGTAGTCTCACGTCAGAGGAGTGGATTATCACTCCAGCACCGTTAGCAAACACTAAGCCGTTTCCCAGTGACTGACGTCATAGGTAGTTCCTCTGTAGGGTGAGTTGGGATCTTGTTACTCTTGATCTTTCTTGATGTTATATTTCTGTAGGTTATTTGTGGGATGGCTCCTCTGACCTTGTGCAACAGAGGAACTCAGTCAGGGAAGTGGGGGTCTGATCTCCTCAGGCCTCAGTAGGGAGCTGAAATGTTTCTAAGAATAACACAAGATTACATCCGGTATTCATGTCAATAACAATTAGGTCCACAAAGAAGCAGAGCAGAGAAGGAAGTGTGGGAAAATACCAGCATTGCTCGTGTGCTGGAACATACATGAGTGCAGAAGTGTCTCCTATTGAGCTCTGCTTGCCATTGTAAAAGAGATGTTTTATGCCCCATTGCATCAGACTTTCAACAGCCAATGTGGGTAGGAGGCTTTCTATTGTTTCCTGGGCTTCTTCACACTCAATTGTGGCAGCTTCTTGGTTGCCACAAGATTCACGTTGGTCTATGTTGATGCAGCAGACTCAGGATTGTCGCTCTGGAAAACTTGCCTGCCCAACCAGCTGGCCGTGTGAGCTTACAGAGCGTCAAGATGTCTTGAAATCAGCCTTTCTGTTGCTGTTTGAGCTCCCCCAAGTGTGTCCAGACCTTTTTGACTGTAGTGATCCAGATTTGAAGTGAAACGGGTGTGTGAAGGGGCTGAGGTATGTGTGCAGGAGGAAGTGCAGCTGGGGGTAAGGAAATAGTGTGTCTTGTATAGAAATGGAAGTCCATAGTCACAGGAAGGAAGGGATGGCTATTGCAGTGTGTGCTGTGTGCCTTCTGGCAAACACGTGTCCGAGATGGACCTTCAGGAAATGTTTTTGAAGCAGTTGTTGGGGGAGCGTGAGCCTTTTGAATGGAATTTTGGACTTCTTACGTCTTGTTTGCTAGAGGTCATGCTTTCAAGGCCTTCATTTTTAGAAAGAAAGGAATCTTTAGGGTCCCATCAATGAAGGTTCTGTACAAATATCAGAAGGAACTTCTTCACAGTGAGGGTGACAGAGCACTGGAAGGGGCTGCGCAGGGGGTTGTGGAGTCTCCTTCTCTGGAGATGTTTCAAACCTGCCTGGATGTGTTCCTGTGTGACTTGGTCTAGGTGA
>JAOXOE010000776.1:8923436-9032700 GCA_028565055.1 Phoeniculus purpureus | reverse complement strand
TAAAACCCAAACCAAAACAAAAAGCCCAAATAAACAAAAAGCCCACAGAATTTGCTCCAACATTCAGGTGTTGGTACTTTAAGAGCTCATGGGTGGCAATTGATTGTACTGTATGGCCCAAAGAACTTCATGGTAAGTATTTTATTGAATAAAGCTTTGTATTACAAAAGGACTATTTGGGTTGTAATTATCAGGCTAAAATCAATATCGCTTTCCCAGTCTGGTGCTTTATATGTGAGGGTATTCTTAAATACAATAGCATAATCAATAAACAAGTGGACATTTTCTATTTTCAGTAATTAACTCTATCCAGTAGTTTTTCAAGAGACCCTCTGCTTTCTGTTCTACTAATACGAGTTCCACTTCTTCCCATCATGCCTACTAAACAGAGCCAAAGAGCCTGGAAGAAAGTATGTTCAGTTTTTAAATACCTTTACTCTCCCACAACTCTCTTTTGACTTGGTGGCAAATATCTGTCACTACTGACACGGACTTGTTAGTTCTTCTTTTCAAAAAGATAAATACCAAATGAATTTTTGGACAGGAACTGGAGAAGCTTCTCCTACACTGGGAGAGAAAGCCTTGTTTTTTAATGATCCCACTGAAGATCAGGTTTATTAAGCTCTGTGGCAGCTGAAAGCACATACAAAATGTTTGTGTCTTTGTTTCATACCTATTTGGTGATAAAAGCTTCTAAGCATTAATTTAGCTGGTGTTCTTGAGTGACTGCTGCAAAGGTTAAGGCATAGCTACTTTACGATATTGAAGTCAACGAGATATACCCTTTAAATTTTCACTGTGTCAGCACATCTTACTTTTTCTAGAATTTTACGACTCTTGGAGCTAGTTCTTCCAGCACAGACTAAACCCTTTTTTAACGTAGTAAAGGAGAGCAATCACATCACAGCTGAGCGTGTACTTCAGATGTCACAGAACAGTAGGGGATTGGAAATGATCTCAGGAGATCATCTAGACCAACTCCCTCCTGGAGCAGGACTACCTAGAGCAGATCTCACAGGAACACATCCAGACACAATTTTAATATCTCCAGAGTAGAAGGGTCCACAACCTCACTGGCCAACCTGTGCCACTGCTTTGTTACCCTCACAGTAAAGAAGTAAATCCTTACATTTAAATTGAACACCCTATGTTCCAGTTCGTGGCCGGTATCCTGTCGATGGACACCATAGAGAAGAGACAGGCCCCATCTTCCTCATGAATACCCTGTAGATAAATATTTCAATGCATATGCATTGATGTGTCCTCCCTTCAGGCTCCTCCAAGCTAAATGGTCCCAGCTCTCTCAGCCCTTCCTCGTTTGGTATCCCTAGACTGTACAGAAATCCCCCTCTCTCAGCCCCTTTCCATACAGTGTTTTCTTCAATATGCCACTGTCCTGATGGTCCTCTCATGGATTAGTTCAACTATGTCAGTGTCTTCCATGTGTGAAGGGATGGGAAGCTGGACACAGTACTCCAGATGTGGCTCCCAGAGCTAACTAGTGAGCAATAATCACATCTCTTCACAGGCTATGCTCTAACTAGCAGTCCTGTTACTTCTCTCAAAAAAGAAAGGCAGACAATAAAAAGGTCTCCAGCTGTATGGAAGGATGAGATATTTTTTCATTTTCTTCCAGCATAATCAAGACTAAACAGTTTTAAACTATTTATGTTGTAATAGCCTCAGTCTTGATGAAGAGGCACAGCAGGATGCCTTTTCTGCCTTGATAAAGGGTGCATCTGTTATCATTATTGGTGTGATTGTTTAAGAACTAAATTGAAAACATGACTTCATTTTAGCTTCTAAGCAAAGGATGCTGGGGATATTAGTTTGGTGGTGTTTAAAACCCATATGTACAAAATAGTCTGAAATAAGACAACTGAAAACAGTTTCTTTGCTTTGAACTTTGTATCAGTGAATGTTGCCATTGTTCTGGTTATTTTGTTGTAATCAAATTGTATTTTAGAATGAGTAAGTGTGAAATTAGTGTTTTTAAAGATAGAAAGGTCTATGCTACACTTACCTTTTAAAAAAGATCATGTTTCTTGTATAGTAAGTAACAGATAATCCATTTATCGTCTTTGAACTGGGAAGGAAAATGGTTATTTCTCAGAAAAAGCTCACTTCCAGGAATGGCAAGAAAATTAGCTACAACAGAAAAACCCCCAGCTTTCAGAAGGCAGTGTCTTAACAACTTTTAATGACAAAGCCATTAGAACTATGGTTTTTAAGACTAAGTGAAACTTATTCGAATACAAATTCAGACTAAGCACATATCCTCCTTAGTGTCCTTGTAGTTTGTAACAACCTACAGGAACAAATACGGATTTCAGGAATTGTAGTAACTGTCTTTGTGACCAAATGTACATCCTTTACATAAAGCCTAGCCTACCAGTCTGGCAGAGATTCCCTGGCAGATAGTGCTGCCAGTGCACAATTTCAGTAATCAATATGTTATATAGGTAAAAAAGAATTGTTCAGATTTTGTGTAAGGAAATGCTGCTGCTCCGCTGAGAGAAGATACAGAACTTTAAGAGAAGGTACAGGCACTTTTCTGTTCCAAATGCACATTTCTGATTTGAAAATGATGTGCTGTCTCTTGGCAGGGTGGTCAAAATTGTACAGTTCATAAAGAAAGGTTCTATTTGGAGACACTGTGAATTTGTACACTGAGACTGTTGCTGAGATTTGAACTTAGAACATGAAAATTCATAGAATCACAGAATCACTTTGGTTAGAAAAGACCCCTGGGACCATCAAGTCCAACCACCTACCCTACCTTACAAGTTCAAGTTCAAAATTATAGCACTTTATAAGGAACATAGGTTTTGCTCTGATTGACAGCTAAATGAGCTTAATAAAATATGTTAGTATGTTTTGTTACTAATATTTGTATTTTCCAGACAATAAAAATGGTTGCAAATTTATCTTAATCATGCAATTCATTTTCTAGTCTATTTATTCAATCCCGTTTAACTGCAAACCAAGTATATGGTACTTCTGAGAGCTGGTAAAAAGAAGTATTGAGGCATTGTATGCTAATAAAAGATTATGAATAATGAGTGGGTAGAGGAACAGAAAGAAACCCGATTACCCAAACAGTGCTTCCAATTTAAGGTCTCTGATGAAACATCTTTAAAAATAGGCAAGTACCCTAAACTGAGTGCAAGTGAAGCGAGTGGAAATGCTTTAACGTACAGCGGTGACTGGTTAAAGCGATAGGGGATTGAACTCTAAACCTTCACAGCATTGTTAAACTAGCTGCCTTTGATAAAAGTGCTCTGTAGATCCTTTGATGGTTATGATTAAGGTGGTTTTGTTGATGGCTTCAGTACACAGATTGAAGACAATATCATTATTTCCAGAGTCTGTCCCAACACACTGTTTATATGAAATTATTTGGATGACATTGTTTGGTAACGTGTAATTGCAGCTTTCTTTAAGAGGCAGAGAAGAATCAAGAGTGTGATTTTTCTTCAGTGTTCTTGGGAAATCACTGGTTGTGTTTTGAACCCTTTACTTGACAGAATTATGCTGTAAAACAAGCTTTTCTCAGAGCTAAGGAGGTGGGGTTGTTGTTTTAGTTGGTTGGTTTTTGAAATACCTCTTTGACTTTGTGCCTTGGACAGTAAACTTGGAGTACAGTTGTTACCTAAGCACTTCTGTCATCGTTTCTGGAATTTCTGCAGGTTATGTGATGCACTCTTATTTTACCTTCATGCACTTAAAATGATATCCCTCAATTCAGTTTGATAACCTCATCTTCCCCACTTGGATGTGCGTAACCTCACTAAAACGATGCAGATTTCTATTCTGATTTGGGGATCCTGCTGTCCATCTGAGACTGCCATTCCCTCACATCACACATAACATTCACTGTCTGTGCTCAGCTTTGCTCTTACTATTAACCAGGTGACCCATCTATTGAGGATCCTGTGCATGTGTAAGCTTTCTCATGGCTTTTGCAAAAACAGAATCACAGAATGGTTTAGGTTGGAATGGACATCAGACATCACCTAGTTCCAACCCCCAGTGATGGGCAGGGACACCTCTCACCTGACCAAGTGCCTGGACAATTGCAGGGATGGAGCACCCGAAACTTCCCTGGAAACCTGTTCCATTACCTCACATCCTTAAAGGGAGGAGTTTCTTCCTCTGTTCCCATCTAAATCTCCCCTCTTCTAGCTTGAACCCACCCTCCTTGTCCTGTCACTAGGATCCCTCATAAAATGCTGCTCTTCAGCTTTCCCATAGCTCCCTTCAGGTGCTGGGAGCTTGGTATAAGGTCCTCCGGAAGCCTTCCCTTCTCCAGGCTGAACAGACCCTCAGTCTGTTTTCATAGAAGAGGATGCCCAGGAGTTTCTGGACTAAAGACTTCAGGTGACATCTTGCAAGAGCAGAGCAGAGGGGGAAAAACCTCCCCTTTTGACCTCCTGTTGACACTTTAGATGAAGAATTCCCGGCTCCAAGGCATTCAAACCACTTTCCAAGAGCCAGGTTCTCAACTGACATACATAGTATTACAAATAGAAATACTGTGGATGTTTTTTTAAAGTAACTGTTAGGTTGAGGAACTAGGAGTGTGAGGACATGAGGGCATGAAAGCACGGCTGATGTTATGTGGACCTCTGTCCATATATCACCTGTTTGATGGTGACCCATGTTGTCTTCATAAGGAAGAGGGCTCCAGAGTAAGTTCATTCAGATGTGTGCAAGGAAACCCTAAAGGAAATGTAAAAGCTCTGTGCTTCACAGCTTTTCCTTTGCTTTTGAAAAAGCTCTGATTTAGTCAGCTAACATGATTCATGCTAGGAAGTAGATCTGAATTGTTTTAATGCTGAGTTGCTTAAATAAATCTTAATACAATTTACCTGTATTCCTTAATGAAATTTTAAACATCCTTATGAGTCATTCCATTGCCTGCACAACTGTCTTTTAAGGATGTGCTTAATTGAATTTATGTCAGATGGGATTTAAAACTTTCATAATATATGCAGAATAAGTGTAATAGGTTTTGCTTTGGAGTATGATAACCAAGGGACAGTTTAATTCCTCAGGATAACCCAGTGCGGGTAATATTTCTGTCTTGAACTGATGATCAAATCTTCAGTTCCTCTCTCTTTCCCCAACCAAGAAAAAGATGAGAAGTGCAGAAAATGAGCCTTTTACAGTGGATACTCCATTTACATATATTTCCTGCATACAGGGACATAAAGTTTTGAAATGTGTAGGGAGACAGGTTGCTTGAAGAAATAAGTGTGGTAAATGCTTTTTAATGGCTTGACATAAATATGATGGACCTGACTCAATGCCGTAGTGTCCACATTTCTTTTGCATGAATGTTGAAGTTGTGGTTACTCTGGTGATGGGAGAGAATTTTATTGTTGTTGTTTGGAATCCAGAAATAAATTAGAGTTTTTAATCTACATTGCTAGGAAAAGTAAAATGAGAGGGAAAACAGAATCCCTGATGCCTTTTAAAGTACTTTTAGCCTTGGAGGTTGTTTCTAAAATCATAGATTTTACTTAAACTTAATTTTTCTTGCTAGATATGCAAAATTCTCAGAATTTGGCTATGACTAGTAGAATTCACAGCAAGTACTGATGCTTGTATAGAGAAGACAGATGGAAAGAGGATTTTAAACAAATCTATTCTTATGTTTGGTATTACATATTAATAACTTGCACCCCATTATGGGTGGTGGGATGGAGTTAACTTTCTTCACAGCAGTCCATATGGTGCTGATTTTTGAATTTGTGATTAAAATGATGTTGATAACTGCCCAATGCTTTGGCTGCTGCTGAGCAGTGCTTGCCCAATGCCAAGACCTTCTCTTTCTCTGTAGGTTCAGATGCAGCCAGAAGAGCAGACTCAAACTGGCCAAAGGGATTCTCCATACCATGAAACCTTGGTGATAACCCACCCAACCTAAAATAAATCCCAACAAAGTAGGGTGTTTTGTCTTCCAAAGTGGTTGTTGCTTAGAGACTGGGGGGGCATCAGTCTGCTTGTGGGAGGTGGTGAGTGGTTGGTCGTCTGAATCACTTTTTTGTTCCCTCTCTCAATTTTCTTCACTTACTAAACTGCCTTTATATTTACCTACGAGTTTTCTCACTTCTGCCTCTTTCTCTCCCTCATCCTGTGGTGGGGGGAGTGAGCAAGTGGCTGTGTGGGTGCTCAGTTGCTGGCTGGGGTTACCCCACTCTTGAGAGTTAGTCCATAATTTACAGTAATAACTAAAAACCTCCACAACTCTTTGATTTTTATAAAGAAAAGAAGTGAACATCAGAGAGAACCCATGAAATGCATCCAGTGCGCTGTCTAGTTCACTGAAATTGCCCCGCTGGAGATGCACGGCTCTTACGTTGGCAGGATTTGGTTTTGTTCAAAACCCAAGATTGTCTTAGGTCTTTTGGATAGATTATAAAAACTTCCTCTTTTCCTAGGAAGTGAGATGTAAATATGATCATTCCAGTTTACAAGGAGAGTGGAAAAGCTGACCCTAGATTTGACAGACATTAAATATTATTCGTTTTTATGGTGTTGAAACAAATTATGTGTAAGACTAGTTCTTCTAGGGAAGGTTTTGCATTAAGAAGCCTGCATTATTTCTGTGGTGATCAAGCCGGCTTTGAGCATCCTATATTCTACTGTTGATGAGTGCTTTGCATTATTTCCCTTTGTTAATAAGTACGTAAATATCTCCAAATCAAAAGCTTGGTGCTGAGTTCATTAATCTTTGGGAAGCCTTTGATTCCTGACAAAGGAATCTTTCTAGCTACAATATGTTTGATGAAAAAATACAAGTAATTTTGAAGTGTGTGTGCGTGCGTCTCATCATGCAGCTCAGACAAAGTAACATGCCATTAACAAATACGTGGAATTTTTTAACCAAGATGTTATTAAATAAATAAGCGTGTATTTCCTTTCCCTTTCTGATTAATTAGAATGACCACAGTTAATGCAGAGTACTGAGAGTGTGAGAAATTCTAGGTTTAAGTATTTTACACACTATAGTACATGTGGGTTCCATGGCAACATCATGGAAAGGCTCCCGAGTTCCTTTATTTTGTAGCCTGCCTAAAATCACATCAGAGAATTTTCCTGGGAGAGAACAGTAATTCCACCCTCATGCTATTTTATGCATCCTTTCTTTGATTTACTCTATGTGTTCCTGATTTATTTATTTGTGCTTATCTGAGATGGACTGTGAGCTGACAACTGACTCAGCAGTAATGGGATTGCAATAATCAGAGTCATTTAGCAAAATACATTTTTTGTTTTTCGACATAAATAAAACAAGCTAATCTAAGGGGAAAGGAGTGTGAGTCATCAGCTTGGCGTTCGCTCGCTCCTAGCCCATTGCCCTCTTTCTCAAGAATATTTTTTTTACACTTCAAAAGATTATTTTTGTTTAGATCTCTTCTCTGTACTGGTGGTCAGGCCAGCAGCTCATTAACGTTGGATTGAGAGTTGCCCCAGCACCTGCCATGAGTATGGACTACTGTAAGTTAAATCAAGCTCTGTCCCTTGGGAGATAGAATTCAGGTCCTTGTGTGGTGGATGCTAATGTAGATGGGTGATATCAGAAGGAGATTGAACTTGTGTGTTGAAATAAGACATTGGAAGGTCACAGTGTCTCCTTCCCTTTCTCCCAGCTCGGGAAGACTTGCTGGTCTCACCAGATCAGCAACATCCTTTCTTTCAAGCCTTAGTTCAGTGTTGGAGTGCAGAAAGAGCACAACAAGCTAGAAAAGACAAGGAACTTTTACCCTGTTGTTTCTTGATTGCTGTCTTGATTGTCATTTGCACTTTTGGGAATCCTTTAAGGGAGCTGTTGATGTTTTTTTTTCTTTCTGTAGTGATTTGACTGATCCTGAGTAAGATGGTTTGAGACTTGTAAAAGATAAGATGTCCTGCACCAGTTACTCAATGACAACTACACCCAGTGCTTTCTTGAACTAGCTACAAGTATTTTCCCTGAAATTTCCACTGCATCTTGCCTTTTCACGCTTGTTCTCTAGTGTGCTCTTGTTCTCACATTTGCTCTCTCTATTGCATTTTGAGTTCTCAGTTGAGATGTCATGGGGTAAATGCTATCAGGTTTTGGGGACAAATAGCTGTGTGAGTGACTGGTTCACTGTAGGCTTTGAAACAACAGTTGTTTTGTGGACTAATGACTGAATCACAGGGCACAGAAGGAGGACCAACAACACAGGGATTAATGCATGCAAGAAGTAGGAAATCCCCATGACTTGGAAGAGGAATGGCCTACAGCAAGCACACAATGAGGATCCCGCAGCTGGAGACAGCAGAGAAACACATGCACATATCTTGATAATTTAAACTATCAGTCTCCAGCACCAGACAAAAGGTAGAATCATAAAGATTCAGTGCTCTGTTAGTTTCTTCAAACTTCAGGACAGTCTGAGGCATATTTCTTGGCTGCCACACCTCTGAATCTCTCAGCATCCAATCTGTCAAAGAAAAGTGCTATACACCCTGAGGCAGCTACAGCTAGGGAACAGTATTTGGAAGGTAAAATAAATATCAGTGGTGTCCTCGCTGAACTTGAGAACACTCATTAAGCATCTGCTTTAATTTCTCTTTAACTTTGCTGGCATATGAACAAGGATGCAAACTGTCTTGCAGAGCTGGTGTTAATCTATAATGTTAAAAAGTGAGCAACAAAGTCAACCATGCATATGGCACAGGTTCTTTTTGCTCCAAACATTGGTTAATCTTGACAAGAACCCTTCAAGTGGGCTTGCCCTTCTGCTTTTCCAGTGCTGTAGTGTGTAGCCAGTGCAAGTTCTGTGAGATATCTCTGAAGACCATGACTAACATCTTGGGTTTTACCATGTATTTAAGGAATATTTTGACTGCTAGATACATTAAGAGATTTCCTTTCAAAACTGACTGAATCATACCTAGGTTTTTGCAGTCTTCCTAGCACAGCGTTTGTGTTTTGTACATCACACTTGAGATTGAGTGCTATTCCAGTAATGAGGTTAATCTTGCCATTAAAATTAACTGTGAAGCATGATGTTTAGTTTGTGTCTACCCTGACATCTAGGAGTGTATCTGTGATGGAATTGATGTGCTACAAATAGTAGGTCTGCAATGAATTCTGAGTCATCATACACAGGGCTGTTTTTTTATTTCTCTAGTAATACTTACAAGAAGAGTTTTTGTTCAAATCTTTTCCTCCTCGTGTCTTCACATTTTGCCAGACTTGGTTTGTGCTGAAGCACTAACGCAAAAGAGTAAAGTGCATTACAACAGTCAAACCCCCTTCATATCATGTCGTTATTTCAAACTTCAGCCAAGCACAAAAGAATCATGTTCCAGGTCCTAAAAGCTATACTCTGAAGGAGTTTTGCATATTTAGATCGGAAAAATACACAGAAAATTGTATTTTAAAGTATCTGCAGTAAGCTTAGGGAGATTCAGATCCCAGCAGGGTTGTACATAATACAACCCTTCTGCTCTAGAAATGTGTTGTCGGTGCAGCGAGAATATGAGCTGACCAGTGTCACCTTCCTTCAGGGCTGAGGTCCCTGGACCATTCTCGCTTAGCAGCACAACCAGATAGGAGAGCAGGCCCTCTGGTCAAGCTCCCAGACATCAGTCTGCATGGATTCTCCTGTGACTGTCCAGTCTTGTGTTTCATCTGAAGAACAGAGTTTACAGAAGCCACATAAGCTGTTTACGTGGTTGAGATTCATCAAGAGCATTATCTTACTGCTTTGTTAGTCTCTAAAGCTTGTACGGGCAGTGGAATGCGGGAGGGAATCTCTGTTTTAAAATTCTTGGCATAGATTTTAGAAAGTTTTATTTAAGCCCATCAGAAAGATACTTTTCTGAAATCTAGGACTCATGTAAAGAAATGCAACTTCATCAAGCCTGTGTACAGAATAGTTTGAAAATCCCAAGTACTCACGTTGCTTTGTCTTGATTTGAAACCTGTTGCAAGGAGTTTCAAGGGGAGCTGTCAGGGATCCTGCAGAGCTGTCTCCTCCCATTTATCAGTTTAAATGGTGCTAGAAAATGTGCTCACAATTCAGGTATTTACTTCAGTATTTAGAAAGTAATTTTGGTGTTTCAATAAAAGACTTTCTGTAGGACCCTTCATGATACATCCAAACAGGAGTGGGGAGACATGGAGAGGAAAGTGGAAGATACAACTGCAGTACCGCTTGTGCTCATCTTGAAGGTTTGAGGTCATCTTTCAACACAACACAGCTTTACACTAGATCACAGGCATGTATGCTGTGCAAACTCACTTTGGGGAGAACTATGTGAACAATTACAACTTAATTTCAGTTAAGGAATAAACATATAGCACCAGGTGCAATGCAGAGCAAGCTAATAATGTCTTCATCACAATCTCAATGTCGTTTGTGCTGCTGGCTCCATATGAAGGGCACGGACTCACTCTAGCATTCTATGTGCTTGGTTGTGCTGCACCAGTTCTCTTGTTCCATTTGGAAATTACGTGTTTGCAGAAGAAGATTTTGGCAGTTGGCCATGCTCAGTTCAACTTCGCGGCACAGGCAGAATTGATTCAGAATTACTGTGTGTGACCAGGCCATTAACGCAGTGCAATTGCCAGCGGCTTGATGAATTTCAGATACGTAGAAAACCATGACACGGGTGTTGAATAAATGCTCACAGGCAAATCCTGTGTACGTAACCACCACACAGAATCACTATGGTTGGAAAGGACCTCCAGGATCATCAAGGGCAGCCCTCATTCCAACATCTCCCTAAACCCTAGACCATGGAGCCTCCAGAGGATAAGCAGTATGTACGAGCCAGGGAAGAATAAGAATCATTCAGATTATGAGAGCAGATATGTGATTAAAATCAGTTAGATTCCCATTACACTACCCAACCCCCCAATTTTAATTGATTCTTATGAAGCGCTGTATATTTTGTTGTTAATTGTTTGTATTAAAGGCATAGTGAGGTTAATCTTCTGCTCAGCTGATTTCTTAATATCCTGGGGGATTTTTGATGTTGTTCTTTAGCACTATTGCTAAGAGCAAATATTTAGAAATAAGAAACAAAAAGCGGTTTCTCTTCAACAGCAACAGTGCAGTCATTTGGGGTTTGCATGTTCCTTGTTCCTTCTGAGTGGCTGCTACTTTCATTAACGCATCTATTTATTGTAGATAAATTACTGTGCAATACGGTTAAATTTCACAGTTAGCAGTTAACTCCAAGGCACCGAAGTTAAACAAACAAAAAAAATTTCAAATGAAAAAACCCCCTCAAAGTTCAATCAAGATTTTTTTATTTTTCATATCCATTGACCTTTTTGAAGGTTTTTATACTCTGTGCTGCTGCCTGATTACTTAAGGATTCAACGAGCAGTTTCCTTGAAGGCGATTCTTTCTGCTAGCCATTGGCATGAAAATGCATCTGCCTGAGCGAGACCTCTTTGATCTTCAGAGAGCTTTGTAAAGATAGACTAAAAAGAAAGCTATCAGGCATTTTTTGTCCAGTTCACATGCTGCCTGTGATTTCACATCAGATGGTGTTTTGGGCGGGGTTGTTTGTTTTTAGGGAACTGAGGTTTGCAGCTGTGATCATGGGGTTTTTTAAAAAAACACCAAACAAAACCTCAAAGTACGTGACTGTGTCTGGTGCCCTTTGGAAAGAAAAACACAAGAGGCCATGCCAGTGCTCCATGGAACGTTTCATGTTAGTTAAAATACAGAGGGATGATAAATCTGGTACCCTCTGGACAAAATCATGTTTAAAAAGACTTACAAGCGACTTGGTTCCTATAAAGTAATTAAACCGGAATATGTCTCTAAGTAATCTGAGTTTAACTTCATATCGAGGTGCTGATGTTGGGATAAAGCAAAATTTGCTCTTGCAAGTTAAAAAAAGACTGCAGTGCTTACAGACTCCAGCATAACTCAAAAAATTAAATGACTTTGTAGCTGTGTACCTACCTCCAGTGTCTCCAATTTGAAAGTGACTCTTTGCATTTGTCCTTCCATTTGTGTTGAAATGTCAAATCATCTGCGCTCTTCTATTAGACCCCTGAAATCAGTCACTTTGCATCCAGCAGCTGTAAATATCTTTTCTGATTCCTAATTCATCATTTCTGGAATCCTCACTTTCCAGTAGAATGCTTTAGTCAATCAGCTGTAGGCTGGTTTGGTTGGTGGTGAAAGTCTTACCCTCTAAAGGCTGGTTTCCTGATCACCATGCAGTTATGAGCCTTCTCTGCACAGTGGTGTAGGTACTAAAAGTGGGTAGAACACAACAGGAACAGTCTTAGTAGAGCTACAGAAGGAGATAACTACCGCTCAGCCAGAGGTACTAGATTCTGCCTTCCTGCTTTTACACCTTATCTATGGAGTTTTAAAATATTCTCTATTTGTTTGTCTGCCAAAAGCAGTGTAAACTCACCAGTGACATTTCCCAACACATGATCGTTAGTCACTGCAAATCAGCAGCAGCTCAAACTACTGGCTTCAGCACTAACTTTATGGGTGCACTGTTACTGATATTTTCCATTTAGGGGAACAGCTACTGGGATCGTGGAAGAGGAGAGAACTTTATGATGCCTGTATTTTGCTTTCAAGTCTCTGATTTTGTTATAATGCAACTGCTAGTTAGGGAAATCTATTATTACTCACTGAAATGAGTTTCTATTACTTGTAACGTATTACGGATTTTATTGTCCTTAGTGTTACTAATTAGTTAACACAACTATTTTGATTTTTGTGTGTAAGTGCTTATTAATTATTTTATCATAAGAAAAGTGAGTGGGGTCCAAGTGCCTTATTAATTCATTTCAGCCTGCAAAAAAAGTTCTTATAATTAGTTTGGCAGGAGGAATGAATGAAATTAGCTCCTAATGAGAAGATAAGTATAGTAATCTTTTCATGATATAAAACTGTGATTGTCAGTAGGTTGTAATCGGAATTGAGAGTATATTTCATGGGACCTTCCTTCTTTGTGTGAAATCATTAACATCATCTGATACTGTAAATTGGGTTATTTCACACCTGTATTTCTATCACTGACTGCTAACCCTCCAGCCACAGATACTGATAAGGCTTTGCTAATTAGAGCATCATTAATGAAGTAAAGAATATGAGCAATCAATTATGGCTTGTTTTAGTAATCCAAACAAAAAATTAATTGCCTAAATTTGTCTTGTACTTTCAAGTTTTGACAGTGTATTTGTGAAACATGGCAAGAATGTCAACACTTAGTAAGTAGCAGGTGTGACCTGTACAAGTTTTTCTCATGTTCAGTTGCAAATTGCTTGACTCGTGATATGCTGTGATGGATTTTAACAAGCCATTAATCTACTTTTTTCTGTAAACAACAACTTCACATTTCCTCTTCTGCATCATTTTTTTGCATAATTTATGTGGTGAGGTTTATGGGAAATAACTTGCATCTATTTTATTAATTATATGGATTTACAAATTAAAACAGTACAATGTAAACAAAGTTAAGCATTTTCTCACCCCCCACAATACAAACCTGAATGTTATTGCTCTTGAAAATAAGAACTGCACATCTTGCTCCTTTTCTGCCTCTCTCTGGTAAAATAAGCTTTCAAGCTGATTGCCTCTTCTTTACATTTCTTTAAGTCTCCTCATGTTAAAAAGTAAGAATAATAATAAAAGTTACCATTCCAAGAAATGGAATTGCCATCAATTCTGTTTTAGCTCTATTAGCTGTGCAGCGGTAATGTGGCTGAAATGGATCCTTCTGTACAAATAATGCTCCCTTATTTCCCCTGAGCTGTGCTGTAGAGGTGCTTCCTCACACTGTACTTCAGTGCCACTAAAGCCATTGTCAACTACTGGAGTGTCCAACTGCTGATATTTAATGTACAGTAGGAGAAAGATTATCTTGGGTTGGACAACGTTCAGAATGCAGTGAAGCTTTCTAGATGGAAGAGCAGCTATCAAATAGCTTTAAAATGCTACTCATTTTAGGGTGGCTGATGAGGCAGCTTCTGGTATCAGCTGTGGGAGCTGCTTGGAGTTTAACGGTTTAACGGGGATTTGTAGCTAGAATAGGGTGCACAGAACAGTGTTTCTGTTTCTTGCATGCCATCCAGCAGCTGGATTCAGACACTCATACACCAGACTCCTCAAATTAAAATAACTTCTATGATGAATAAACATGATGGGAGAGAAGGTCAATGTGAAGATATTGCTTGATATTAGGTTGGATGAATATGTGTAATTGTACCCTTTCCATTTATTTTGGAGATAAAACTGAATAACTTTTGTGTCACAAGTAGGTGTAACTATGATGTGAGGGTGCTCAGGAATGCTAGGAACAGCTAGTAACTTTCTCCCACGATTAGAACTTTGCAGCTATCCAGGTATGCAGCCTCAAATGTGTATTAATAACTTTTCTCTTAAGTTCTTTATCCCATAATTTCAGAGCTTAAACAGCTTTCATTAAGGGTGTAGGCAGATATATAAAAATGATTTTGAAGTCATGATGCACTGGTATTACTGCTAACATCTGGAAGGGATTTACACAGCATGACAAGACTGTACTGTAGTGGAATTATTAACCTTATTTTTGTTGCTAACTGATTAAGACACAAGGGAGGAAGGCGTTCTTAGCATCGCACAGTCATTTTTCAGAGCAGGATTTCACATTAAACAGCTCAGGTGAGAACGAGACAGCTCGTTCTGAAGTGAATGCCCAGAGCTGTCATAGGATGTCGGTAGTGTCCTTGAGAAAATGTCTTAGGCGTCAGTCCTTCGCTGTAAAAAATCTCTTACCAAATAGTTCTGTACATTTTGCGTCTGCTAGGTATTGACGCTGGAAAACCTGACAGGAGTTGGTTGATTTGGGGGTTATTTTGGTCAAAGATCTCATAGATCTGCTTTCTGTTAAAACAACAAAAAAAAATTAGATGTTGCACTTCTGTATTGTCCTGAGTGTGAACAAACAAGTTTGAAAACGGTCATCGACATATCTAATAGCATTTGAACAAGCATTCCACAGCCTGAGGATTTTGATTAATAAGCAGCAACTTCTTTTTTTGGAACATCTAGAAAACCAGCTTCTTTAATAAAATCTTATCAATTATTTGCCTGTTAAGTGCAAGCTGATGAGGATGAAGAATGGATATTAAGCCATGAACTCTTAAAATCAGACACTGATCTTTCAGCCAGAGGTACACAAGGGAAGCTTTTGCAAAAATAAAAAGCCATATAAAACGTTCCTTTACATGAATACACTAAGCAGGAAGCTTGAAAAACATTCTTCCATTAAAACAAGTTAAATACATTGGGTATGAGGAAACAAAAGGTTAATATGCTTAAAGACCTAGTTGCTGGGTGGTTTCCTGTAAGTGCTGTTGGTTTTTTATTTGTGTTGAAGGAATAATCAAGAATGATATATGATGCATTCCCTTCTTGTTTGTAATTTTGCTTCTAATATTTGGGTTTAGGCTCCAATTAGCTGTGAAATCTGCCTTCAGTGAAATTACCACAAGCGTAGTGTGGGCTTGTCAGAAGCTGCTTACTTCTATAGCTACTAGGCTGCCTTAGCTAGGATTAGTAACTGAGATAGTAAATGTCTCTTAAAGGGACTAGGAATAATTTAGGGTAGTATTCCTCCTCATCAAATGGCAATTAGAATAAAGAATAATGATTCTCTTTACTTCCCCCACCCCTTATCTTTCAGAGGACAGCTGTCTTGCTGAGGTGTTTAAAGATGTTTGTTACCTTCTTGTGTTATCTCATCCCCGTGTGAAAATAAGTGTTGCATTATTATTTTAATAATTTATTTGTCTGCTTAGTTAAATAAATTATTCTAAGTTGTGCTGTTATATTTAACATCTGGAAAGGAACTCTCATAGATCATATTTTTAAGTCCTAATTTGTTTGGTCCTAAATGCCCACAAAGTTCACAAGTACTTATTCCTAGAGGAAATAGATGTCTTTGTGCCAGTAAAGGTCCCTATTGTAATTCTCAAACTCCACACCCTTACTACAGGCTGACGTCCCATTCTTCCAGAAATAATTCTTCCAGAATTCTTCCAGAAAGTAAACCACTGTGAAGAGCTGATGCTCTTCAAAACCAATGCTATAAAAAACCCCCATAGGGTAGGAAGGTCTTCCATAGCAGCCAGACCCAAACCGTCAGCCTTTCAAGAGGCATCACGCTATTGTCCTCTGCAGAGTGAGCCAAAACACAGCGGTATTTAAGGCAAGGCTGAGCAGTAGATCTTGTAATGCTTCTCTGTGGAAGCTAGAGAGCTGATTGATGAATAAATACAGCAAGGTGAGTATCAAAGACATCCTGTATATTTAGTTTACAAATGGAAGGATAAGATAAAGGATATACCTACACTACAAATAGGATCTGACCAGCATGACTCTCTGTAAAAACTTTTGGGGTCCAATTTTAAAGAAGCTGACTTAAACCTGTAATAGTTGAGACACAGGTAGCTATGGCAGCCTGTTATTCTGCATAGCACAGCCACCAGAGTATCTCATCAAGTTCTTTCACAGATTTGCCAAACCACAGCAGCTTTGTGCCCCTGTGCATATGCTGCTACTGGTACTGCAGCATCCAAGTTAAAAGCTGTCGTCAGATTCAGCACTGTAGCACAAACACACCCTGTGTTGCCAATGTCCTTCCGCACTTCAGTTACAGCTTGTAAATCACCTCTTACATTGCAAAGCTGAGAGGCAGATTGTGGAGAAGTCCCTTCTGTAATGTTGGAAACACAATCACCTCTCGGATATCGTGTGCCATGATACTTAGTGCTGTGCTTTGCTCACCTTCGGATTGTCTGGCTGAGATCAACTTCTGTCCCATAACTTCTCTGAAATGTCAAGATCCCATTAGCCTTTTAATATGATTAAGTTGCTGATTTATCAAGCGGTGTTTCAGGATTGTACCTGCTGAATGTAAGAGAACTAGTTATTGATGCTAGAAGATACTTTCTTCTTCCTTTGTCTCCCACACATATCTTAAATATCCCCAACATCTCTGTTAAATAAAAGTTAAACTATCTTTTGTGTATGAACCTCATCTCTCCACCTGTGTCTGAGTACTGAAGCACTTTTCTTTGTTCCTAGATCACAGAAAATATTCTTTCTTAAATTCTCACTTCTTCTCAATCCTGTGGAGAGAACTATATTAGGAAAGCAACTCAGAAAAATACAGCTTTTGCTCCTGAAAAGCTTTTTGTGATTAATACCTACTGAGGTGGCAAAATACTTTAAAGATTTTTTTTTCTAAGTACAAACTAGAATAAAAGTGAGGTATTTCTATCCTTTAGTTAGACACTCATCATAATACCGACAGCTTGGGTAGTATTTAATATCCTCTGAACATTGCGTAGCCTGAGACTGTTACTTAAAACTCTTTCTTGAGAGGAAAAACATTATTGATTTATCATATTATGACTTTTTTGTTAAAACGTGCAGGACTGAAAGAACACGGAAAGCAATGTGTTTGGTTCAGGGTCAGAGCAACTAGTCAGTGCTAACTATGTACCCATAGGTTTTGTCACTGTCACCGATGATTAACGCAAATAGGATGTGAAATAAGAAATTTCCAGGTAGACTTACTCAGTTATGAAGCAGCAGTTTTAATTTATTTGCAAAACAGGTTAACTTGAAACTTTAGCAAAATCAACTAAAATCAGTGGCCATGATTGTATGAATCTGAAGCTTCGTTTGGTGGTAAAATTCAGCATGGAATGTGTTTTTGATCTTTTCATGCACATAAGTGGCTGGTCTCTCGTGCTTTCTGCAGAAGGTCTGTGCTGTGCAGAGCTCTCAGCACATTGGTTAGAGTTGAGTTTAAATTTCAAAGCTATGAAATTGAAGGAAAAACCTTTCTACTGAATTTAGCAACAAACTCGTATATTCTGCTAGAGTTTTGATCAATTCCTCTGAGTGACTTTCATGCTCTACATACTCCAGTGCTTTCCTGTGATGTCTGCCTTTGCTTAAAGGGACACTAGGCTGAAGCATTCTCTGTTTGGAATCCTCAGTATTCTGCTAATTGTCTTCTCCCTCTCTGCCCTGCTCCTAAGAAGACACTCTAGATTCATCTGTTTTTATAATAGATGCATAGAAGCTCTTCAGGAAGGTGGAAATTCAGAAGGATGCATCAGTTTCAAGTGTTTTGCTCATTTAAAAATGCACTTGAGAAATTTGAACCTGTGAGCATGGCAATGGCGATGCTACTATAAACAGTTTTATGCCTCCTGCTTTTGTTTATGAACAGGTGTATCTCTGCTAATTCTATGTGTCTCTCTGCTAATTCCATGTGCAAAGCAAATGTTGAGCAATAAGCAGTCAATACCTAGGATTTAGGCAGGACCAAACCCAAGAGCTCTGGATTTCTACAGAAGTTCAGGTTGGGTTTTTTTTTTACCTATTCATTGAGAGGTCTCACACCTCTTTCAAAGCAGCATGAGTGAAGTGGTGTAGACATGCTAGTGCTTTAGAAGACATTCTGTTTCCAGAGAGCTTGAACCAAAGGCCTTGGTTTACTTGGACTGTTTTTCACTGTTTAATCCAGATATTTACTGCTTTGTTCGAAGCCAATGGAATGAAAATTAGCACTGGTCTCTTTATTGAGTAGCTTTGTGAAGTTTAATCAAAATGTTGCCATAATTATTCCATACAGGTAAAAGAAGATGCATTAGTTTCTTATTTCAGCAGGTAAAACGTAGATCGTATGTTCTAAATTATAAATGGAGATTTACTTGTCCAGGGAACCAGCAATTGTGTTGTCAGTCTTCAGTCTTCTGCTGGAAAGCTCAAAACTACCCTCTCAGAATGTGTTTTTCTGAAGTCAATGCTGTTTTTGTTACCAAGGAGGAAACCAGCTCAACAGAGAATAATGTTTAAACAATAATTTAGATGTTGAAATGAGGATGTACAATGAATAGCTTTTTCTAGCTCATACATTTCCTCTTAAACCACCTGGTTCGCATGTCTTAAAATTTAACAGTCATATTTTATTACTTCTTATGATCCTAATAAATGTGCAGGATCTGAAAATATGAGAAACTTTGGATTGCAGATATGTTCAATATTGAAAGTGCCTACTTGGCTATTAAACATACAGCAAGCAGGAACACATAAAACATTCTCTATTAGCCAAGCAGAGACAAGCTTCAGTACTTTTTGAACAGTAATACTACACCTATGTACTTATGGAGTGTAGCTCTAATTAATGCCAGAGGATATATTGTTCTAATTTTTTTGTTTTCCTTCTTTCTTCTGGTCTCCAAATGAATTAAAAAAAGAACACGAATGGAAAACAAAACTTTGAGTAACTTCCTACATGTGAATTATGGACTAAGTGTCCCATTCAAACAACCTCTGGACTTTGTAAAGTGGTTCTGTGAAAACTTACTTGTTAGTACTCAGGTTATTAAACTACACAGAGCTACTTATTCTAAGCCATATCTTATAGAAAAATAACCAGATACATTGATTTCTTTTCAGATGACGCGTACTAGTCCTGTTACTTTTAATTACGGCAGCGGATTTTAATTTGCTATAGTTTGCTGTGTAACACAATGTGACGTTGAAACACCAAATAAAGCATCTGGGCACTTTGAAACCTCACTTGAAGACAGTTATTTTGCTTTGAAGAGTGTTTAACTTTCTCTTAATGTTTTTCCTCATAGTGACACAGTGTGTGTGTCGCCGTCTAGATAGTACAGAAAAGATAAAAGTAATGTAGCCAGGTAATCACTGCTATTCTGGAGCGAGCTTCTGGAGCAGCAGGAGAGTGTTTTACAAGTGGCTGCACAATGCCAGTTGTGATGCAGCAGGAACTTGCAATTCCTGCCCCCTTCAAAGCAATGACATTTAATTGTGATAATAACTTTACTGGTAGCTGGTACACAGTATGGTGTGCATTAAAATTACACCGTCTGTGAGAAATGACATCAAAATGTTGTTTGACTATACGAGGAAAGAAAACATCTCCCCCAAGGGCAAAAAACCCGTTAGAAATGTCTTTTGACTAAAGGGGTAATAGAGCAGTTTCATCCCTTCTATCTTTCCGCAGAGGTGGTAAAAGATAATTTGACAAACGCTGTCAAATGTGGTAACCTCATCTAATTCCTTCACTGCACATCTTAATCCCTGATGTACTCTCCTCAAATAGATGGGCTGGGAGCGTGGGGAGTTTTCGATGTGACGCCTTTGCGGCAGTTTCCCACTGACAGATGCAGTGACCTTTTCACACAGACAGCTCTATCCAGTGTGACAGCCTAGCCATCTGCCTTGTATTGATCATAATTGATTTAAAGAAAGTGATCCTCCAAAGCTTGGTGCTGTTAAACCCCACAGCTAAATAGACATTTTATTTGGAAACTTTAACCTTTAGGGTGTTTTTTTTTTTTTCTTCTTATCATTTCCATCTGATTTGTAAAACATCATCCGAAAATATGTCTTCTGGTCGTAAAAACCTGTAGTCTTTCCAAAACATGGCCTTAAATATCTGAGGCAACTGAAATCCCAGATAAGAAAGATAAGAACAGAACTGGAGTTCACCATGGTTGAAATAGCAAATAACTGTTCACTGGCCCTGAAGAGCAACCGGGTCTTTTCAACAATTTAAAAAAGAAAATGTTTAATCCGTTTCTCCAGCTGTCACTATTTTTAGTGTAAATATTCCACGTATGTAGATACCTCTGTCTGCAATCGAACAATGTGATCCTTCAACAGCTGCAGCTAACAGGCACAAATTGCCTGTGTATTCTCGTACAGTCTTCGTACATATTTTTCAAAACCAAAGTAAATAAATATTTTACTTGTACTGTTTATATTTACAGTACATTTGACATTAACATCTTATCGTTTGCTATGTCTTTCACGTCTGTTATGTAAATGCGTTACTTACCATTTCCCTAAGAAGGTAGTGCTTTTAATAAAATATGAGTCCTAGAAAACCTGCAGCATGTGTAGTGCAGACAGTCATGGAGAGACCGTGTAGTGCTGAATGTATAACTTCTCTCTGCTCTGAAATACGCCTAAATGGTAAATAAGAGTCACTTCTCTGAGAGGTAAAACTCCACTCTGGTGCAGGGACCCCATACCAGGGTTTGCCAAAGGAACTGGAGAATGTAGGATCTCCCTGAGGAAGCCAAGCAGCCAACTTAGCTGAAGGATGGAATGGACACAGACTGAGCTGTCCTTTCATTCTAAGGATGAGTTCTTTGGGTTCACCAAGTGAACAGTTCTAAGGAAACATAGCGTTTTTGCTCTTTGTGCCTTTTTTGAGGATGAAGCAATTTAGCAGCCAGAGGTGTCAATTCAGCACTTTTCAGAAATCACAGAGGGAAGATTTTCAGAATCACTTGGGCAAGACTCAACTGTCCTTATCTTTTGATAAACTATGAGAGCTGGAGAGGGACCTGAGCTATGTGATAGAAGTGTTGAAAGAGAGGATTCTTGTCTGAGATACTTGAAAGCAGAATAACTTAATGCTATGTGTCGTTTGTCTAAATAGTGGTTTATGGGAGGTCTCAATGGAAAGAAGGCAGCACATATAATATTGCATAATGCAAGTATTTATGCAATTAATGATATATTTAAAGGAGTCGTCAGTCAACAGCGTAGAGGGAACTGTTCAGTTTGGATGAAGAATGGAGGGCTGCAGGGTGAATGTGAACAGAAATGCAATAAGCTTTGGTGGCCCCTAAATTGAAGAAGAATCTAGACCTACAGATAAAACTTCTAGTCTGTGT
Organism: Phoeniculus purpureus; assembly: GCA_028565055.1. NCBI lineage: Eukaryota > Metazoa > Chordata > Aves > Bucerotiformes > Phoeniculidae > Phoeniculus > Phoeniculus purpureus. The sequence continues at coordinate 9,010,955 of JAOXOE010000776.1, read as the reverse complement.
GATCCTTTGCAGATCAAGTTTGATGTGGAAGGATGGGAGTTTGGGATGTATCACAATTAAGATTCCTGGGTGCTTAGCTTCACGTAAAGCCATTATGGAGTTACTCTGAACACTTGGCTATCTGGATTGAATGACTAGGGCACACATTGAGAATTTTAAGTGAAAGTAATTAAGCAGGCATTAACTGCACATTATTAACCTGTGGATGAATCGGGATGAAGGTGACAGTTACAAAGCACGCTCTGCTCTGAAGGTGATGAATTTGAGTGTAGCAGGGCTCACAGACAACCCTGAGAAACTTGTGTCCTGAGCATCAGATAAACCCTGAAGTGACACATCAAATATTAATTCCCTAGAAGACCACCCTCGTACAAAGATCTCTCCACCCCCTGGGTTATTTAATGGGTATCAATTTCTAGTGCTTAGTTTTTCAGTCTAATCCAAAAAAATGAAGACATCGTCCTTTTGATGCAGTGAGAGACTCGATAGCCGAAGTTATTAAGCAGGAATACTTTATCAACTCTGGGTGTGCGGGGGATATCTCCATCAAAAATTAAGCGCGCTGATTGTGAGTAAGGCCCAGGATTATAGTACGTGACGGATACACATTCATGATCAACTGATGTGATTGCTTTATATATGCAGTACTTTTCCGAGAACCAATTCTCATAGGTACACGCCTTCAATGCATGAGCTGTTGAGGTCGTTGGTGGTCACAAGTGGGGATGCTGGTGGTCTTCTCGATGAAGGCCTGTAGTCTGTCTCTTCTCACTGGAATGCAGCTGTGTTAGTTTTATCAGGCCTTGTTAATTTCTTATCTCTTTCAGGTCACTCTGCTCTCTTGCTATGTTGCAAATTGTCTTGGCTTTGCAGGCTCTCTCAGCAGCCTGTCCCACCCTCCGATGCTCCATATATTCCTGTTCCCCTTCTTTTCTATGTTAGTTTTCCCATATCAGTTTATTGCTGCTCAGTATGTTCCTTGGGAAACAGTTATCTGGCAGATCTCTGGAAACACTATCTATCCTATCCCGTATGAAAAGGGAGTGGATAAGTCCCAAAGAACATCATTTTGAGAGCTATCTCAAGGCTTCTCAGAAACATGAGCAAAGTGTGCTTGTGCAAAACAGAAGTTCTCTCCGAGAATAAGGTGGGTAATAGGCAGTAGGTGATCTCAGTTGAATCTTTGAGTGGGTGTGAGGAGTCATATGGGATATTAAATGTTGTCAAAAGAAAGCTGAAAGCAGGAAATGAAGCGTTTTGTTATAAAAACAGTGGGAACAGAATATTGTCTTTCAAATATTTAATAGTGTTCAGGAACACATGTTCTACTACAGAGCTGATACCTGTCTTTTGCTCAGCCAACTGGTCAGGGTGTCACATATGGAAAGTATTTTGATTTTCTCTCAATAAATCAGTTGCTAAAAGTCACCTCTATTTATAATGCTGTGCTCCCGTAGGTGTGATGCAACAGACCAGGATAACATTCTAGTTTTGTTAAAAAGCAGTTAAATAAGTTAACTGAAATCAGCACATTGTCGTGTCAGTAGGGATGGTACCGCAGGGAAGGGTGTTGGGACAAATGCAGAGTAAAGCCTGCAGGTAAACTGCAGAAATCACTACAAACTAGAATGAACCGGTATTAGTTTCTGAGAAGGCTCAAATGGCTCATGGCATTATGAAACTTCAGTGAGAAAGGTTTTAAGAAGAAAGGAGATTACTTAGGTGTGAAAGGCACAGAATTAATGACGACAAAAAAGCAGACCAGACACCAGACACCTTTGATAATCTTCTAATTGTTTAGATTTGTTCATTTTTTTTTCCAAAATGAAGAAGCAAGACCTGAGGGAAAACTTAGCTCTGGGTGAAGAAAAATGACTATGTTAAAGATGTCCACATTCTGAAGAAGGTTGTACATGCCTCCTTGAGGAAATTACGGATGTTACTCATTTGTCTAAATAGAGTTAATGAGCCTGTAGGAAAGCACTGTTATTGTCCTCGGTGCCTGGTAATTGCCTGTACTCAAGGTTCTCTAGCTTTGTGAGGCTTGGAACTAATACCCCCATGCTGTGGCACTTTGTTTTGATTGTGCTGTATCATCTGATTAACTCTTAAATTGGCTATTGCAAAAGAAAAGGAGAAAATTATTTGTTTTAAGGTTTTTTTTTTGTAGAAGAGCTTTCCTAGTCCCAGTCATTGAACTAATAACTTGAACTGAGATGAAATTCACATTGATTATCCAATGGCAATATTAAATTAAAAAAAATAAGTCAAAAGTTTTCCAATTTGCCAAAGAGGGTGAAGATTTCTCTAAACTGGTATAAACACACTTGTACGATGCAGTTTTGTATTGTACAGATGATGTAGAAAGAAAAGTTCAGAGAAAGACATGTCTCTCCCTATTTCAGGGTAATACAGCCACCAGAAGTAATAGTTCACTCTTCTTTGAAGCATGGTGCTTAATTACCAGTAGTGCACAAGGATAAAGGCATCAAAGTGTCCCAAGATCTTACAGAATCGAAGTTTAGGAAACACGGCTCAGCTTCCCTGAGCTGTGCTTATACTTCACAGCTCTGTCTATACTTCCGGGGGCTGTCCTGAGATCAAATCCCAGACCGCTGAGGCCCCAGAGGAAGCTGACACAATAAAGGAGCTTGCCCTGGTTGATGAGCACTGTGTTAGTGATCAGTTGAGCAAACTGGATGTACACAAATCCATGGGCCCAGATGGGGTGCCCCCACGAGTGCTAAGGGAGATGGTAGAAGTCATTGCTAAGCCACTCTCCATCATCTTTGCTAAGTCATGTGAATCAGGAGAGGTGCCCGGGGACTGGAGGATAGCAAATGTCACTCCAATCTTCAAAAACAGTAAGAAGGAAGACCCAAGTAGCTCTAGACCAGTCAGCTCACCTCCATCCCAGGAAAGGTGATGGAACAGTTAAGCTTTGACACTGTTTCTAGGCACAGCAAGGAAAAGAGGGTTATTAGGGACCGTCAGCATGGTTTCACCAAAGGGAAGTCACACTTTAACACCCTGATAGCCTTTTATGAGGACATAACCAGGTGGATAGACGATGGCAAAGCAGTGGATGTGGTCTATCTTGACTTCAGTAGAGCATTTGACACAGTCTCCCACAGCATCCTTGCAGCCAAACTGAGGCAGCATGGAGTGGTCGATCGTGAACTGGCTGCAGGATGGAAGCCACACAGTAGTGGTCAGTGGCACAGAGTCTAGTTGGAGGTCTGTATCTAGTGGAGTCCCCCAAGGGTCAGTACTGAGACCAGTCCTGTTAGAGTCACTGTCAGCAAGTCTGTTGATGACACAAAGCTGGGAGGAGTGGCCGACACCCCAGCAGAATCTGCTGCCATTCAGCAGGACCTGGACTGGCTGGAGAGCTGGGCAGGGAGAAATTTAATGAAAAATAACAAGGGCAAGTGTAGAGTCTGGCATCTGGGCAAGAACAACCAGCAGTACCAGTATAGGTTTGGGACTGACCTGTTGGAGAGCAGCATAGGAGAAAGGGACCTGGGGGTTCTGGTGGCCAGCAGGATGACCATGAGCCAGCAATGTGCCCTTGTGGCCAAGAGGGCCAACAGCATCCTGGGGTGGATCATAAGTGTGGTGGTTAGCCGACTGAGAGAGGTTCTCCTTCCCCTCTACTCTGCCCTGGTGTATTGTATGTGTACAATACACATCTGGAGTATTGTGTCCAGTTCTGGGCCGCTCAGTTCCAGAGGGACACAGAACTGCTGGAGAGAGTCCAGCGCAGAGCAGTGAAGTTGATGAAGGAAGTAGAGCACCTCCCTTATGAGGAGAGGCTGAGCGAGCTGGGTCTCTTTAGTTTGGACAAGAGAAGACTGAGGGGTGACCTCATTAATATTTATAAATATGTGAAGGGTGGATGTCAGGAGGATGGAGCCGGGCTGTCCTCAGTGAGATCTAGTGATAGGACAAGGGGCAATGGCTGTAAGCTGCAACATAGGACGTTCCATATAAATGTCAGAAGGAACTTCTTCCCAGTGAGGGTGACGGGGCACTGGAAGGGGCTGCCCAGGGGAGTTGTGGAGTCTCCTCTGGAAACATTTAAAACCTGCCTGGATATGTTACTGTGTGACTGCATCTAGGGGATCCTGCTGTGGCAGGGGGATTGATGATCTTTCGAGGTCCCTTCAAATGTTCTGAGATTCTGTATGAAGATGTTGTCTTTCAGTTACAATTAATCCAGATTATGTTTGCCTTGTAAATAAAATGTTTTGCTATTGATTGGAATTACTTCCTAGATAAGTTTGGATTAGGCTTTTAAAGTATCATCAGATTGTGATCAATGTAATAATATTGATCAAATAACCCTCTCCTTGTTTACCAATTAATATTGCAGTTTGCTTTTGCTTAAATCTGTAGTGACCTCAGAGAAACTACAGCAGTTTGTATCACTGAATCACCTTGATTCTAAGCAATAACCCAAAATCCCACAGCAGTTTGTAGGAGTCTCACAAACAGCCCTATACCAGACATTTCAAGAGCAATTCTAGTTAATTGCCTGGCTCTGGCTGAATTCCAAACACAGGCTGACTCTGGATATGTGTTGCAGGCTCCCTGTAACAGGTGGGTCTTGTCATCCTGCTGATCTGATTATTTGTGGTAAAGCTACTGCATAATTGTTTTGAAGTAGAAAATTAATAGTAAAGAGAGCCCCTTCCTGTCAGTCTTCTCACTCTTCAATTTTGGTTCCCAAGATTTTGCAGTTTGGAGCCAAATTTTTCTTGCAGATACAGGATTGCTACTTAAAAATGACTGGCTTTTGCCTCTCAGACTGAATACACTGCGGTACTTGACAACCTGTAAGTGTGAAAATTGTTAGCTGTAAGCTAATGCTTGTTGAGATCTCATCCTTTTAAAATAACTTCTAGTAACTTCAGGTACGTGCTATTCTAAATGCTACTCATTTTGCTTTTGGGAAGGCATTTACTAGGCTTTATGGTTTAGTTGTAGAGTATTGATAACATCTAATGAAGATTACACTAACTCACTAGATGTGTGTTTGCTTTTAATGTGGTGGAGTCCCCATTCCTGAAGGTATTTAAGAAAAGACTGGATGTGACAGTGCCCCGGTCTGGGTGACCGTGGTGATGTTAGGTCATGGGTGGGGCTGGATGATCTTAGCTCTTTTCCAGCCTCAATAATTCTGCGATTCTGCAGGTGGTTTTGGGAAATGTGGGACTTGTCTGTCAGCAAAAACATTGAGATCACAATGTGTTGCGATCACTGTTTTAGGAACATGAAATCACTCTCTTTGAAAATAAGTCCTTAAACGCATAAGAAATTATCTTATCTTGGGGTTGGATCTTAATTCTGGTTTTTTCTTAGTCTTATTATTTTCCAGCTGCTCATCAACTTGTGCAGCTGAGTTTTATGGAATTTTTGAGTAACGAACACTATGAAGTCTCCTCAACATGGGTGGGTTTTTGACACTGTGTTGACTTTTAAGTTTATTGGATAGTATCTGCATAACAGGAATTTAAAGTTTTAGGGTTTTTCCATTATTTTTTACATAAACCTTTATGTCTGAAATACAGAGTGAATAAAGATAGATTGTTTAAATAAAACACCACACCTAGCCTGTAAAACATATCTCCTTTTCCTACAATTCTAATATTGCTAGCCATGTTCAGCGAGTTGTTTCAGATGTGGATGACATTGTTTCAGCTACCATGTTGGATGTCTGGTAATTAAAATTACATGGCACCGTTGGGAAGTTTATTGCAATCACGTCCTCACTTGTGGATGATGCATTCATATAAACTAAGAATACGTAAATGATATGTAATTGCTAGGTTCTTGACTCAACAATTTAGTTAGCTCTAGGGAGAGGGAATGGAAAAGGAAAAATATTCATTAGGGCTTAGGGATTCAGCCTGCTGTATTAGAAGGAATTGGATTATTCGGTTTACAGTGTTCTTAACAGATTCAATTTCAGCCAGAGATAATTGAAGTGTCGTCAAAGCTCTGTGCATCACTAAAACATACAGAACGGCGTACTCCCATGGGGTCAGTAAAACAATACAGAACAACGCGGAGTAGCTTTTCAGAGATTTAACTGCCATTGTGGAGAGCCTACTTTTAAAGTACATTACAACAAACTTAGATGAATGCCTGTGTGGCTTTCAGAGAATGACTTTAGATTGTTTTGCTTCATTGCGGGAAGGACCTGTTTAATGAATTATTACTAAATCTAATGCCAAGACTTGTGACTTTGTCACAAAAATTCCTTTATTTTTGTGGTCAATCTAGAACCAAAATGCTCCCAAAATCTTTCTTTCCACTCCCTATAAAGGCAGGTTAGGATTTGAATGCCATTTTCTAGCACAGGGAATGACACTGATAGTGGAAGTGTATTTTAGTTACTGTTTATTGCTAGATCAAAATATATGATTATTGAGAAAGAGCTGTTAGAGAACCCTTTGGTCTACCACCCTTGCACAGCGTACTGCATCTTATTTCCACCAACCTACTGCCCTGATCTCTGCTGTAAATACATTAGTGCGCTGCCGTGTGTACTTCGGGGGTTGTTCTTGTCAGCCAGCCAGATTCTAATGCGATGTCATAACCGATAAACTCCTTTCACGATGTCGGACAAAATAGACTTAATCATATTTACTTATGTTTACATTCCGGAGAACTTTTGAAAAGGACTCTCTAGACTAAGGTAGGAAAAAAGACTACCCAAACATGATCAAGGTGGAGTCAGAGTGCAGCAAAGAGTTGACATTTCGTGACCATTTCTAAGAGTTTTACTGGTGTCAAGGTGCTGAAGAGCACGGCACAGTTGATGCATGTCTAGCAAACAACGTGTGTAAACACACATTCACAACCTGCTCCTGCAAAAATTGCAAGAATTTTGGGAGAGATGCAGCACCCAGTGTGAAAAGCGAAACAGAAGTACTGCAATGTTTAAATTAGCTTTTGAGAAGTTGTCTGCTGATTTGGACGTCTGCTCAGCCTGTGAAGTGTCTTTCTAGCTACATGTCTATATATTTTGCAACTGCTTGGGTTAATGGAGGAATTTCCTGTCATATTGCATTAGCTCTTGTTGGATTTCACATTCTTTTGTGTCAGTTTCAAACAACCATAATACAAGTAGTTCTTGTGAAATAACTCCATGTTTTTCTCATTCTCTGAATTCACTTCAGAACAGAAACGCTTCTAGCAAATTCTAAACTTTTTAAAAAAGATTTCAACAGCTTCCCACTGCATTTATATACAAGACATCAGCAGAGTTCTAGTAAAACATTGATTTTTATGTTCTGTACCTCTGAATGGAAGGTCTTTAATATCTATAGAGACTAGAAAAACACATGTTATTGAGATGTCCACCAAGTCTTTTCACCATGTTTTATCATCCATAGAATTGAAGTCCTTAACGTATTTTATCTGTTAGATGATGTAAAGAAAAGCTTTTTGATATCGACAATCGTCCACCAGGTTCTCTCCGTAACTGTTTTGGAGAAGGTTTTCATAACGAAACAGATGGTTGCTTTTAGAAGGTTCCTTAAGCAGTGTTCATTGACACAGAGAAGGCCAGGGAGGAGTCAAGTGTTAAACATAGCACTGTCACAGGAGGAATGCAGGATGGAACCTCACAGTACATATTACATTTGTAGAGAAATCTGAAGTGTTAGTTTAAGTTACTTTATCTTTTTCACCTTTTTTTTTCCCTAATTGTTGAAGTAGGCAAGGTTATTATTGCAGAAGCTGTAGTGGTTTAAATATATAGTTAATTCTGTATAAGCTTGACAAGGTAAAGGCAATAAGAAATGGATTCACAAGATAAAACTTGGTGCTTTGTGCTGTTTTCAATTCACTGATTTCAAAGCACTTTACCAGGATTAATATTCTAAGCCTCCATACGGTTCCCAGGAGGAAGTTAAGCTTTATTCACATTTTAGCGATGGGTAAATGAAATCCAGAGAGGTTATAACCTGTACAAAGTCACAGAGAGGCTCTGGGCCTCTGGAGAACAAGGGAAGAGACACAGGAAATTTTTGCATTTAGTTACCTGCTGTTACCGTGTGAGCAAAGGATCACCTGGAAGACACACAGAACCCCCCTGGGATTCAAAAGTTTGTGTCACTTTTTTAACCCATTTAATGGATTTGTAAGTAAGGAGCAGCAGTTATTTCATGCAGCTCTTTAATTCCTAGTGAGCTATGGCACATCTGACCTTCAGCAAAGTTGTTTTCTATAGGACAGCATGCTCAAGTTATTGAACCGCATCTACAAAGGCTGCAAGCAGTGGAGTACCCTGGTTCATTGGTGCTCAGGTGAAATGTCATTTCTTCTGGTGCTTTGCTCTGTGAGGAGCAGGGAGCCACAAGATCAAAAAACCTCTTTCTAATTCTTAGTGTAACACTTGGTGTATCTCAACGTTTCAGTTTCCTATGGGGACAAAGACTGAAACAATGGAGGAACTGGGATCATTTCTGCTTCTTCAGCGTAAGACGCAAAATAAGTAAGATTATCCATACCCCCGGCTGCTAAATACAGTGCCTGGCATAATCAGACCATAGAGATTGGCAAGAGGGATTGGAGTAGCTGTTGTTGTTTGTATGCTTGACATAAATTACCTCTTTTCCTGAACGTATTGGTTTGCTGCATGCTGACTCTGTAGTTTTCTGGCTGTAAGGCAACAAATCTCTGTTTATGTACGCCTTCCCCAAGTGCAGGCTCTCTGCGATCGTGCACTGATACCACGCTGTGGTGTTCATGTAAGTACAACATATAATGTTATTAATGAACACCATTTTATTACAATTAGTGATGCCCTTCAGATGTATAGATTCATCTGCTAGGGAGATGAAATTACTGTGGCATTATAGGTTTTTTTTTCCCAGTCTGTAGCAAACAAAAATAAATGGGGTAGAAGCCTCAGGTGTTTTGGACCAGATAGGATCATGCTTGGAGAAAAGGAAAAACAGAGATGACCTTTGAAAGTTATTGTATGGAGGAATTAATGTTTTCTTAATATCTTCTCATTTGTAATTCTTGTTACAGGCTTGTTATTAATCAGGAATACTTCGAGGCTGCGTGGTGCTGCTTTCAAAGCCAAAGCATGCACAAGTAGCTGAAATTAAACAACAATAAAAAACATCTTTGCCCTGGTGAACATTTTGCAAATGACATAACACTTCCTTAGTTACCTTTTGTATTTCAGGATGGATAGTGTGTTATTTCTGCAGCTGAAAAGGCCAAAAATACCTGTATTAGAACATTTTCCTTGAACCTCCGTGAGGATTCCTTTTGTACAATGTCTTTTTATTGACGGTTCTGTCAGTAGTGACAATGAAGTGACCACTGAAGAGTCTGCTTAGCACAGTACTTAGTACTCGCTTAAGATAAAACACTGGAGCCGTCCAACTAACCGCAAAAGGATTATTGTTTGTGCTTTTCAAAGGGTTGCCTGATGGGTGAGAGAAAAATAGGAAGGGATGATGTTGGATGAGAAATCGACTCTTACCTCTCGTAGGGCTTCAAGGAGTACAACTGATGCTTATGTAATTATGATGCCACCTTGAATAGGAACACCTTGAAGGCAAGTGCTTTGCTAATGTCAGAGCACACGAGAGTGGTGATTGTCAGGCGGAGGCAGAAAGGAGGCAGGCAACCCCTGAGAGATGATGATCCTATTTCAGTGGACAAAATTACACATTCTTCAGATGGCAGAACAGTCTCCTGCTCAATGTCACTTGTACAAAAGGAATTCTGATGAGAAGAAAAACATGTGAAGTGAAGTATGCAAAGTCTGGAGCAGTGATTACTGACTCGCAGTTTTCTGGCTGATGATATCCAGATTTACAAAAGCACGTGTTTGATCAATAGCCACTGATGGCCAAATCCAGGTCTATATCAGAGTTCAGGTGGGACGTCTCATAAATGCTTCTACAGGGAGGAATCAAGATACAGAGCATACACTCAGCGTGTTCTCACATGCCTCTTTTTGTCTACAACCAGTGAAGTACATACCCTGCCCGTGCTAGCACTACTCTGTTAAGTGCCCTGATTAATGAACCAAGAAGAGAAAGAAGTATAATTTTCAGCTGTCAAGTAAAAATTTATTGTGACTGGTTCTTGTTTGTCTTGACCCAGTGTTTTATTGTTTGCTCACACCCACACAGAGCTTTTTTCATCTATAGATTTTTGCATATATTTTGGTTGCATATTTTAATGGACATAAACTATTGCCTGTTCAGTTAATTATTGTTTTCCAGTCAATGGTTATTGATATTTTATGAGAGGAAGGATTAAAATATGTTTGCCTTCATTCACAAAGTAAGGAATTTCTGTTTTAAACAGGCCTTTTAAGCTATTTCTTCAACTCTACTAACTCACTATCACAGAACATTAGGGATTGGAAGTGACCTCAAAAGATCATCTAGTCCAATCCCCCTGCCACAGCAGGATAGATCAAGTCGCATGGGAACATATCCAGGTGGCTTTTAAACATCTACAGAGGGATTGGAAGGGACTTCGAAAGATCATCCAGTCCAATCCCCCTGACACAGCAGGATCCCCTAGATTAAGTTGCACAGCAACATATCCAGGTGGGTTTTAAACATCTCCAGAGAAGGAGACTCCAGAACTTCCCTGGGCAGCCCCTTCCAGTGCTCTGTCATTCTAACCATGAAGAAGGTCCTTCTCATATTGATGTGGAACCTTCTCTGTTCCAGCTCACACCCATTGCTCCCTGTCCTATCATTAGATGCTACTGAGCAGAGCCTGGCTCCATCCTCCTGACACCCACCCTTGACGTATTTATCAACAATAATGAGGTCACTCTTCAGTCTTTGTTTCTCCAAGCCCAAGGTACCCAGCTCCCTCAGCCTTTTCTCGTAAGGGAGGTGTTCTACTTCCTTCATCATCCTCATTGTTCTGATATGACTGGTCACTGCTAACTTGTATTGCAATCAGCCCCATTGCTAGGTTGTCTCAATTTGGATGTGAAATGTTGTGTGTCACAAAATTTATTCAATGAGCTGACCAGTCTGGTGGCAGAGCCCAGGGGTGAATGACATCCACGTGTTAAAACTGAGCAGCAGTATTCCAGAAGCCTTGTCTCAAAGCTCCTAATACCCTTTGAAAAGTATGGGCTTTGATAGAATATGATTTGTTTCAATCATGATGTGGTAAATCTATCCTTGGGGATATCAGGAAGGAGGGGCTCCATCAACGAGTCTCTGCCTTTCTGTCAAGATCTGATTAGTTGCGAAATTACAAGCAGCATTTTAGACATGGTTACAGTAAAGGTTACAGGCACTCTTTGGATCTGAAATTTCATTTTAGAGCAAAAGGTCCCCAAGGGCTGGTTTAATTTATTTAATTACATTGTACAAGACTTGGGTAATAGTTTTAGATCAAAGTATAAAAGCCAACTTCCAGGCGAATTTGTAATATAATTCAAAGTGGTAAATTGCTAAACACTTCAACAGTTTTGCTTCATAGGACAGAACGATACAAGGATATGGATTGCAATGATATATTATATATGATTGCCTTATATTAAAATCATAAATAATAAATTAGAAAAAGTAACTTGCTTAATTGTAGTGGCAATTCCAACCCTTCGTAGCTTGGATCAGGGCTTTAAAAATCTTCTCACAAAATATTTCTGTTCCAAAGAGTTCTGTGCCTGTGATGCGGAAAGGGTTACTTCAGTAGTTCTCGGTCCTTCCTGGTGAGGTGCGCCATGGCGAGGGGTGAAATCTCCTTACATTTTCGGATTCCCCTCATTGCCTATCTTGAGTGATGCTTCTTCATTCAATTGAACTGTCTGTATCCATTTTCCTAGACAGCTTTTGGAAGGGGTTCTTTTATTACCAAGCCCCCGCTTGCACTGGGCATCCACAAGCTGCTCGATTTTAGGTCTGCGATTAGCAACGTGATGAAAATGACTCAAAAGCAGCATCGCCAGAACAAAACATTAATTACTCATTTTTCTAAAGGTACAAAGTGCACACAGCAAGAACCAGAAAGCATTAAAAGAAATCACAGGTCCAGACCTTTCTGACACCGTAATGTTTCCTTGCCAGCTCTTTTGATTTACCCTTAAGCAAACTATTTTCAACTCCCCTGCTAGAAGTACTAAGCCATTTGCTTTGGGCGTGCCATTCTCTGCGTGTTTCCTTTCTAATCACTCAACTTTGACTGTCACTCACTGTGTCATGTCTGATCACTAACACCATTTCAAGGCCAAGGCTCCACTAATGGCAGTCATTTCTAAAACCTGACTAAGAAGATGCATTATGAGGGTGGAGGCCAGTGATAAATCTGAGCTGTTGTGTCTGGTGTTTGCGAGTCTGACTTCTCTCTGAGTTACTGTTTTACTGTCCTTACATTTAATCTTTTGATCTACAAATATTTGCTACATCCATCAGAAGTTTTTCCAATCCATCATGAGTGGTTTTACAGCTTTTTTTTTTTTCTAATTTTTTAAAATATAGACCAGCAATTTCATTGAAGCCTTCCTTTAAATAACGGTGCTAGGACATTTTGCCATCAGTGTTGCTAAAATCAATATCCCTCTGAAATATAGCGCACGTCCCTCTGTTTCATATTTAAAGGACAATTCTGTTTGTTTCTGTATTGATGAGCTACTTTTTCATGGTTTTCCACCCGGCTTATTCAGTCTGTTTAGTGATACAGCAGTGTTAGTTTTTGCTCAGTTGTGACTCACCTAAGAGAAGCCTTCCTAATGATATCCCCTGCTTCAAATTATCCCACTTGAATAAACTGTAAGTACACTGAATTTTAATATTCAGATCCTTGTCTTGGAATAAACCAAAGCAGCATACACTGAATTCACATCAGGTACAGATAGTTTTTTCTAGAATGAAATTTTTGACCCATTTCATGAAAAAGGTTAAAAATGAACTGGGTGGCAGGTATAGGGCAACCATGGGGTGAGGCACAGCCTGTATGGGTTTAGGAAAGGAAGATCCTGCCTAACCAGTCTGATCTTATTCTATGGCTGAGTGACTTGCCTAGTGGTTGACAGGAAGGTTGGGAATGTGTTCTACCTAGACTTCAACAAAGCCTTCAACACAGTCTCCTACAGCATCCTCCTTGAAAAGCTGGCAGCCTGTGGATGAGCGAGTGCACGCACCGCTGGATTAAAAACCGGCTGGATGACTGGGCACAGAGACTAGTTGTGAATGGTGCTGCATCCAGTTGGTGTCCAGTGACCAGTGGTGTCCCACAGGGATCAGTACTGGGCCCAGTTCTATTGAACATTTTTACTGATGACCTGGATGAGGTGATTGAATCTACCCATAGTAAATTCACAGATGACACCAATTTGAGGGGGAGTGTTGATCTGCTGGAGGGGAGGAAGATGCTGCACAAAGATCTCAGCAGACTGGGTTGATGGACAGAGGCCAACAGGATGAGGTTGAACAGGGCCAAGTGCAGGGTCCTACATTTAGGCCACAATTAACCCCCTGCAGCTACAGACTGGGGGATGAGTGGCTGGAGAGCAGCCTGGCAGAGAGGGACCTGGCAGTACTGGTTGGCAACTGGCTGAACAGGAGCCAGCAGTGTGCCCAGGTGGCACACAAGGCCAATGGCGTCCTGGCTTGTATCAGCAGTAGTGTGGCCAGCAGGACTAGGGATGTAATTCCCCTGTACTGGGCACTGGTGAGGCTTCCCCTAGAGTACTGGGGGCAGTTTTGGACATCTCACTTCAAGAAAGAAATTGAGGTACTGAAACAAGTCCAGAGGAGCAGTGAAGGGACTGGAGGAAAAGTCTGATGAGGAGAGGCTGAGGGAGCTGGGGATGTTTAGCCTGGAGGAGACTCAGGGGGAACTTTCTCCCTCTCTGCAGCTCCCTGAAGGGAGGTTGCAGTCAGGTGGGAGTTGGGCTCTTCTCTCAGGCAACTAGCAACACGATGAGAGGGCAGGGCCTGAAGCTGCCAGGAGAGGGTTAGGTTGGATATATTAGGAAGTTCTTTCTCAAGGAAAGGGTGATCAGACCCTGGAATGGACTGCCCAGGGCAGTGTTGGGGTTCCCATCCCTGGAGGTGTTTAGGAAAAGACTGGATGTGGCCATTAGTGCACTGGTCTGTCTGATTTTGTGATGTTAGGTCATAGGCTGGGATTGGTGATCTTGGAGATCTTTTGTTAGCCTCAATAATTATGCAATTCTGTAGTTCTATAATAGAATATTTTATATGCACATATATATAATACTATAACATAATATATAAAATAATATGTTGCTAGTACTAATATATAATGGAAATAGTTAATATTGTTAATAATTAAATATTTCCTTCAGATCTCTGAAGGAATATGGGCTTTTCTGGAGGAAGAGAAAAAAAACAAACCAAAATGTGTTCTTTATTGACATCATTCCTACCACAACTGTGGCAAGGTAATTGCTCGCTAGTTCTGGTGAAGCACCAGTTTTCCTTATATTTTTATCTGTGGCAAAAAAGAGCTGTTTTCTTTCCTACAGTGACAGAATTGTGCAAAGCTGCTGTTTATCTGCACTCACTGACACCAGGTGGGCAATTACATCTCTCTTCTGAAAATTCTGAACTTCTTAAGAGGGTACAGTTCCTTCAAGTTGTCATCAGATTATTCTTGACTTACAATTTATAAATATGAGATGCATCCTTGAAGTGGGCAATAATCACAAGGTTTGACTGTGCTGAGAACTGTTCATCAAGAATGAAGATGTTAAAGCAAACTCTTCCTGATGTAAACTTTTCCCCTGCAACTGTTGCTGTTCTCCTTTCTAGCCTTAGACAAAACCCCAGGAGAGAATTTTCTCAACCTGTAAGTATGGACATCCCTATGACTGAGAAAGTTTAGGGTGCTGTCATGCAACTCTCCAAAGGTTTCAGTAGTTTGCTAGTTACAGATAGTGCTGTGATGTACAACCAAGCTCGGGCACAAGGAGCTGGCTTCTCAAAGCTGTACAGGAAAATGGGCAAGCATAGGAATAAAGTCCACAGTCTTCATTTAGTGGTGAGGTGTCCTTATTTCACAGTAGTTTACATCCTTTACCAGTATAAATCTGCATAATGAAGTATCATGGATTTTCAGCAGTGGCCTGTGTCTCTTTCGTCAGTACCGTGGTTGTTGTTCAGATGCTGTCATTGATATGCAGAGGCTAGTGGAGAGTGAAGCTGCTGGAGGTCCCTGTGGGTTGTGCCATTCCATGGTGCTGCCAACCCTTCTTGTGAACTCAAAATGCAGGATCTTTGTCCCTTTGGCTCACTATCTTCATATGTACCTTCTCATATGTCATGGATGGCTGTCCTAACCTCCTCCTCACTTGACAAGTTACTGATGCTTCCAGCCCTAAAAGCTTGAGATTAAGAGCAGGAGCTGGTTAGTTGTATTTATTTGCTAGTCATCAGAAAGAAACCAGACCTGCTGTTTGTGCCATGTGTCTGTAAGCTGTATCTTACACTCAGAGGGTTTGATCTTCTCTGTGCTGATACTCTTGGCTTTGTCCCTGTTTCCTGCATTTCACCTTCAGAGGTGAATTTGCTGTATATAAAATCTGTGTAGTAAGATCTTCTTGAGAGTTTTCTGACATAGTTTCTGATATAGATCAGTAAAACTTAAATAGTATTAATCCACAGGAGCAAGTTGTGGTAAATCTGCGAGTTATGGGCATAAGTGCTCTAACAGGAGGATATTTGAAGGAAAAAATAACTGTAATGACATCAGCATAGCTTTTTCTGTAGAAAGACTACATTTCTCCAGAGGGAATGGGGAAACCATTCCAAAGCCTTCGGCCAAACATCAAAGGCTCTCCCTGAAACCTGGAGGAGTAGGAGCTTCTCAAATGCCTTAAAATGTTTCACAATGGAAAGTACTGCAGTTGGGCAGTTGGCATTCCATGGTGGTATCAGCGCATCAAAGTGACATCAGTTAGGGAGGCTGTGCTGGGTTGGAGCATTTGGTGCTTTCCCAGGCTTCATCTTGTGTAGAGGTCTTTGTTGCTCCAACAACCAAACTGTCCAAGGAAACTGGGACTCCATAAACTGGTTAGTGAGTCACAGTTTTCTGGAAGGCTCAGAATAAAAATGTAGCAGAGAAACAGTGTCTTCACATTTTTCCTGGGGGTGAAAAAAAAATAGTGGCTGTGAGAGGCTTCATCCTGTCACAAGGACTTTTCTCCTGTATGACTCAAAAGATGTCCTTGGGCTTCCAACACTGGGGTAAATGCTCCTTCCCCAGTGACACTAGGGTTATTAGGAAAGATTTGCATGCAGTTCTGTCTCTTCTCTGTCTGCCAAGCCTGAAGCATTTTAAACTCATGAGTGTGCTGCTGATTGATCCTGAGGTGAAGGAAGGTGAGGGTCAGAGCACAGAATTCAAACCCACTGATGTCGATTGTCAGATCCTGCTTTGCGGTGGTCATCTGTTGCCTCATCTGCCTTACTGTGTGGCTCCACAGAGTGGTGAGGTGGTGTTTGGGCAGCAGTAAGGCTCATTGAAATAGGGCTGTTGCTGAGAGTCCAACAGCATGAGACTGAATTAAAACAAAGTTGGTGCTACCCCGTTCTCAGTCCTGCTGCCTCCTCTGCATAGCATCTAGCAATTATAAGGTGAGTCAGATAGTCCTGATAGGACTGAAAGACCAACTCATCAAAAAATGAGCTGATTGCTAGAACTGAAAGAAGGGAGAGGATGGAGGAAGGGGTGGGACTGCCTCTTTTGGTGGCAGGGTACAATTATTTTCATTACTAGCTTAAGCAATCTCCAGCAAGAACTTCCTTTGCCAGCCTCAGCAAGGCTGGCTTGTGGATAGGCTACTGCTATCCAGGCCATTCCTTCAGACTGCGTGAGACTTGGAGGTTTCTGGGGTTGGGAATTCAGAGATTGTAAGCACCTTGAGGCTGGGAAGGTCCTAGGGGGATGCATCTCTCTATGCTTCTCCTGTTCTCTTGGGTTTTTTGGTGGAATGCCTTCAAGAATGTTGCCAGACCAGGTTGTTGGTGAAGTGGATGTAGTGAGCACACAGCGGTCACCTCCCAGTTCCAGAAGTACAGACAACAGAAGGTCCTTAAGTGGCAAATAGAGCTGGTAAGAACAGGTTTGTCATTGTAACCTCAGCACAAACAGGGTTTGGGGTTTTTGGGTCCTGCATGAGCTGAGAAGGTGATGTGGTGTTTTGGATGAACATGGGACCTGGTCAAAGTACTCCTTTTTCTTACTATTTTTTTTCACCTGTAACATGTAAGCTAGGAGCCACTGGTTTAGTTCCTGAACTAGCGCATCGCACATGCTTTCTCTGTCCTCCTTTTTCTCATGGGAGCTGGGCTACAGTTACTTCAGTAACTGTCAGTACTGAAAGGCTACAGCTGCTTTTATAGGCACTGGAACAGGCTGCTCAGGGCAGTGGTGGAGTCACCTTCCCTGGAGGTATTTAAACTAGGTGTGGACCTGGTGCTTAGGGACATGGTTTAGTGGTGACCTGGCAGGTCAAAGGTTGGACCTGATGATCTTAAAGGTCTCTTTCAACCGAAGGGATTCTGTAAAAAGGTGACCAGTCCTTTGGCTAGGAAACTTCTTGTGTTAAGATTTTTTTTTTTTTTTGGTCCAAAAAGCCTACAGTGCTGAAATGAGAGTTGTTTATGTTTTCTTGGAATATAAACTGAAGGGCCTTATAGAGAAGGTTGATACTGCTGCTACGTTTGTTTAAGCTTTTAGTATCTGATGTAGAAGTGTCATGCAGGAAGGTGCTGTATGTTACATCCTCAGTTTGTTAGCACAAGGCTTAAAATTTGGGTGCAATGTAGAAAGAGTGAAAAATGACACCACAGGTAGAACCAGGTTTTAGGATCCTTTCATGCTGTGAGAGAGAGATTTGCCTGGTCTTACGTTCTCGTTTCCAAAACTGTAATTTTTGTTTTAAAAAAAAGGTGCGGTCAGTGGTGAGACCGAATTGTGGACAGTGTTCCCCTTCCTTGTGGAGCAGACACCCCACACTACGAAGAATCAGTTGGATTTAGTCGATGAACAGTTAGGTTTTTTCTCTCCTTGGCATTGGCTGAAATAACAGTTGTTTAGAAGCTTGAAAAACAAGACTGCATTATTCAACGTTGTTGTGAGAAGGCATTTAGAACACAGTTGGTAAGTTTGGGAGTTCTGTAAATGCTCCTGTCACTTGTCTGGAATGTGAAGTATTGCAACGGTTACACATTGCTCGCAGCAGTCACAGCTCTCGAGTTTTCTCCAAAGAAGGAGTAGAGAAATTGAGGTGTACAGCAGCCAATTCTTGCCCAAAGCTGTGGTCTTTGCTCTCGCCTGTTTAGAAGTGAAGCAGCAATAGCAAATGTGGCCTCAAGAAGTGGCTGGATAGTGTGACTCAAAGGTACGATTCCTGGTTTTGTAACTCAGCAGCCTGCAGGGGGAAACTGTAGAGGCCCTTTTGAATTTTTACAGCAGAAAAGTCTTTCCTCTAAAGAACTACCTGCAGCCATTGTTCCAGCAGCTCCCATAAGCCATCAACATCTGTATTTTCCTCCTGGCAGAAGAACGTAGCAGACATGGCGCTGACTGGAGCAGGGATCTGTCCCACCAAGTCCAGCCACAGATGTGAGCAGGTGCCTCAGGAAAATATGAATCCTGGAGTCCTCCCTCCGCTTTGTGTGTGTCCAGTCTCCCCTTCCACTCAGACGTCACGCATGCAGCCAGACATTAAAAATGCAGCCCTTTCTTTCTTTTTTGAGCTTGTCTCTAACTTCTTTTGTTGGTCACTAGTTTTAGTGCTGGAAGAGATGATTAACAGCCAGTTCCAGTCTGTCATCCTGGTGCCATCCAAGACTTGACAGGCTTTTGTCATGCCCCCTGTGTGGTATCTCATGGGAGCTGTTATAGACCTTTTGATCTTGTATTTGCCCCTTGCTGAACCTTTTCAGATCTGTAAGAAATATCTCTCTTTGAGGTTGAGGGACCAGAAGTGTGCATTCCAATTGAAGTGTGGGTGGATGGGCAAAGAATTGATGTGTTGAGTGTGATGTTTGTTTTATGGTTTATTCTATATTCCTTTCTTTACTAGTTCCTGGAATTGCTTTGGGTTTTTTGTCCTTTTCCAAACACTGTACCCCATGGTTTAATGAAGCTGTGGATCAAAAACACTGAAAGCTTGCTGAACAGTATTGATGAGTTGAGAGCATGTGTGTATATGAAGCTAAGATTGCTTTTCCCAAGAGTTAAATTTCTTTGGTTTTAACCCGGATTTAATCTTATTTGCTGTTTTTATTGTTCCATTAGTCTCAGAAGGATCTTTCCTGATTCTATGCAGTTTCGCTGTCCCTGGTGTCTTAAATAACCCTCTGGCACCAGCAGACTTTCAAGTCACTAAAACTGATATCTTGATCCTAAACAATCGAGTAAATGTGGCACTTTGGAACATGGTGTAGTGGTAATGGAGGTGTTGAGTTGAATGTTGGACTTGATGATCTTGGAAGTCTTTTCCAGCCTTAATAATTTTGTGTGATTCTGTGAGTGAATAGCACAACTGCATTGTTTGCTCTGGGTTTCAGGAATCCATTGGTTAATGAATTACATTGTGGAGTTACTGAACAAGAGACATTGTTGTAGAGCATTTGAGCAAGTTGCAGATGTACAGTGTGAGCTGTGGTTGCTACAGATGTAGAGAACTCTGCCTCTAAGTATGTAGCTGCTTTCATACTTGAGACTGTTGGTCACTGCTGCGGCTGCCTGCAGAGACCTGGGCAAGCCTTGAATCTGAGTTATCCACAGGGCTGGAGAAGATGTATTTTATAGTCTTCAGTTCTTGCAGTTCTGCTTTTTCAGAACTTGTGTAAGTGACCCAGAAGTGTCATTCCTTAAGTATTTGGGCAAAAGTTGTCAGCCTAAATATATCAAATCCAAGGAACTTGTGCAAATAGCGAGTGAAAATGTACTGTCTCTTGCTCTTAGAAGTGACTGTTTCTGTTTTCCTCTGTGTTTTGGGTGTTTCGTGTTTCAGAAGTGGTCACTATCCTCAAATTTGAGGCATCAGTTGTTTCTGGTTTTTTGGAGCTCTTAGAAGATAATTATAAGACCATTTTCTTAATAATTCACTTTTTAAAAAATCGATAAAACTGCTTAATACCTCTTGATAGCTTTGTATTTTCAACCAGAGGCTGATGCCTTCTTTGATACTTCACCCTCTCTCACCTTACAGGCACAAGAAAGTGTTTTTTGTGCTCTTGTAACTGAGCCTTACTCTTGTGGCAGCAGTATTTGCGTAAATAAGCATATTAAGTAGTGGATGAGATAAAAATAATCAGAGGAAGAAATCACACACACACCTCCTTCAATTTTCAGTTTCTAAAGAGTACATGAGAGTAATCATGAAAGCATTTTATGCTGTCTGGGTGGATGTATCATATCAGTTTACAGTCAAGAGCAGAGCCATGCTATTGGGCAAAACACTTTTAAATTATTATTTATGGAGCTGTATTTGCAGTCAGTATAAAATGCAGGACGGGTTTTGCATGCCTCCACCAGAGCAAGGAGAGCTGCTCCCAAGCTGGATTCCTTTTTGTTTCCTGTGCTATGTGTGCTGTGGAGAGAGAGACTGCTGGAAAAGGCTACAGGTTAGAGTGGATGGTTACACGGTTGTTTAGGAATGCAGTCTTTCTATCTGATATTTTGGGCTTGTTTTGGCTTTTTTCCATCAGAATTTTAATTGTATAATTGATACGGTAGTGCTAACATTAATTGTTTTCCAGTAATGCCTTAGGTCTGTCCATAGACGAGGGTTTTGTGTAGTAGTGTTATGTGAGGGACCTTCAGAAGTCTCTCTTGACTGTCCCACGGAGTTATGACTCTTAATTCCTCTGTGGTTTTTTGGTGTTAAGATTCTACTTCACCTTCACCTGTTTGTTTTCTTTTTGTGTTTTCTTCTTTTTGTCTGGGAGGTGGGAGAAGATGTGAAGTGAAAGGAAGGCTTCAGTAACTGGGCTTACTTCTTAGGGTAAAATATAAACTAGGGTTTTATGTGCAGTGTTTGCCTCTTAAAACAATAATGAAATAATATCGTATCTCTTATTTGAATTGTTAGTGTTCTGTGGCTTGGCTAGGGAACAATTTATTTTCAACTCCAGTGTTGGGCAGAGGCAGATGTATTGTTAGCACCTGATACTGTGTCTTCCTGAGGAGCATGGTGTTCGTCCTTAGGAGCATAAGGTAGGCCTGATCTGTGGTATCTGACTTTTGAGAAACTTGTTGAAGTAGGGTTTTTCCCACTTAAAATTCGGCAATACCATTGTCTTCTGGTTTTGGTGCTGAAACTCCATCCTCGTCTTCCATCCTGGAGGAGGCAGGAGGGGAAAAGTCGGTGCTGAGGTAATAAATTCACTTTAGGAGCCTGAGAGAGCAGCTGCTTTAAGAACTGCAGTGCTAGTTAATGTCTTGTCCTTATTTTGAGTTGGACTTGTTGGTGTCTTTTTTCAGTTTTAAAGCTAGAACTATGAAGTCTTCTTTCAGTAAGAGAGCATGAAGCATGGCTTCTCTGGAAGAAAAATAGGAACAGCAGCTCCTAACCCTTCCAGTCATCTGGGTAGGTGTCTCTACCACTGAGTTTCAGTAAATCACAGTAGAGCTTTTCATTATCAAATTTATGGATTTTTAAAGTAATGCTGTGATGAAACACGAGGATAGTCTTAGTTTAGTGTCACTTACGTCACTCTGCTGTACAGTTGCTGTTCCCGAAGCAGTGCTTTCAGGAACACTTCTAAAAGATGCAATTTTTTGCAAATCCATTATGGATGAGAAACATTTGACTTCAGTCTTTTGTCTCTGATGACCTCTGTGATATTTGCAGGGCTATAAATGGCTTGTACTAATGTCAGTCTGTATTTGGTTTAGAGATGATATGTCTGGCAGGTTGGTTTTGTATTATTTGATGTAATAAGTGGGTTCCACATGTATTGATTCTGCTGTGTGTGCAGCATATACCTGGCAAGGTGTAAGCTGTGCCACTCTTGATGAATGTACTGTGATAAATGTGGATTGCAAATGGGCCTGTCTGCAGGCTGGCTGGAGCTGCTGCTTTATTGAGGTGGCCAGGCAGGGCTGTCAGGCTCTGCTCCAATCTATGACAGTTAGTCGAGCTGTTGCCAGTATCCTGACCTGTATTAGACTGGTTTACTAGCTGTCAAAAAGCTATGGCTCCAGTTTCCAGGGTTTCTTGCAGGACTATAGTTTTTCGTTTGAGGTAGTTCTTTAAACAGCTTCACGACAAGCCGCACACTGCAGTTTGACTGTTTCTCGAGCGTGCTATGGACAGCTTTTTCGTGTGGTCTGTAGAACATCAAAAGTGCCATTCAGGAGAAATGATGCCAGCTTCGCTGAACTCTTATCCCCTCTGGTCTTTTTAATTTTCAGTTGAATAAGATCAAAAAGCACAAGTGTGTTCAGCTTATAAATGTGACGACAACAAGAAATGTGGCTGCTTGGTCCTACCTGTAAACATTAGCACCTGCTTCTGGAATCTGGTAGGCAGCTGTACCGTGCAAAATTACGTGTGTACGGCAAATGTGTCATCACGGGGCTCTTCTGGTTTGGGTTTTGGTTTTCTTAGGAGTGTCTCGCTTCAAATTATGTCTTGGTTATTTAATCTTCTGTGAAGGCGTTCTGATTACTAGTAGCCATATGGCAGGACCAGTGCATTTTTGACATTCTGGTGATGAAACCGCAACAGCCAACAAAGTTTTCTGTGTCTGTTTATGCCAGCTTTCAGAGCTAAAGGGAGTCTGCAAGCTATAAACAAATATTTTCAGTGTCTTAAAATTAAACTTCCTGTTGCTTCTGTTAGCAGCACTTAAGGGACTGAGGAGGCAAAACTCCTGGAGTTTTACTGACTTTTGACACAGTTAGCTGCACACAGATGCTTTTCGAGCCCGAGTCAATGATGGGGACAAAGGAGTGTGGGTGAGGGTGTGCTGTTAATTTTGTTAGCTGTGATAAATTAGTATTCCTGATCACAGCGTCTCTCAGAGTGATCAGTCTGATTTTTGTGCCTTCACTTTTAGGGGATGGAAACAACTAGAAGTGTTTCATGTTTCTAATCAGCTGCAGGATACTGGGCTCAGATAAACCCCATTGCCGACTTCCACCCACAATCCGTAAGACAGAAAGGAGAGCGGAAGTTTCCTTCTCTTAATCTTCCATCCTATGTCTTCTGACTTGGGAGATTAAGAAAACAGCTGCCAACTGTCTCACTCTTGCAAGAAGAAAGAGGATCCCATTATTCCTTTCTGATAGTCCGTGCTTCGAATTATGGCTGTTGACTAGACTGCCCTTTGTTAGGTTGTCTTTCAGAATTAGCAGGTCTTTGATAATTGCAGTGTTTGGGTCTGCTGCAGCCACTCCTGGGTTGTGTAAAGTCAGCTGCGTGTTCTGGGGTTTCATTACTTGCTTGTGGCTGGAATGACAGTGTGGACAGTTGTTGCTGTTTGAGAAGACTCAAAGGCAAAGTGAAGATTGTGAAGTGTCCTAACTGTTGGCAGTGGGTTACTTCTGGTCTCTTCCCAGAGATCAGACCTCACAATCACAGCACTAGTGCTAAATTCTGTAAAATCCCATTTCTTTATTAACATGATTTTTAATAATAAATGTTTTGGGGAATTAGAATTTTTAAAGTTGTAATTTCTATAAAATAGAGGTTTTTTTCTTTGCCGCTTCTGTTTCTTTCTCGGAGCTTAAGTTTCCTGAGCTGAGAGTAATCTTTTCTCAGATCCAGTATTTTGGTAGTCAGACAGTTGCTTGAGTACTCCCACGGTATTTTCCTTCCCACAGTCAGAAATAAAGAGCATTGCTGCCCTAATAAGCCTTTCTTTTGCTAGCTAATGAGTGAACCGGGCACCATGGGTCACTTATAAAATATCTTCGGTTCAGTGCTGTTTGTGGAAAGAGAACTAAAAAAAAATTATAATTTGGACTGGAGCTGTAGGAAGCGCTTATTAGTTCTTGGTAAAAATGCCTTTGTAAAAGAGCAAAACTCCTTTCAGTCACATGCATTCTGTTTGGCTCTAATTTGTGGTCTTTATAGCTACTCTGGACTTCTGGTCTTAAGTAGAGCAGTATTTAAAAAAAAGACACTGCTTTCCATTAGTATTCGATATTAAAATTCCTTTCTTTTGCTTGTAGATTTGTTTGTAAATGCATCATAAACAGACAGCCCAGAATGAAGAAAGCAAGCAGGAGTGTTGGCTCAGCGCCCAAAGTGCCTGGAGTAAATAAAACTCAAACAACTGAAAAAGCCAAACCAGAAAATGGCTCCTCGGTGTCTGCTGTAACAAAACTCTCCAAAACCGGGACGACGGCATCTCTTTTGAAGGTAATAACCAATAGAAAGTTCTGATTATTTGTAACTCTTACAATTGAGCTTTAAAGAGAGTAGAATTCGAAGACGTGTCTTTGTACAGCTTAGACTAGAGGCTTGTTATGTGGGTCGCTGGAGGGAATTTGTATGGAGAGCACTGGGCAGGGTGATCAGACCTGCTGTGGCACTTGTGCTGTGTTTTTATACTGCAGTGTGTGATTTGATGGAGAGCAACATTCTCTGCAGAACTTGACTTTTCTGCAGAAGGGAGCCGTGGAAGTTGTTGCATTCGGATGAGTGTTATTGGTAGTGTCATGTTATTCTCTAGTGGTGTGTCAGTGACTAATGGGATTTGATAAGAGGTATTTATAATTCTGAGAAAAGAGCTAACCAAGTATCTAATGTGAGAAACTTTGATCTCAGTGATCTGTGTGGGGTCAGTGCAGCTGCATTCTTCTGGCTCTTTTGGCCTTTGCTTACTATGAAGTATTGCTTGAGCTGAAATTTCACAAGTTGTTTCTTGCTCCTAGAACAAGTTCAAAGGTAGAGGTTTTCTCTTCTGTTAGTGAAACAGGACAATAGTTTTAGGAGGTTTGTGGTTTTCCACAACCAAGAAAAATAAGCTGAACCTAGGCGTGTTGGTCTGGAGTTTTCATGGGAGAGCGAAACCAACCCAGCCATCTCTGGGCTGGATGGGTGGATGGTATGAGCTTGCCTTGTCGGCATCCCTTTCCTGGCATTGTCACATGCCTGGACCCTCCTTTTTTGCCTTTCCACAGCTCAATATGCAGAGCTGTGGTGCTGCTGCTGCCCTGGAACAAACTAAGAGTAAAAAGAAAAGGGCTGATGTCTGCAGCTGGGACCTGGAACCACTGTCACCTATGGGAAGGCAGATAGACCATTTAAATAACTGGCAAATTAAAACGTAAAATTAAAGAAGTGGTAAGGGTTGAGGTCTCTCTGCACTAGCTTTGCAGGATTACTGAAGCCAAAATGTGTGTTCTCCTTCTTTCCTCTTGCTTTTCGTTAGTAGAGGAATGGCTAATACGTTTGCTGATGAACTTGCATGCCGGATTTCAGCTAGATTTTCTGCTGGTGCCCCTCCCCTTTCCTCTACCACCCAATGGATCTAGCAGTTTTCTTAACTTGAAATAATCTTTTGATGCTTGTTGACACTACTTACTTTCTATTTCTAGAAACCTCTCAAAGAATACAGAAACAAAAGTCCTTTGTAGTTTGCTTATCAAGTTTCTTACATCATGCCTCTCAGTGAGATAAAGGAGGAAGATGATCTAACACTGAAGAAATTTGACCCAGTATGCTTTCACAATTTTACTTAGCAGCACTTCTGGTGATGTTTGGGTGTAGGATCAGAATATATGACGGTCATGTGTTTGAAAATCGTTCTCTTAATTACTAAAACTTACCTCAGCTTTATGTTCCAGCCAGACTTACTCATATGGTTAGATGTCTTCTACTTGTTGAGCTGCTGTTGTGCCGACTATGTGACTTAATAAAAATGATGAATCTTACCTTTTTTTGAGCATTCCAGACTTACACAACAAAGTTAGTTGCATTTTTTTGACTCGCTAATTCTGGCAAATCACGTTTATAATTACTGGCTTGGAAGAAATACCAACTACAAGTTATATTCTTTTTAAAATAGGTTTTTGTATCATTTTACATTTGATTTGGCACATTTTCCCCTCTAGCGGTTGTAGGATATTCTCTTAGGATCAGTATGTATTAGGAATTTCCTTTAGTATTCCTCAACAGAAAAAAACCTCCTGGCATTAAACACGTTTGATTGTAACAGCTTACTAATAAATTTGGTTATCAAAGCAAGTTTACATATAGGTACTGAAAACTTTGTGTTGGATATTAACGGGAAGGTCACTGTGAAGGAGTAGCAGGACACACTGTCCCCATCGTATTCAGTCAGTAGTCATGTTGCAAAATCACCTCGTAATTACAGTATGGTATTTTCTTATCCCCTTCATGATATAACTGCAGGCCAGGGCTAAGCTTTGGGTGGGTTTCTTTCCCTGTGCGTTGTTCTGTAGGTTTGTCCCTTTTTGTGGAGTGTTCAGAGTGTGTGGGCAGTGAGAACAGGAACAAACTGTGAGGCTCACGCTCGGGTACAGCTGAACGCTGTTCCGGGGGCTGCGTTTTCAGTCTGCTGCAGAAGGACTTTGTGTTGGTTACCTCTTTGGAGGTTTGTGGCTCCCATTTTGCCCAGGACTTTTTAAAATGTTCAGTACCCCCTCCCCACCATTATTACAGTAGGTTAACTGTCAGCCACTTCTCGACCTTAATTGATCAACAAATACACTGCAAATGACAGCGTGTTCTTATTCTTAACATTTTTTTTGGATTTCACTTCTTTAGCTGGTAATGAGCTTGTGATGGTGCTGGCACAAGTGTGAATAGACAGCAGCTGTACTTCATACAAGCACATTGCAAAATCCAGTGTCCCTGAAAAGCCAGGACTAGGAGACCAATATTTAAATATTAAAAATGAAAATGTGTTTTCAGTATTCATGTATCTGGGCCTCAGGATTCTGTTTGCAAAATGT
The DNA here is from genome assembly GCA_028565055.1 of Phoeniculus purpureus. NCBI lineage: Eukaryota > Metazoa > Chordata > Aves > Bucerotiformes > Phoeniculidae > Phoeniculus > Phoeniculus purpureus. The sequence goes on along the minus strand of JAOXOE010000776.1, from coordinate 8,984,030 downwards.
AGTAACTTAATTACACATTGTTGTGAAGTTTGTTGGCGCACTCAAATGCACCAGCAAGCATCAAAGACAATCCCAGGTAGGAATAATTAAATACATTTATACAAAGGGATTTTAATAAGGTGCAGTAAATAGATCTACGCGTTGAGAAACTGAGATGAAATGAATTGTAGAGGTGATCATTCAAGTTTCACTGCACTTAAAGGAAGATGTGAGGGGAAACAGCGTATAAATTGTAGAACTATAAAGTGGTTTTTATGTAGAAAATCAGAGTAGGTCTGGATGAACATTTCTAATTACAGTACTTTCTCATTACTTGTATTTCAGTGTAGAGGTCTGAACGCTAAGCAGGGTGGCAGTGTTGTCAGGAAATGGAAGAAACAGCTCTTCCTTGAGGAAAAAGCTGTTCAGCGAACATACGACATTGATTTTGCTTCCATTAAAAATATACATTACAGAAATACTTTGATTTTTAAAGTCAAGAATGGTTGCCATTGTGGAGCATTAAAAGAGAGCTGCTGGTTTGTAATTTTTCCAGAGCTTTGCTAAGTGAGTTTCATTGCCAAGAGTGTAGTGTTACCGTTTTGAGAAGCTGTTTACTAATTGGCTGTAGAGGAGGCAGTGCCTTCCAACCTAGACTGGAAATAGTTTATGGGTAAGTCCGAGGAAGAGAGGCTTCTTAAATGCCTTTGTGTTCAGCAAGGACTGGGGATGGCTAGTGTCAGAAAGTGTGTATTTTACGCTTGACCTATTTGGCTTGATAACGTGTACTTGCACTGTAAGTGTCTAAAAGCTCAATGTAATTTCCCCGTTCCTTCAAAAGGGTGAAACTGCTGACAGCTGAGAGTCTTTGAACTGTTGTGTTTGCAGACTGATGGGCAAATTCAGTAGCGAAAGAGAAAGCCACTGTTCTGTGCCTTTTGGTGACGCCTTGGGTTAGGTGCTAGGTGCAAAGTCGTTCCCTCCCCCTCTTACCCCCATGTCCACAAGATTAGCTTAGATTAGATATGAAATGTGATTAGATTATAGGTTAGCACAGTAGTTGTTTGTGTTCAGCTTTCCCCCTCTGCACAAGCAGCATGGGCTTTGATTTTGAGTTTGGTACTTAAATGTTGCTTCTGCTGTTTTGCATGGCTGTGATCAAGGAACTGATCTGGCTCCTGGGAGGAAGGAGCCCTTTGAAAAGGCTCTAGTTTACACAGCTCAGTGTGTGAGCACACAGAGAGGAGTGGGGTAGAACAACAGAGCCTTTTACAGAGCAGAGAAGCTAGCTTAGATGCACAGCAGCCTAGAGCCTCAGTAATGTTTTTTTACCGCCTTTTAGAAGCCTTTTTAGAGGACTCTACCATTTCCTACATGATTCAATAAAAACCAGTGCCCTGGAAGATGTTCCCTTTGCAGATACCTGTTGCAGATGTTACCTGTTTCTGTCTGTAAGTTACCTGTATTTGTAGCAACTGCATGCAGAACGAATGGATTCTCTTCACAAGCTCTTTCATTTTGCAGCTACAAATCTGTGTAAATGGCACAAATCTCAGCTGTGCCTTTTTCATTATTTTATTACTGTTATAACTTCTGAAACTTGAACTTGTAAGAAGAAACGACACAGAATGGGGTGTGAGATGCAACTTTTTTTTAACGAAGCCAATGCACCTTCATTCTTACTGTACAGAACTGTGATGTCTGGCATGTAGTTTTTACTATGAGTGTGCATGGCCACTGGAAGTGATAAACCTGCAGGATTTGAAAGCCATGATGTAAAGGGTTCATGCACAAGTGCTACTTTTTAGCTGGGATGCTGGTTGAAACTTCAAATGTGTTATCCAGGTGAATAATAAAGTTACTCAAGAAATGCTGCTAACACAGCTGTTTTGTTTTAGTTTTTCTAGCTGTTACAATGGGAAAAATGTTGAGCATGTTTTGGTTGTTTGACCATTTGAAAGAATTGCATTTTAAAGAGCAAGAGATCCTTAAGGACTTATTATTTCTAGAATTGGCTTTATTCTAAAGGATGTATTTGGGAATGTGGTTCTGGAGACTCCTGTGCTTACTAGCTTGTCGTATTCCAGGCAGCTTTTGTGGCTGACAGTAGTTTCAGGAACAATCATAGGAGGTCAGACAAAAAAAATCCATCCAACAAAAATCCTGTCTCTCAGAGTGCCTAGGAAAGAGCGTAAAAGCAATACACAGCGAGTGTTGCTTCTCCTGCTGAACAGTGTCCAAGTCTCTTAGTGATTTGTAGCTTAGAATTTTGAGCTAAAAAAGGGTATTTTGTTAATGTTGGATTGATTTTTTTATTGTTGTTTGGTTTGAGTTTTTTTATTGTGTACTTGTTCAGCAGAAAGATGCTTGATCATACTCTCTTGAAGGGCATTGTATTAACCTCCAAGTACTTGGTGGTTTAATTATCTCCATTTTTATGCTTAAGCAAGCTTTCAGTCAGAATTGAGAAGCGTTACACTGTGCTGTGTTACTGTGCTTTCCTTAATTATTTTTTCCCCTCTTTGGTATTAAAATGTTAATAATTTTGTCTGGGAGAGAGAAGACTTAGTTTCTATGGTCAATCATGTGTTAGGAGTTGAAGTTTCAACTTACTGCCTGTGCACAGTGTGGTTACATTTGCACTTTCCAGCGTTGTTTTATAGACACATGACTAGTCAAATACGTACTTTTTTAAACGGATGGAATCTTTAGCAGAGGGAATAGTGCCTGTGCAGACTTCTCAGCCAGCTGACTTAAAGCTGCTGCTTCCTTTTCTTTCAGACTAAGAGTAATGATGACCTCTTAGCGGGGATGGCTGGTGGTGGTGGTGGAGGAGTGACAGTGACCAATGGTGTCAAGGCAAAGAAGAGCACTTGTGTGTCAGCAGCATCTTCAGCTTTAGGAACAACCATGAACAGCCTGGAAAATAAACCCAAAACTATTGCAGGTAAATGGGTATATTGATCCTTAAAGATGATAGTTGGGTGGCTTATTATTTTCCTGTTAGGTGGTGATGATACAGGCTGCCTAATGAAGAGGGCAGGAAGGCCACAGTAAATTTAAACACCTCCTGTGCCTCTTTCCTGGTTTATAATAGTGTTAATTGCTTTTTTGGAGATGTTCCTTTTAATTTTTTTCAATACCAATTTTGCAGTTACTGTATAGAACTAGATAATCTACGTATTAGAGAACTGTAGATTGGTATAAAATAATTTGTTTTAAAAAATCCCTGCTGTGGTCACTAACTCTTTTCAGATACGAGTGCTTGTTGCAATCGATATTTTGGGTGTTCTGTATTGCTGTATAGAAATAAGGTGAGAGCAGGGACCGCACAGACCAGCCAAATGATTTAGTGTGGTATCAAAATGGTCTTGTCTCTCATTGCTGTGTTTTAGATTCAGTAATGCTTGCAAAGCTATAAAGTATCAACAAGTAAAGGAGTAATAATCTATCTTCATGTTTTATGAGAGAAGATGAAAACACAAAAAACATGACATATTTTGTGGAATCAAAGTGGCTTGCGTTAATATCTACTGAAAAGGGAGAGAAATTCAAATATTTAGAAGTATCGTTGCTGCAGTTTTGGTAACATTTATCAGCAGCTTTTGCAGACAGAGAAATAAACCTACAGATGTTAAACTTTAAGGTTTAACTTGTTTTCAAAAATATTGGTCAATCATAGCAGTTTGTAAGGTGTGTATCAATTAAAATATGTCTTCACCAATTCATGATTACTAGCGTGATTCAGAAAATCAGCCGGTACATCGCTGACACAAAATACGCAGCCTTCTATTAATGATACTGTTCTTAACTTTCAAAACACGCACAGGTACAAGTTCCACAACTAGGCGTAGTGCTTCATCTGGAAATAAAGAGTCAAGCTCTTCTAGAGAAAGAATTCGTGATCGTTCTCGTTTAAGCCAGAGCAAGAAGCTGCCTTTGACTGGACAGGGGAGCAATGACATGGTACTGGCAAAACGCTCCCGTAGTCGCACCAACCCAGAATCAGACATTCGAATGAGCAAGTCCAAATCAGACAATCAAATCAGTGACAAAGCTGCACTGGAAGCAAAGGTGAACGATCTCTTGACATTGGCGAAAACTAAAGATGTGGAGATCTTGCATCTGAGGAATGAGTTAAGGGATATGCGTGCTCAGCTGGGACTTAATGAAGATCAACCTGAAGGCGATGAAAAATCTGAAGAAAAAGAGGCCATTGTTGTCCATCAGCCAACTGATGTAGAGTCTACGTTGCTACAGTTACAGGAACAAAACACTGCCATCCGAGAAGAGCTCAACCAGCTGAAGAATGAGAATCGAATGTTAAAGGACAGACTAAATGCATTAGGCTTTTCTTTAGAACAAAGGCTGGACAACTCTGAAAAGCTCTTTGGCTATCAGTCTTTGAGTCCAGAGATTGCAGCTGGCAACCACAGCGATGGTGGTGGTACTCTAACTTCTTCGGTGGAAGGTTCTGCTCCTGGATCAATGGAAGACTTGTTAAGTCAGGATGAAAACACTTTGATGGACAACCAACACAGTAATTCCATGGATAATTTAGACAGTGAGTGCAGTGAAGTTTACCAGCCACTGACATCAAGTGATGATGCCTTAGATGCTCCATCATCTTCGGAGTCTGAAGGTGTGCCAAGCATAGAAAGATCTAGGAAGGGAAGCAGTGGCAATGCAAGTGAAGTGTCTGTAGCTTGTCTGACAGAACGGATACATCAGATGGAAGAGAATCAGCACAGCACAGCCGAAGAGCTCCAAGCCACACTCCAAGAGCTTGCAGATTTGCAGCAAATAACGCAAGAGCTCAACAGTGAGAATGAAAGACTTGGAGAGGAAAAAGTAATCCTTATGGAATCTTTGTGCCAGCAAAGTGACAAGTTAGAACACTTCAGCCGTCAGATTGAGTATTTTCGGTCCCTTTTAGATGAACACCACATTTCATACGTAATTGATGAAGATATGAAAAGTGGTCGCTACATGGAGTTAGAGCAACGTTACATGGACCTTGCAGAGAACGCTCGGTTTGAGCGAGAGCAGCTCTTAGGTGTTCAGCAACACTTGAGCAACACTTTGAAGATGGCAGAACAAGACAACAAGGAGGCCCAAGAAATGATAGGGGCGTTAAAGGAACGAAATCACCACATGGAGCGGATTATTGAGTCAGAGCAGAAGAGCAAAACAGCAATAGCGTCTACCTTAGAGGAGTACAAAGCTACAGTAGCCAGTGACCAGATCGAGATGAACAGGCTGAAAGCTCAGTTAGAGCATGAAAAGCAGAAAGTGGCTGAGTTGTATTCGATACACAACTCTGGAGATAAATCAGACATACAAGATTTGCTGGAGAGCGTCAGGCTGGATAAAGAGAAAGCAGAGACATTGGCCAGTAGTCTGCAAGAAGAGCTGGCACACACTCGCAATGATGCCAATCGATTGCAAGATGCCATCGCTAAGGTAGCGTTTAAAACAATCTGCTGTAGTGGTTTAACACCCCATGTACACAACACGGCTTAGTGTTGGTCACCGCAGTTCTTTTACAAGTCAGGGATTCATTATGAGGTTAATGGGATTGCAGCAGTGTTAGAATTGATTACCTTGTTATGGAAAGTGACAGAGACCTTTTGAACCTCTACATGGAAACACTCACCAAACGGTACCTCGTGTTAGTTTTTTAAAATGCTGGTGTTTAAACTCCACAATTTGTTTGAAGAGCCAAGCTTAGACAGTATTTAAGGTGCTGTGTGAATGTCGTGTTTGAATTGCCTGCCTTCGGCATGAGTTTCAAAGAGTTAGTGCCATACTGGCAAAAGAGGGATGTCACTGAGAAATTACTGAGAGTCCAAGTTTGGAGTGATGACCCAACTGTTCCCTTGTAGAAACAACCACAAGTGTTTAAAGAATACGGTGGACCTTCAGCTTATTCAGATGGGTTCCATTAACTCTAACTAATAAAGCGTAAAAGTGTCTTCTTGTGCCAGTCGAGCAATGATTCATTTTGAGGTAGTCGGACATGTTCCCAAATTAAATTTAATGTCCTGACTACATGCTCTAGTTTTTAATGAAGAAAGAAACCAAACGTTTTTATAAGCTTTGAAACAATTAAGTGTGGCAAACGCTTGCAAGTTGTTTACTAATGATCCATCCAGAAGCAGCTTGTTGTTTGGTTTTGGATCAAAATATACATTTCTAGTTCTAGAACAGTTTTTCTGATTCAAAGATAAACATATCTAGTAAAAGCATTTACCATAAATTTGTATAAAAATAAGAACAGTAAACTTTAATTAAGAACTTCAAATATGCATTTGAGGGTATTGCTTTCTGAGGAGAAAATTTATGCCAAATTTAGTGTCTGACTTACGTGTTAGTTGCACATCGACATGTCATGATCACGAGACACTTAGAATCAACGTTAATTTGGGAGGAAAATAATTAAAACATTTAATAATTGAAGTTGGGTAGTGCTATTAAAATAAAAAATACTCAAAGACATTATTGAAAGCAGGGCATTCTGTCTGTTAGAATTGGTGCCTGACAGTGGGGACCCTAAGCCCATGACCTAATTTCTCTTGTGTTTCTGACACCCTATTTTTGCTGTTGGGTTAATGTTACTGTGCACCACATCCCAGCTTGTTATGTATGTTGCAGTTTGATGAGACAGGATAGAACAGTGTCCTTGCTTCTGAAAGGCAAAAGTCTACTACCTCTGCTGTTCCACCCCTGCTTTTTAAAATTCAGCTCAGTAGCTTGTAAGACACTTCTGAGAATTACTTCAGCTCACTCCCACATCTCTCACACAAATGTGAATCCTGCTGCTTGGTTAAGGAAATGATTCATCTCAACCAAGCACTAAAATTGATGCACAGGAGGTCTTTTTGGCAAGAGGGGGAAAAAAAAAGGTTAAGAGTTTCCCACCGCACACACACCTCCCTCCCTTTTCCATTCAGCTAGATGTTAAATTGGATCAGCTGCTAATGAACTCACAGCCTTGGTTGTATGGTGGTTTCACTTGATGTGAGTGCAGGATACTGCTATTAGAGCAGTTGGAGTGCTCATATAGTCAGTCTGGTAATAAAAGAGTTTAACTCTGCTCAGGAAAACAGTTACAGCAGAACAATACCTTTGTAAAGTCTTACACTTCTTGTCCCATACGTTTCTGTGGCTGCAGAAATACATTGTGAGTATGGTGTTAGGAAAACAAAGAGCGAGCTTTAAAATGCAACGAGTTGAGTTATGACAAAGAAATGCTCTTTTTCAGGTTGAAGATGAATACAGAGTTTTCCAAGAAGAAGCCAAGAAGCAAATTGAAGATCTCAACATGACTCTAGAAAAACTTCGGGCAGAACTAGATGAAAAAGAGACCGAGAGAAGTGATATGAAAGAAACTATCTTTGAGTTAGAGGATGAAGTAGAGCAGCACCGTGCTGTGAAGCTTCATGACAACCTCATCATATCAGATTTGGAGAGTAAGTGTCACAATTTTCGCTTGTGAGAAAGCTGGTGGTTGAAGCAGAACTGAAGTAGAACAGTGCATCAGTGAAAATATTTTCACTTGCCTTTTGTCTGCCTGAATTCAGGACAGACTGGGGTTTGCAGAACCCTTACACACTACGGGGGCGGGGGGAATATCAAGTTGGCTTTGCTTTTCCAGTCCTGGCAGTAGTTGGTGTGGGAATGAAAAACTGTGAATTGAGAATAAATATCACATCTGATAATGCTGTTTTCAAGTTGTTTTTCAAGGTAGAAGAACGTGTAATTACAGACTTAATAGCAGTGTGCCCCTTGAGTATTTTGGAGGATGGTTTCAGTGTTGGGTATTGGTTTTAGGATTGCGTTCTCTTCCAAATACCCAAATATTAGGAGTTAGAACGTAGCTTGATGATATTTATAGTTCATGAGTTCTCCCACCTGAAGAGAAGTGTTTTTAGTGGGGAAATGTGTGAATGGAAGCCTTGAAAGGCAGAATTGACTCGGCAGTATGGATGTGTTTTACGTATGTATTTCTGTGTAGATTTGCTCAAGTCGTGAAACTGATCTGTGAACCTAAAAAATGAAACCAACAAGCTGGAGTAAAACTGCATTTGTTGACTCTTGCCATCATACAGGACATGGTTGGGTCTTATAATGAAATTCATGTTTACTCTATATGTGTTTAACATTCTGCCGTAGTTCCTGCTCTGATCTCCAAGACCTGCTCAGACATTCCTACCACAGGCTGAAATTCTGCAGTTAGTCATCATCTAAACAAGAACTTGGGCAACTCTACCCTGGCAAGTTGTATTTCCACACTGGTACTTACAGAATTCAGATATCTGCTGTTCCTCTGTAATGTACAAACCAGGCAGCAAAAATACCAAACCATGATGGCTTTTAACATCAAGGGAGATTAGAAGGGATTACAAACTGGTCTTGCAGTCAAGAAAAGGCAGTGTCCTAAGCAAGCTAAATTGTTTAGTCAACTGAAGCTTAATGTCTTCAGACCTGTGGCTGTCAGCTTGGTTTGTCTAAGCAACCCTTATTTATCTTGTTTTGATTTACTACCTTGCTTCAGGGTTCTATGCTGCAGGTTTTTTTCTCGTTCTGTTTCAAACCCAAAGACAGACTTTGACTTGGGAGCAGGAGCTGAGCTGTCTCTTGCTTCATGGCTAAAGTCTTAAAACAGTTGAACGCTTTCGTGCTGACCTTGTTTTGTAGAAGTATTTAAAAAGCATTCACAAAGAAAACAGCACCCAAGTAAACATTCAGCTTGCTGTCTAGGTATCTGATTATCTAATTTTTAAGTGCTTCTGCTTTGAGAGTATGGAACAATTGCCAAACATTTCACTTGAAGTGGTAAAAATTCAGGGAGACAGACCTCTGCCTGGGTGGGAATTTTCAACAAAAATGTCGATAGTCTTTGTTGCTCACCACTTTTGAAATAGTTTGGAAAACTGAGTTGTACTAGCTGACGGCCTGGTGTGATCCTTTAGGGAAGAATAGCAGTATTTCGGTTATAGGCAGGAAGGAGGGTGGCATCTAGTGGCAGTAAGGAAGGATGGCAGCCACAAAATAGTATAAACAAATATCTAGGAGCGCTTTACAGCACTGGTCGTTATGGATTCAGAATTAAACCTTGTACAGGAGTTTCTTGGTGGTAGCCTCAAAGTAGTGACAGCAAAGAGCAGCAACTGCTTGGATATAGTGTAGTATACACAACATACAAACCCAGAATTTTAGCCATTTATATTAAAGTTGCAGAAATACCTATCTCGGTAGTAGTAAGTTTTCTTGTTACTTACTACAGATCCACAAAGATGATGGAGTGGAGCATCTCCCTGCTGAGGAAAGACTGAGGGAGCTGGGTCTCTTTAGCTTAGAGAAAAGGAGACCTCAAATATATATGTGAAGGGTGGGTGTCAGGAGGATGGAGCCAGGCTCTTCTCAGTATCATCTAATGATAGGACATGAGACAATGGGTGTGAGCTGGAGCATAGGAGGTTCCACATAAATATCAGAAGGAACTTCTTCATGGTGAGGGTGACAGAGCCCTGGAACATGCTGACCAGGGTGGGTTGTGGAGTCTCCTTTTCTGGAGACGTTTATAACCTGCCTGGATATGTTCCTGTGCAACTGGATCTAGGCGATCTTGCTGGTGGGGGGATTGGACTGGACGATCTTTTGAGATCCCTTCCAGTCCTTAATGTTCTTGTGGTTCTGTATTACAAAGCACTAGTTAGAAAAATTGGTGGCCTAAACGGCCAAGTGTAAAAAGATCCTTTTCTTTGATGATCTTTTACTTTAGATTTCCTAATATTTTAAAATTTAAACAACCCTAACTTAAGGAGATAATTTGCCTAATGGCAAATGAAATGGTGAACGAAAGCGACAGCGAGACGATAAATGAAAGTGATGCGTGATGGAAAACTGCCACTTAAAGAATTCACCAAACACAGAGTTTACTGTGGGAGAAAGATGCTTCATAAATGAGGTGGTGAGAGTTCATTCAGTTTCATGTTTAATCAACACTAAACCTAGGAATGTGAAATGTCCTACCGCTGGAACTTAGGGCAGACATTGTGGGCTTCCCAAACACCAGAAAGCAGCATAATTCATTTATAATGAATCATTTTTCATGGTTTTATTTTTCATTTTTAATGGCTATCATATTTTAGCTATTAATATGCCTGCAAAAACTGAGATCTCTTTGATGTGGACAGTAGGATGGAAACTGCATTGATTTAAAAACATACAGAATGTTCTTGATGTGCATCCAGCAACCGCAGGAACATGGTCAGTGGCAGCTGAACTTGTTTCTGGTGGGGTGAGGAGTTTGAAGCCTAGTGCTTCTGTATTGTGTCTAAGAAGTCCAAGAAATCTAAAATAACCCGTGTGATGATGTATTGTCCTCACTAGTGTGCTAAAATGAACCAGCCTGTAGGCAGGGAGTCTGTGGGTGCTAGAGGTGGGGCACTGGGCAGGACAGCTGGCAGACGGGCGTTGCACTAGATGGCGTGGTGGTTCCTTTGTGTTTCCTTCCTGACTCCAGTAGTCAGGTAGCCAAGCTGTCACATTAGTCATCTTTGATGACTAAGGGAGAAAAAAAAACCCCCCTGTTATTCTTCCGAGCAGATAAGAAGTTTGTGGAAATTTTTTTTTTTTTTTAGAGAACATTGTCTCCTGATTAGCAGAAAATTGATATTTGTAGGTTAGTTTGTCACTTGTCAGATGTTTCTTCTGAAGCCTGAAAATGCTCATTGCATGTTCACTTAGCACAAGGTACATGTGCTAAACTTGTCAGTTCTCTTAGTTCCTACCTATTTAAGTCAGTAATTTTTTTGGGACGAGCATAGGTGAGCAAGAAGGTTGATAAATCTAATGCTCAGTGAATAAATAGTTCTTTTATGGAGCTGACAGTATTATCTTTTAATTCTGCTCTATCTCATTTTGAAAAGGATCTTGACAGCAGTTGTGTAACTCAATTTTTACACTACCATATTTAGGCTTTTTTGTGCCTTAGTGTTGGGAAAGTCAGCAGGATGTTAGTTTTCTAATTGGTAGTACATTTATATTTTTATTTCACAGAACTGCAGAATTACTGAGGCTGGAAAAGACCTCGAAGATCCCCAAGTCCAGAGTATGACCTGACATGACCACAACCTAGACCGTGGCGTTAAGTGCCACATCCAGTCTTTTTTTAAACATCTCCAGGGACGGTGACTCCACCATCTCCCTGGGCAGTCCAGTTCAGTGTCTGATCACCCTTTCCGTGAGGAAGGGCTTCTGAACATCCAACCTAACAGTCCCTTGGCAAAGCTTCAGGTCCTGCCCTCTAGTTGCCTGGGAGAAGAGCCTGACCCCCACCTGTCTACACCTTCCCTTCAGGTAGTTATAGAGAGTGATAAGGTCCTCCTTGAGTCTCTTCTTCTCCAGGGTAAACAACCCCAGCTCTCCCACCTTCTCCCCATAAGACTTTCCCTCCTGTCCCTCCGTGAGCCCCACTGCTCTCCTCTGGACCTGCTCCAGCACCTCAACATCCCTCCTGAAGTGAGTGGCCCAGAAATGCACACAGCACTCGAGGCGAGGCCCCGCCAGCGCTGAGCACAGGGGGAGAACAACATCCCTAACGTTGAACCCTTAAAAGAAAACCCAGTTTTCTTGCTGTATAGAGCTATTGTTTGACAATCATGAGCTCAAAAGCGAGATTGAAATGCAGATTGCCTGAGCTCTTCATATTTATAACCAGTGCCTCTTCCTTACGTAAGGAAGCTATAATTTTTAAATTATAAGTGTAATGCTGGCGCTACTCCCTGTAGATGTGACTGCACTGTGTTAGCCGTTTCTGAGCTGGTAACTGGCAACGCTCTCCCGGTGTAAGGCAACCCAGTGTAAGTAGTAAAACACCTGCGAGTCAGGATGGCTTGATTGAGTACTGCTTGTCAGGAATTGTAATTTCACGTTCTGAAACTCCTGTGCAGAGCCAAATATTGTCAATCTTTCTTTCTGCTTACTTTTTTTCTGCTTATTTCCCCAGAGGCTATTGAAATGAAATGATTGAATGTTGAGAGTCATTTTTTTCTTCGCAGTGATACTTTCTAGCTGGTAATTGGAATTAATAAGAGTCACGGATATGGAAGGCATGAATGCTTTTCCTCTGGCAGCCCTACAAAATTCAGATGATATCTTAGTTTCTTCCTCCCACCTCCAGCTGTAGCTGTAATGTTGTTCTTTACCGTTTGTAGTCTGCGTTTTCCATAATTAATTTTTCTACCTTTTTAAAAGGAAGGAAGGCCTTGCGCAACTGTGATTCAAATCGATACCGTTTTGTAAGACGTAGGCACAATTGAGTCCTGCAGTAAAACACAAGCAGCTTATGATTTGCCATATTTGATTACCCTGTTCATTCATCAGAATGGTCTCCTTGTTTTTCACTTACCTTAAATGATCGTTAATTTTCCTTTTGTTTTAATCCTCTTTCTCGTCTGTTCCTTAAGCCAAGGAGGCTGGATAGTGATAGAAGAGACTTACCTAGCCTGCCATGGTAAAAACTGCAGCACGTACAGGATTTCTTTGTGTTAGAGTCATGGAGGCAGTGAGGATGTAGAAAAGGAGGACACTGCGAGGCAGCTGTACAGGTAGTAGTTGCCTCTGCATGTACTTTGACTACTTGAATTTTCAGGCTTGGTGACACGATGTGAAGGAAAGATGGGGTTTGGGCTGTGACAGGTGAAGTCACTGATCTTGGCCTTAATTTCTCACTGCTGTTTCAAATTGATTTGCAATTTGCTAGGGAGGTTTTTTGTAGTTTTAAGCCTCCTTCAGCTGAGTGTTTCCAAAGGCAGCTGTGAAGTGCTCTATATTGTTTATAGTAACTGTAGAATATTCAGAGCATTGTGTTTTACTGAAAAGCGTAAATATACTAAAACTTAATGGAGCATTTCATATCTCACAAAAGCTCCAAACAATGGCATTACATGAGCTGTAACGCTGGATGCACTTTGTTTTCTGGTTTGTGGTTATTTTTAGATGAACTCTAAAGCTGGCTAGAATAACTTTGATTTGTCAAAAACACATTTGCTTTGGGCTCCCTTTAAAAGCAAAAATGGACATCCACTAAAAGTTGTTTCCAAATGCTACTGGAAGCTCTTCAGGACATGTTAACTTGCTGTCACTATTGAAAGTTACTTAATTCACAGTGAGTTGTTTTAACATGTATTTAAAGGAAAAAAGGGTTAGGAGGGGGAGTGACTTCTATAACTTTGAACTAAAGCTGACATCTCAGCGCTGACTTTAACTCAGACACATTGTGTATGCAGAGACAAGCGAAGAACCGAAGGGCTTTGCTTAAATACTGTGGTAGCATGAGTTGAAGTGGCATGCCCCATCAGGCTTATCTTCAGAGATTAAAGATCAGTTGGATGCAGCTTAAAATGTGCAGTCCTGTAACGAGGAGATAGAGATACCTGTCTAATTTTAGTGTTTCAGATTTCCTATGGTTTGAGAGGTTATCGTGTCTTCAGGCCACCTGAGGTTTATATTGTTCTTGGGAATAACTGAGCCGCGGCACGAGCTTGACGCTGCTGAGGTGAAACTCACCACTTTCTTCTGATGAAGAAACAAAAGGAGTTTCATGACTGAAAGTTTAAAATGTTTTTATGAGTGTAGTTGAGTCTCCCGAAGGTACTCGTCAGTATAAATAATATTATATCTGTTCTTAGTCTTTGTTGCGTCTGATTCAAACACGTTGAAACGTGTTGAAATCTCAGTATGTTCCGTTTAGCCTCCTGTCGCCTCATTACCAAGAAAAGCCCTTTGACAAAAGGCCAGGGATACTGAAAGTGTAGCTTTACTTGGGAAGACACTGGTAGGTGCTGGCAGGACAAGCGACGTTGACTAAACCCTGGTTGACTGGTTTTCCTGAGACCTGTTACTGAAATAAAAGCACCGGGAAGCTTTTCGTGCTAGAAAACGAGCGCTGCAAACCTCACTCTATCCGGTCAGTTTGTGTGAACATTAACGCTTGTATTCTGACTTCGCAGACATGTATTAGGCACGTCTCTTAGTGCTAATACACCAGACAATTATCTGTTTCCAGAGGCTCTTGGGATCATGAAGGTGGTTTTAAAAACTGCTTTTGGCCAGTTAACCCATCGCTTTTACAGGCTGGAAACAGCTGCACAGTGCTCTAGGAAAAAAAGTCATCCTAGAATCGAAAGCTCAGTGAAGTGACACCCTAATTGGAAATGTATGCTGAGTTCCCCTTCATCAGTTGCTTGGTTATAAGAATGAAGTAATCGATCACACTGTCCTTGTGTATTGAATAAAGTAACAAATGAATACTAATTGTGGTAATGGGTCTGTCAGACGCCACATGAGGAGTTGGTGTTGATCTCGCTGCACGCCCTGTCGTGTAGCTGCTGACAGATTTAAGGGGCCATCTCTTTCGTACTGTGATCTCAGAGACTGTTTGTCCCCTTGCTGTAAACATAGCTTGTTGCAACTTCAAATAGTAGCTTGATAGACAAGAATGCAGGATTCTTGAGGACAAGAGGAGAATTTTACTCCTGCTGAAGCCATGGTGGAGCATTGTGTCAGCTGCCGTGTGGCAGGGAGTAAATTGAACCAAAAGGCTTTGTGTAGCGGCGGCTTACGTTTGAAAGGTGGAAAGCTTCCAGATGTCCATGTGTTTAAGATCCTTCCATGTTAATTACCTGCCTTGTTTGTTTGCATTTTGTTACTTTAATAATATTAATATTTTAATATTAATTTAGTAGAGCAGGCTAAGCAAATGGGATTTGTATAAGAATTGAGTTTGCTTGTGATGTTCCTCTCACCGGGCATAGAGAAGCATTTATCTGTTGACATGCTGTCAAGTAATTTCTTCTGTTTTCCTCCAGATGGCTTTGGTTATAAAAATGTATTCTCCCAGTATGTTTTTAAAAACATTTGCAGGTTGTTTCTGTTATTCTTTAAGCCCACAGATCCCAGACTAAGATCTTACAGATAATTCTACTTTCTTTTCAGATACAGTTAAAAAACTTCAGGACCAAAAGCATGACATGGAAAGAGAGATAAAGAATCTTCACAGAAGACTCCGGGTAGGTTAACACCTAAAACCTCCAGTCTGTGAACTTGGAATGTCATAAAAACTATATGTGAAGTTGTGAAAAAGTAGTATGTTGCGATAGAATGGCGTAGGAAAAGATTATCAGGGGACTTAATCCCTGTCTATAAATCCATGAGGACTGGGTGTCAAGAGGAAAAGAGACAATGTCTTTTCCTTTGCACCCCGTGACAGGACAAGGGGCAATGGGTATCACGGGAAGTTCCTTCTCCATATGAGGAAAAACTTCTTTGCTGTAAGGATTACAGAGCACTGGAATGGGCTGCCTGGGGAGGTTGTAGAGTCTCCTTCTCTGGAGACTTCCAAGACCCTTCTGGATGCGTTTCTGTCTAACCTCCCTTAGGTTTTATGATTCTTCTTGAGCGGGGGGTCAGACTTGATGACCCCTGGAGGTCCCTTCCCAACCCTTAATGGTCTGTGTGTCTGTGAAGGCCTTTATCGTTCCTGCAGACTGTTTCCTATAATGGCATAGGGAAATGATGAGCAATAGAGTTAACTTGTCTTTTTCAGCTTGAAAATTGCTGTTGCTTTAACTGTACAGTTTTGTTTACTTACAGGAGGAGTCAGCAGAGTGGCGTCAGTTCCAAGCTGATCTGCAAACTGCAGTGGTTATAGCAAATGATATAAAGTCTGAGGCCCAGGAAGAGATAGGAGACCTGAAGCGTAGATTACATGAAGCTCAGGAGAAAAATGAGAAACTCACTAAGGAGTTGGAGGAAATAAAGTCACGCAAGTATGCAAAAGACACCAGGGATATTGTCTCTTTTGTAGAGCTGGATGAAGTTTTGCGAATCCTGTGTGTTGACTATTATTTGGGCTCTGGCAGTTCATAGATGGTAGTTCTAGACTTTATGTTAGGAAAAATTTTTTCACAGAAAGGGTGGTCAGGCACTGAAATGGGCTTCCAAGGGAAGTTAGTTAGTCGCCATCTCTGCATGTGTTTAAAGATCATTTGGACGAAATATTGAGGGCTATGGTTTAGAGGTAAGCTTGTATGGTAGGGTAAATGGTTGGACTCAGTGATCCCAGGGGTCTTTTCCAACCAGAGTGATGTTGTAATAAATCCTCTCACTGTGAGGATCTGTATTTCAACAAGATGCTCTTTGTAGGCTTTCAAGGCAAACAAACCCAGAATTTTTGTCTTTATACTATATACTGAATCCATCAAATCCCATTCAGTTTGGTACTCTTGCAAAGCCAGGTTAGAGTGGAGGATTTTTTCTAGTGAACTTCCCTCCATCTAAAATTGTTCAATTACTGCTTGCAAGTGAACCTTTGAGGTCACAGTTGCACTATTGAGGATGGAACTGGCTTGTTAATTCTTATCAGTATATTAATCATCTAGAAACATGCATCTTGATACTGGTTTCACTGCAGATTAAGCACAAAGAGGCAGTAGAATCAGATTCCTTGGAGAGAAGTATGGCTACTGTATTGGAAGGCAGGTCCATTACAATGGCTGAAGTGAAAATCAGTCGATGTTTACTGCAGACTGTAGGAAATAGGTTGCTTTTAAACAACTCTAGAGAATGACACTGAGTGCAATAACTACCATAAATACTCTGTATGAAGAATCTAAACTTCTTTTCCTAAACAGATTCAGGTGTATGCCAGCAGTGTGTTCTTACCTCCATACTATTCATTTAAATGATGTCCTGTTTATGCAGGTGGAAAAAAATTCTCCCCTTTGAGCTGATTGATGTCCATGTGAAATACTTAAGGATCCATTTTTTTTCTGTGCGTGTGTTTGAGACATAGAAGAAATCAAGCTTTAAATGAACTATTGATTTGATGGCATTTTCACCTGGTGCTTAAGCTTTCTTGCTGACAAACTGTTCAGACGATACAGGTTGATAATCTTCTTCTAAATTACAGTGAAAAGAAAACCAGATGAATGTAAGGGCTGACCATACATTTTAATTTGGCTGCAAGTTTGTGTTGATTTTTTTTTGAGCCTATGCACATGAAAATGTGTTTTGAATGGACTGCATATTGATTCCAGGCAGGAAGAGGAACGTGGTAGAGTGTACAATTACATGAATGCTGTAGAGAGAGATTTGGCAGCTCTGAGACAAGGAATGGGCCTGAGTCGCAGATCATCCACCTCCTCAGAGCCGACTCCTACTGTAAAAACACTCATCAAGTCATTTGACAGTGCCTCCCAAGGTAAGTATTTTCAGCCAGTGCAGTGGTTGTACCACATGACAGTTTCTAATGGCTTAGCTAATTCAAAGGTAAGTTGTTTTATTGTACTGTCACGACCTGTAAGTGATGGCTGAAGCAACCAGCCTACACTAGATTGCACCACAGATCATTCACTGTGGTTAAGTGCAAAGCAGCCCTTTTTGTGTCTTGTCTTTGTTTTTTCTTCACTGCTGCCTTGCTGTGACTCATACGCACAGGATGCTTTGATTCAATGCTCCTGTTTGTTAGAATTACATAAACAGATACTGTACACATGGTTGTAGCTGGAAGCACAGCTTCCAGTCTGATTTCAGCATGACATTAATGTACCAAATTAAGCGTTCTAAAAGCTCTGTAATAGCTAGAGCCCTGTTTGTTTCTCATAATAGTTTCCATCAGCACTTTAACTATGAGAACATAAGCCAAAATGAAGTCCTGACGGTATCACCTGTTAAAAGATAAAGGGAATATTTTCTGAAATTAAAAGGTTCTCACTGTTGAGACAGTGGATTTTACTGGAACTCCCTGATTGTGGAAACAGACGCTTTTGTCACTCTCTGTAGATGGGTAAGAATCTAACTAATTATAACATGAGAAACACTGGAGTTTTAGCTTTGTCTGCACAGGAGACTTTGGATTAAAGTATTTTGCTTGTCAGGCCTTTTGGCTTAGAATTTCACTTACAGTAGTGTCACTGCAAGTCTCTGATATAAGAAGGTTTCACTGGAAGTAGACTGGATTACTAGAGAGACTTGAACTATGAACTGTGCTTGGCAAATTATATTTAATTGCTTATAACTTGAAAAATTGTTAAGGTAATAGAAGCATTTCTGTGTTGCTTGGCAAGTCTGTAAATTTTTCTGCTGTCATAGGTATTTACAAATCTGCACTGGCCTAGAGTTAATTTGAAGGCTTGTTTTCAATCTGTTGTTAGTTAAAGGTGCTCTCTTGCCAGCGTTAGTTTGGAGACATTTAAAACCCACCTGGATATGTTTCTGTGCGCCTTGGTCTAGGTGATCCTGCTCTGGCAGGGGGATTGGACTAGATGATCTTTCAAGGTCTCTTCCAATCCCTAATGTTCTGTGATTGTGTGAAAATGGTAAATCAGCTCTTTTTTTTAATCTTTTATTTCAAACTTCTCTCTGCCTCATTCCTCAGCATTCACATCTAACCATACTGTCAAGTAATCAGTTGACTGATTCACCGACTTGGTATAATCTTTAGGCAGTTCTGCTTTGGGGAGGGGGTTGGACTAGATGATCTCCAGAGGTCCCTTCCAACTCCAGTGATTCTGTGATTTGTCTGTTTCCATACATTTCTGAACGTGTTATTCGATTGATCCCAAAATGTCAAGGACTGTGATATAATACTCAGTAGCTGTGGACTTTGACAGGAAATAAAGGAGGTAGAGGTGATAGATGTTCTCTATCTTGACTTACTGTCAGACCCAGGAGCATGCTATCATCTTATTACTTATCTGGAAATCAGAGAACTAGTAATAATGCTGTGATTTACATCTGCCAGGGTAATAGTATCCTGCACCTTAGCCTTGTCCACCCCCAGAAAAGTTATGTTCTACTGAAGACAGAAGATGAATGTAATTACAGAGGAGTAAATGTGTAGGCATGCTTTGAAATGATTTTGCAGTCAGTAACTTACTGACATTCTGAAAGACATGGTGTGGTAAAACTAGTAATGTAAAGTACAAGGTGAGAGTTCACTGTAACAGCCAGTCTCCTGTTCCACTGCAAAGCTCTGCAATGCTCATGATCGTTTCTTTTCTGGGTTCCTGCTAGTTCCAAGCCCTGCTGCTGCCGCAATTCCTCGCACTCCCTTGAGCCCGAGTCCCATGAAAACTCCCCCGGCTGCTGCCGTATCTCCTATGCAGGTGGGTATTTTGTGACTGCGCTCAATCCTCCTTGGTGAAGAAGAACATATGAAACTACAAGTGGTAATACACAAACATTGGCTGACTTTGTGGGGATGTAATGATAAAGTGTTGCCTCCAGTCGTTACTGAAACTTCCAGTCTAACAAGAGTCTTTCACCATGTTGTAAATACACTTTCAATGTTCTTGTTAAATATTCCAGCTCTTACTATTTCAATGCTGGTGAGAAGCATGGGAGGAAAACTGTCTGCATTTTTAGTCTTTGCATTGTCAGTTCTTAGTCCTGTGCCTGGCATGGAAACAGGAGTAATCACCTTCGGGCAATGCACTGACATCTCTGCAGAGCATCAGCAGTCATCAGTATAAAGGTATCCCGTGTTGCATGGGTTTTCAGTAGTGGACCTGACCAGAAAGGAATGAGATCATTGTGGATTATCTTTGTCCATTTTGTACTGACTGAGAGTTTGGCTGGTTGGTGGTTGTGCCGTTTTGTCCCATGCTCTCTGAAGCTTTGTCCGTTTGTTGAGCTGCAGCAGGAGCCTAGATACGCTGAGTGCACCATCAGGACTCTGATACCCAGCTTTGTAGGTCACTGCTGGTTTTGTTGTCCCACTAGCTGGTGAGATACAGTATCTCCGTATTACCGGAGCAGTACCGAGAATAGACTAACCGTTCTCCTGTGTTCACACTAGTGTAGCTTTTATTCATTTAAGAGTGAATCTCATAAAACGTACAGGTAGCCTCGAAAGAATTGGATGTTTTTGTGAGAGCTTCTGCTATGGCTCAGTCACTCTTGACAGCAGTTTTCTAAAGTAGTTAGAAATGTGACAAGTTCTCTGACAGGTGCTTTGTTCCTATTGATCTGTCTTTATATCTCTGTTTATTTCTGTGCTCTTGTGGGAAGAAGCACACTGGATCTCACGTTCTAAAAGCCAAGTCCAAAGCTCTGTAAGACAGAAAACTTTCTGAATGAAACATGAGGCTTATTTCATTTTCTTTACTTGTAAATTAGCCATTAGCCAAAGTAATATCTCAAAATACTGCAAATCTGCTCAGGTTTACAGCTCTAGTGTTAATGTTCTCGATCTGCCAGAGTTACTTGAGTTTTAAGTTCTACTTCTGGTATAGAACCAGATCATTAAAAGCTGGATAATCTTTAGCGGGAAACACTGAAAAACAAGAGAGAGGGTGTGTAAATGAAAATGGCTTCTATTGTCTGCTTTAAGGTAGATGTTTTTCTTGAAAGTACTTTTAATTATCCACAGCACAACTGGGTTTTGTGACCTCTGCTATATAGACTGAATTTTAAAATGTTTGTGGCCCAAAAGAAAAGTGGTCTGGGTTCAAAAATAGTTTTCAGTGTGTTCATATTACCGTCTTGTTTTCTACTGCTGTGTTCTATGCAGTACCTGTATGGCTTCTTGTCTGCAGTTTTTGCTGTTTGCAATTGGAAAACAAGATGTCAGTAAGTAGTTACTGTGTGAATTGGCCTGTCAGCTCTCACCTTGTAGAAGTCATCCTTGGAAGAGCTGGAAGGGTTGACCTCTGCTGGATTGTTGCAGCGCCTGTTATCATTAAACTTGGTAGCTTTTAAATGCTGTCACAGGGAAGCTCTTTACACGGGCGCCGACTGAGAAACCTGCTCAATCCTTATACTATGATGAGTTTGTTTGCAAAAGTGATTGTCCAAGTGCAGACACATCGGCATGTGCCCTCTTCGAAGTACGTGTGTCACTTCAAGGACTGTGCCTTGAATTCCTGCAGACCTGGAGAGTTTCTTTTTCTTTACAGAACTGTGTGTGTGCGTACAGACATGTGTTCTGGGATGCATTCTTGCAACTGAAACCAAACAAAATCCTTTCTGGATTCAGGTCCAAGCCCACAGCGGAATGTGGCTGTTTACTGCTCTGCTCAGCAGTACTGCAAGGCAATTTAGGAATAGAGATATGAAGAGAATGCTCTTCAGAATGTAAAAACAGCTTAGCCCAAAGCTTACTGGTCTGGTATGCCATGGAGAGTGACCAAAGCAGGTGCCTAGGGAGGAACATAAGGACAAGGAAGCATATCTGCTGTTTGCCTTGAGTACTTTCTATTTCATAGCTGGAGGACTCTCTTAAAATGGTTTCAGATTTACTGGTCATCACTGAATGTCCTGCTTTGCTCTCAGCATGCAAACTGTCAAGCTCCCAGCAGGTCAGTGTCAGACTTCCACGTCTTAACTGCTTGATTTCGTGAAGAACTGTGTGTGTTCTGAAAGTGTCGTGTGGGCGTATCTGCATGAAGTGTGTACTGAATACATGCTGAAGTGCAAAGTGATCAGGAATAGGTGCCTGGAGAGTGGTTGAAGGTCCTAGTTCCTTCCATAGGCAACAAAAGCCACTGACTCTGAAGATGTAAAAGCAAAATATTTTCACTTTCATGAGATTAGTTCATCCCACCATCATTCTGCCTCAAATTTGAAGTATCAGATGTTTGTTCTCCTTTATTTTTCTCTGAAAAGAGTCATAGGTTGCTAATAGAAACTTTGTCTTCAAACCCGGAATGGCTGTGAGAAAATAGTCATTGATGACCTCAGCATCTTGAAATTTATCTATTACTGGAATAAGGCTGTATGAAGGTTCTGCTGTGTAGAAATACATTAACTGTTTTCCTCGTATCTGTTAACAGTTTTCTTCGTACATCACATCCAGACTAGTCCTTCAGATTTCTAGCATTTCTGCCATAATGTAGGTAGGATGAATAAGAAGAGGATCACAGATTGCAAAGCATCTTCAGTAATTTCTGTCCCATGAATAATTTCTGCCTTCATGAATAGCTTCTAAGTCATGAGATTCCCCGCACTTTTGATCCTTCCATTTGGCCCTGTGGCGTTTAAACACCGGTGTAAAGGACGAGCAGTGTTTAGCCGTTAAGTGAGTTTTAGAATGCATTTTTAGGTGAAGGAAAATTTCTTTCATATTTATAAAGGGGTTGGTAGGATCCATATGTGTCTGACTGCACATCTGGTGTGTTTTGGTTTGCAAGTGAAATGAGAGATGGCTGCAGCAGCAGCTCAGTCAAGCAGAAAAATTTATAATGCTTGCAAATGTTTCAGGAAAAATTGTTCTCCAAGTGACTTGTGCACTACTGCAGTATAGTTGATGCCAGGAAGGACTAGCCAAATGTTAGTTGCTTCATTTTCCTCTAATTTGCAGTGTATTAGTCACTATGTTACCACTGGTAGTTGTAATAGTAAGATATGTAATAAGGAACTAGCAGCAGTGGAAGCCCTTGTCTGCAGTGTCAACAGGAGTAAAAGGCCAGTTCGTTTTATAACAAGGAGGTAAGACCAGCAGAGAGCAAGTTATCAGTTGACTATTACGATCCCTTTCTGACAATATCCGTAAAGGATGTTTATTTTTAAGTGATAGCTGGAAGCTGAGAAAGTCATAAAGGTATATGGTTATCCCGCACTCTGCCTGCTCCGCACATACCTTTTGTTTCCTGCCTGAAGGTCTGTCCTACCCGTCTTTGAAAAGACAGTCCCACAGCTAACCAAAATAAAATCTTTTTCTTTCAACCTCATTAACTATTATAGCTCTTTCCATGGGGGGAGTGGGAGGGTTGGAACAAAACAGCTCTTGCTTTGGTACAGTCCTTGTCTTTTACTTAAAATAAAATGAAGTTTACTCTGTGGGTGAAGTGAGCTTTAAAGGTAATGCAGGTCTGAACTACCAGCTCTTCTGGGAAGCCGTTGTAGGCACCTCTCAGCATGGCTTGCAGCTCCAGTCACTTTCATTTAAAGGAGTAATCTTTGTCGTGTACAGAGAGGACTTTTAAAATGCGTAAAGCGATGAAGTTCTTCATGCTATACGTTGGCAGTTGTTCTCTCCCTTTGCTTTCTAGCACAAACGTATCTCTAGTCTGACTTGAAATGATGAACAAATAGCCCTGTAACCCTGCCTGTGCTCCAGTCTGCTGTGCAGTGTA
This sequence comes from Phoeniculus purpureus, assembly GCA_028565055.1. Lineage (NCBI taxonomy): Eukaryota > Metazoa > Chordata > Aves > Bucerotiformes > Phoeniculidae > Phoeniculus > Phoeniculus purpureus. The sequence goes on along the minus strand of JAOXOE010000776.1, from coordinate 8,960,904 downwards.
TGCTGTTAACATTTTTAATCACAATTTGGGATTTGCTTCTCTGGCCTACATGGTTTGGCATGAGAAACATCTGACCTTTATCTTATGAAGATAGGGACCATTTAACTTTCTCATCTAATCTTGAGCTAGATGGAGAGCTGAAAGAGTTTTTGGGATAAACACATTACTGGACTGATTGTGATTAAATACTGGAAACTAATAGGAAGGACAGGGTGAATAACTAATGCACTATGGTTTGCAACAGGCTCTTTGAAATTACTAACTTAAAAAAAACAATTGTGGACAATCTTCCCTTAATATCCAGCAACCAAATACGAGTTTCTGTGACTGGATGGGTAATTATTGCGTTGTACAGTTCATTAGTGTGAGAGTAAAACGCTTGGTTTTCAGCAAAGGGCAGTTTGTCACTACACCCGGTACACCGTTATCCTGATTTTCCATGAAAAGGCACAAAGCCATAAAGGCATGTGTAACTAGCACAGAGCAAGCGCTAAAGTCTCCTCTCTGTGTAGGGGGTTGCATTACTTTAAAGCAACGCAGCCATTTTAACCAGAACAGGTTTGTACAAACAAAATATGAGTAATGGTAAGAAATTAATACAAAACCTGCACGAGAATTCACACCCTGAATTTGCAGCACTGACTCAGGGAACAGTTTTCAATTTAAAGGTGTAAATGTTAGGATATCAACACGTAGTGTGTGTTTATATCCAAGCTAGCAAAAGCAGATGGCAAAGAGGACCCAACCTTTTTCACTTAACTATTTTTAATGGTTCCTTTTTTAGTTCTTTTAAATCAATCATAGTATCGTATCTGAGTTTCTAAAGGTGATTCTGTTGTAGTTCCATGTTTGTTTTTTTGCCTTCAGAAGTTGTTTAACACAAGAATTTTTCTATTTCAGAGGCATTCTATAAGTGGACCAATCTCATCATCAAAACCTCTTGCCACGCTGACAGACAAGAGACCAAGCTATGCTGAAATCCCTGTTCAAGGTAGTGAGTCAAGTTCATTCAAACTTTCTTTTTAGTAATGCTATTAATGTTTGGTTTCGGTGTTTAGTATCCAAACTCTTGTCATGTACTGCTTGTACCATCCTTCTTATCACACTATGTTCGATAGAACCATAGATACCTCACATCCAGGTTTTTAGTCCGTGTGTGCTTCATCGCACACGGTGGCCTATCGTACAGATGCTGTCCAAAGGTTCAGCAAAGCCACGATTGCTTGCTGATTGCTTGGCGTTTTTCTGACACTTTTTAATACCTGTGTAAACTGAGATCGCTTGCAATGCCAAGTCAAGATGATTTGAGGTACGTGTGTTGCAGCAGCTATCCGGATACTGAAATTACGCACACCTTTGGGGTTACGTTACGTGTTACGTGCTTGTAGGCTGTTGGGGCTTTTTTCTCCAAAACGAGACAAGAAATCTGGATAACCTTGCATTGCCTCTGAATAACAAAATACTGGGCTTATAAAGTATTGAATCTTCAGGAGCCAGATGAAAAATTGAATGGGATTGAGTGTTGATTTATCTGTTTCCCAATATTTCTCTGTTCTGTGAACTTTGTTTTGTCTCTCAGAGCACTGTTCACAATGTGCTCTTCCTGTGCGAATGAATGGCTATCATATGCTGGGCGTAGCGCTCTGATTTATGCCTGCTTTAGGGGTAGATGTTTTTTGGTGGATGTTTCTCAAGATAATACCCATATGACTCCAGGCTGAATATTTCCTCTCAGTTTGGTGTTCCTGAGGTCTGATGATTTCTGAAGGGTTGGGTTTTGTTGCGGTTTTTTTCTGTGGCACTTCATAATAGCCCATATGAGCCAGATTTCCTTCTTGCCTTTGTTGAATGCATATTGAGGTAATTTGGACAATGCGGCTACAGGTTTAATTTTAGAAACCTGGCTATTTATAGGAACACTGAAATGCCTTTGCAAGAAGATAGTTTAGGATTCTTCAATTGTTGCAGAGGTCATGAGTAGACATAAGCTTAAACAGAAAATGGGCGGTGTGCTTTACACAATTGGTGTTTTCATTATAGTCCGTTAATGCCGGAGCAGGACTGCATTCCAACAGAGAACGTGCCAGACAGAATTCCTACGTACAACTGTACTTTTTAAGTACCTCTGTTCTTATGTCATGTTTTCAGCTAGTGTATAGGGGTTTGGTGTTTTTTTTAATCACCATTCTTCGTGGGTTTTTTTGTATTTAAATTACTGCCTCCTAAGTAGGACTATGTAAACCTCCTTTTTACAGTCTAAAGGTTTTACTTGAGGAAAGTATTTATTCAGTAATAGGAAATACTTTTGATTTGATGCTACAGAAAATTAGTTTTGTTGTAGTTTGATTTTACTCACTGGCAGAGACAGAACTTGTCTTTCTGTGCATGTAGAGTCACATTTTAGATTCTGCTGCGTAAAGGAGAAAAAACATGCATTTTTATTTAAAAAGAAATTCAAAACCCAACAGACAGGGTAGCAATCTTTTATAGACCAGGGCAAGTGGTTTAGTAACAGACATTAGGGGAAAGGGATTAAGAAGGTCATGATGTTTTCATAGTGAACTTCATTGGTAATGAGCAAATTCAGGTCTTCTCGTTTATACAGGTAAAAACCAGTTGCTCTTACTAAAACAGCTGAACTCAAGCACTGTTAGACAATGCTAATGACTCAAATATCTGTTTAACCGGGATCTTCATGAACGATGTTCTCTCCTATTTTTCTTTGTTCAGAACATTTGTTGAGAACATCTTCTACCAGCAGGCCAGCGTCTTTGCCAAGAGTACCCACTATGGAAAGTGCCAAATCTATTTCTGGTAATACCAACTCTTTACAACTATTAATAAGATTAAGAACTCTTGTTTTCAGCACTGTACTTAGAGATCTACTTAACCTTTTCAAAAGAGTATGGAAGTACATTATCCTTCTCTAATTAAGCAATTCCTTTTTTCCTGTTTGTGGGAAGAACTATTGTCAGTGGTTTAAAATAGGAGGGTGGTTCTGTTTAGGTAGCAAATGCATCACTGTATATTATCTCCTGGTTTTGCATATTACCTAGCAAAACTTCTACCCATCCTGTAGGACAATAAATGATTCACTGAAAACATTCTTAAGATAGTTTTGTGACTGTATAACCAATAAATACGCTTCAGTGTTACTCATGGTTTTTGCTGCAGATTTGATGGTAACATTAGGGTTGGTATTGGGAAACATTTTTCCACAGAAAGGGTGGTCAGGCACTGGAATGGCCTGCCCAGGGAGGTGGTTCAGTTGCCATCCCTGGATGTGTTTAAAGATAGTTTGGATGAGGTATTGAGGGATATGGTTTATGGGTGAACTTGTAAGGTAGGTTAGGTGGTTGGACTCGATGATCCCAGGGTTCTTTTCCAACCAGAGTGATTCTGTGATTCTGTTTTCTTTTTAAAAAACCATCTGTTTAGCAGTTCTAGAGCGTTAGGACTTCTGTTATCAAGTTGGTATCTCAGTACCAGGAGCATCTTTCAAAACCAGACCTTTAAGATTTACAGCACAGATGTGTGAAACTTTGAAAATTATAGTTTCTGTAGGCAGAGCTAATGTGAGGGAAATCTCGGTAAATGTTTTCAATACATAGATGTGTTTTAGATCATTTTGATTTATCAATAATAGTAACTATTTGGGTATAAAATGCAAACCTCCTAAGTTTAACTGGAGACTCTTCCATGTAGAGAAAACATAACCATTCAGAATTTGCTTTTACAGAATATAGTGTTTGTGTTTCCATTCAGACAAGTTGTTTCTCCTTTGGTAAAATGAAGTGAGCTTTCTGGAATGTGGCTGAATGGTCTCAGGGCAATCTTTTATACGCTTCTGTTTGATATTTAATGTTCAGAACGTCACATATGTGCCCATTCTGGATTAAAAGTAAGTGGAGGAAAAAAGGAACTGTCATTTCTAAACTGTTATGATTTTGATTTTCTTTGTTTTTTAACTACTTGAAGTTTAGCAACATAACTACATGGGCTAGAGAAAATTAAATGCTCTGACATCAATATTCCTTCTTGTTCATTATGTCCTTCAAACCGAAGTAGTGTTGTTCCATTCAGGTGTTTGTATCAGATTTTCTTCAAGATCCAGGCTTGATCATAAATGTTGGTAGTGCAGTCTAAATCCTTGATATTTCCTAAGTGGAAATAGCAAGAAAAATGTGGAAGCCTAGCATTGGGTATAGGTTTTTGTGCATGGTTTCTGAACTAATATTTGTCAGAGAGCAAGACTGAGTTTTCAAATTATAAATCTATTGATGATTTCCCCATTTAGTCTCTCGAAGAAGTAGTGAAGAAATCAAGAGGGAAATCAGTGCACCTGATGGAGCATCTCCAGCATCTCTTATGGCAATGGGTACCACGTCACCGCAGCTGTCACTCTCATCTTCGCCTACAGCGTCAGTCACCCCTACAACCAGAAGTCGAATAAGGTAAAAACCCTTTTCTGTGGTGCACTGGAGTCTGTCTGCATGTGTCTGGTATTTCATACTGGCACCAAGACTGCAGACTCTGTGTCCACCCATACAATAATGATCTTGCAAGCTTCAGCAAGTGTTTTCTGTAATTTAATGTATGCTTTAAAGGTAGGAGTTAGACTTGTTAGTGCTTTACAAGTTAATACCACAACTTTCTGCTGCAATAGAAAACCGAGCTTGAGTCACTAAATAATAGCATCATATCCCTTCAATATACCATGAAGCCGTATCAGGAAGTGAGGGTATGGCATGCTGAACAAGTCTCTCAGAGTAGCTGGGACCCGGGGTGGCCACATGACAAACCTTAGCTTCTGTAATTGCATCTGAAGACAAAAAGCAACATGTTTAGGTCTTAATTTCAGACACTGCTGAGTCTTCTAAAAAGCCATGAGGGAGTAGACCTGGGTTATTTGTCCCACAGAGAAAATCGCAATGCAAGTTTAGGAAACAAATGGCCAGGCAAGCCCCTTTCATTAGTAAGATAAAATGATATGTCTGTGATAAATTTGAAACATTTCCTATTTGTAGTGTTATGAGTCAAAGGACTTCAGAGTATTTAAGCCTCATGTCATGCCAGTGAAATATGGTCTTACCTCTGCTTCACAGATTGGGAACCTGGCAGACAAAGGTCGAATGACTTTCTCAAGACCATTTAACGCAAAACTTCCCGACAAAGCTTTTGTTACAGCAGAGAGGTTAAAGCCTTTATGTTCTGTGACATTTGCAATATGCAATAATCACATTATAAAGCCGTGGGTGGTATTGAAAATTATATCCCTGAAACCAGCTGAGGCATGCTCGATGCTGCTGTCCTTTCACTGGGCAGAAATGAAATTGAGTTTGGATCTGAGGGTGCTTTACCAGCAGCAATTAATATTGTGTGCACCGAAATTTAATCTAAGTACATCCAGGAAAACACAGAAAAGACTAAAACAGCTGTCTATGAGCTTTGAACTGGTAATGTATGAAATTCCATTGATATCAGCCTGCATGCAGACTGTAGCAAATAGAATGGGATTTCATGGTAAAATTATACTGCTAGAATTCTGATATGATCACTATGCTGCCCAACCACTGACCGCAGAGCACTACAAGACTTGACAGTGACCTCTGCAGCAGTGGGTGTGTAGTTTCACACTCTGGAACCATCCTCAGAATGTTGCTGCTGGACTTCACTTTGTTATGTGATCGGGTTTCTCTTTGTTTCCCCAGCAGCCATTTTTCTGAAAGTTGTTGTAAAATACAGTTCACTAAAACAAATCCTTGCAGTTTGCTGTTCCCTGTTGTAGTTGGAAGCTCATTCGGACTACAGTTGATTGGACTAGATGATCTTTTGAGGTCCCTTCCAATCCCTAATGTTCTGCGATTCTGTGTAATACACTAGCTTGTAAGGTTTATACATCAAACCATTTCTTACTGTCTCGGTGCCACTTAAGCTAATTAATTTTATTCAGCAGTATTTTCGTAACTGTGGGAACCTCATATAAACCGTGTGCTTATACTGGAATTTGAGAGCAGTTCGTGTAGCTTCTTTGTGGCCAAACAGCATTAGCTGTTATGGCCATTGGTTCTTCTCTTACCTTAAAGAGAGGAAGCTTTTTTGTTTGAGTCCTTGTATGTTGTCCCCAGTCTCTGTTCTAAAGTTCTCATAGGGTTAGGGTTGCATAATCTTGGTTGTAGATTGAACATGCAATCCCCTTGTTGCTTGTTTAATCACTGATGGAAGAAATACACATTTGGGTTGTAGAAATACGTACTGATTTAATAACCGAAGCATAGACTTTCGTGAAGCATCGTTCTAGTTGTGTGCTGCCTGTGAAGTAACCTGTTCAGATAATTTATTTCATATTTTAAACACCCAATTAGCAGCTTCCCTGTGTAAAATCTCTCCAAGATCAGCAGTTAAGTTTGAAGGCTCATATTGCCGAAAGAGACTGTTTCCAGGTTTTTCTGCTGCGCATATATTGAAATGGATGTTTCAAATGTTAGGGCCTTCTAAACAACTTTGAGATCTTGCCATCTGTGTTTCAGTGAAGACTTGCCAGGCAAATTGCAGTACATACATTTAAGATTAGTGCCTTGGAGTAGTTGGTTGGTTGTTGGCACGTGTTCTGTTATGCTCTGGTGACGGATGTTGGTATGGGGAATGGTCTCTTGGTAGGATACATGCATGAAGGAATCCACATTCCCTGGATGTTTGCTTTTCCTCTAGCAGGACCTGGAGATTTGCTACCTGTAAATATACAGCAGAGAATTCACTGAAAATGCTACGTATTTCCAGGTTCCATCCCTCTTTACAGTCACCAAATGGGTTGTAAAAATCAAAAGAGGTGAAGATTTGAGAGGGAGTCTACACAATCCGCATGTCCTTTCAGAGACAGCCAAAGGGAGAACCTTAGGGTATCATCTTTGTGGATGTTGTGAAAATCTTGCTTGTGTCTGTACAGAACCCTTAAAAAAAACCTGGCAGATGAAGAAATCTTTGCCGTATGGAATCACTGATCATTATCTCATTTTAATATTCCAAGTGGAAATGATTAAAAAGAATAACTGCTGCCGCACTTTTGTGCTCAGTAACTAATCTCCATAGTGGTGCAGTACCTAGACTTGTTGTCAAAGGCTGCTCACTAGAGCTTATGGTAGAAATACTGAATTGTAACGAGGCAGCTGCTGAAGTATTAACCTCTGTAATATGTATTTTTTTCATCTAAGCACTAATTTCTGAAGCCTGTTAAAGAGATCTTGTAGTGTGAGAGCCAATGAAAACATAGCTAACTTGGACATGATCCTTCTTTTCCTCCCCAGTCTCTCCTTAAAGAAAAAATTCTTAAGCAATTTCACTTCCAGTCTGCAAGCTAATTGGTAGCTTTCATTGTGCCAGTATATCAAGTGGCGGATCCAGCCTAGTTAGATCTCTCCCCTCTTTTTTGAGTGCTTCAGGTCTCAAGGAAATACTCTGCTAATAACGCCATGCAAACTCGTTGTCTCAAGGTGACATTTGTAATCAGCCATGAAATGTGAAAGTGATAGCATCAGTTTATTCTCTTTCTAAACACAAAATAAAGTCACTTGAGTCAGCTTAATGGTTTGAGCTAGAACTTACCACGTTGCGAGTTTAATTTTCTGAACCTGTAGAAGAAATATCACTGAGGTTGAAAGACCTACAAAACCTGGTTTCATTTAAAGGAAGAAGGATAATTAGCCAATGAAAGAATAACCCAAGTCTCTGCAAGTATTTCTGTGTATTGTTTTTCAGTCGGTGGTGCTGTACCCTACAACTACTTTCACTCTGTCAGTAATTTATCCTTTTTTTTAAAAAGATTTTACAACGTGTATTTCTGCTGCAAAAGTTGAGTTGCAAGTTCTAAGTATCACTTCTGTGTTGTTTGCAGGGAAGAGAGGAAAGATCCTTTGTCTGCCCTAGCAAGAGAATACGGAGGATCCAAGAGAAACGCCTTGTTGAAGTGGTGCCAGAAAAAAACAGAAGGCTATCAGGTAACTGGAGAGCTGTTTAATGTAGCATGCATCTAGCTGCCACACGTTAGGATCTGTCAGTGGTGTAAACTGGGCTGCTCCACAGTTGACTGCTTAAATTGCAGTGGCACTGGTATGTACTGTTCTCTCTTCTTGGAACACATGCTACAAGTCCTAACCTAACTAACATTAATAGCTCTTCAGTCCCTTTGCGCCGCATCAATAATAACTTTTTTCTTAAGAGGGCAGCTGACCTCCTATTGAGGCTCTTAAACCAGCCTTCGCAGATTGCACTCTCAAAATCAGAACTGAAACTTCAGCAACTTCATGTTTAAATGAATGTTTCCCAAATGCAGTTAGAGTTCCATTTCTTGGATTTCAGACTCTTTTGGTTTTTTTTTTTTTTTAATAGGTAATTACTGTGGGGCTGGTTTGGATCTTTCAGCACGCTCCTGTTTATGTCTCTATGGACAGTTTGCTTTGTGAAGGTTGCATTGTCTTGCATTTTGAACTTGGCTTTCTACTGCAATTCCAGGCCAATTTTTTTTTTCCAGTTAGTGCAAGTGTTATCAGAAGCCAAAAGTGCTAACAAGATAGCTATCCAGAGTTCTCCTGATTACATTATTTTTTCAGAAGAATAGTGGCTTCTGCAAACTAAACCAGGATGTTAATAGTCTGACCATGATGTATTTGTTTGGTTAACTTGTATTGAAAGTGTTTGGAGTTCCCAACACAATCCTCAGTTTAAGAACTTTACTCTTTCCATGACTTGAGACTCACAATGCAGAGGAAGTTGAGAGCCACGTAACAGGATGATCTCCCATCCATAGGAAAAGTCGTCTTTCAGTACAATGGACAGGCTTGTGATATAAGCACTCCCCCCTCTTCCTGTAGCACGTCTAGTACTAAAATGTGCTATTTCTGAGGATAAGCTGCTTTGTGGAAAGAGCCTTTCTCCTTCCCCACGTTTTAGAAAAGCAGGATGTTATATTTCCTTATAAATCTTCTAAAACTGAACACACAAATATTTTCCTGTGTTGTGTTGAAATGAAAGATGAATGTGACAGATTCCTGATCTGCATAGGAAAAGTAATAGAAAGTATCCCAAGCTTTTCATTCTATAGTTGTGTGCACATGCAAGAGCCACATTATTGTTTGTATAGATTGCTGCTTAGAATTACTTTTTGTAAATGCTGGTAGAAGAATAGGTTTTGAGACCTGCTGTACTTGCTTAAACAATTGTAACATGGTTCTCTGCTTGTGTGACTACTGAGAAACTGTAGCGTTACAGCATCTGTAGAACCAATGCATGCTTTGTTATGTAACAGTAAGGTAATGTGATAGGGTTACGTTAAGTTAGGTTTGGATAGGATGTCTTTGGCTTGATCCTGCTGTGGCAGGGGAATTGGACTAGATGATCTTTCGAGATCCATTCCAATCCGTAATGATTCTGTGATTCTATAAAACACACTCATTTTTCATTTCTTTGTTGAATAGAACTTGACTGTCCGCAGCATCGCCTGAAATTCAGTTCTGGTTGAACACGACAGTGTTCTGATGTTTTAAACTCATCTAGCATTGTATTCATTGTGAAGCTGGCTTTATGGCATCTCAGCAATGTCATCAACCTAAGCAATTCTATGATTCTATAATGACCCTTTTTTTCCAAAAGCTTAGTTTTAGTTTTATTTTAAAACTACAGGGATTCAAAACTGACAATCAGTACACAAGCATTAGAGTAACGAACATCTCTCTTGCTCATTCAGTCCTACTTAAAGTACTCTAATTCTCTTCATCAGAAGGAACTTCTTCACAGTGAGGGTGAATGGAGCATTGGAATGGGCTGCCCGAGGGGGTTGTGGACTCTCCTTCTCTGGAGATGTTTAAAACCCACCTGGGTATGTTCCTGTGTGACTTGGTCTAGGTGGTCCTGCTGTAGCAGGGGGATTGGACTAGATGATCTTTTGAGGGCCCCTCCAATCTCTAATGATTCTGTGATTCCCTGTCACCCACGTGTTGATGGGGTACCTTTATTACCTCCAGCTAGTGTCTTGTACTCTACCACAATTTCCCTTTATCCCAGACATTTCTTCTCTACTACTGTTTACTTTTGTTTGCCTTCAATCTGGGCAAGAGCTAGCACATGCTTTTTAGAGCTACCCACGTGCTGACTGACCAGCTGTCTTCCGTCTGAGCTGCTGCACGAGCCACACAGAACAGAGGAGTCCTGAATGCCCCGGCCTTTTCTTCTGCAGGAACACCTGTAGGTTCACCTTCTGTCCCATCACCACTTTTATCCTATTTGGAAAATGAGTTCTGAAATGACCTGGAAGGGTTAAACTATGATTTGGGATCAAGGAGAAGAACAAAGGAAGATGTAGAGTCACGGAATGATTTAGACTGATACTATTAAGTCTACTATTAGATGCACTGCACCATATTCTCCAACACCCCATCTGTGTGGCTTTTGAGCATGTCCAGGGATGGCAACACAAGAACCTCCCTGGGCAGCCTGACAACCCTTTCAATGAAAAACTTTTTCTTAATATCCAATCTTAACTTCCCCTGGTGCAGCTTAAGGCCATTCCCTCTTGTTCTGTCACCAGTCAATTACGAGAAGAAACCAGTGCCCACCTCTCTGTAGAGAGCAATAAGGTCTCCTCTCAGCCCCCTCTTTTCCAGACTAAACAGCCCAAGCTCCTTCAGCACTTTTGTTAATATTTCTTTGTTAATTTTTTCTTCTCCATATGACATCAACTTGTTTCTAATTAAACTACCAATATTTAAGTGAAAATCAGAAAGCTGAGGTAAAAATACTGTCAGCCAATATTTTTCCAGGATATCTTTGCCAACATGGAAAGATGTGCTCACAGTTTCACCAGTTGCTAACAACAGTCACTGTTTTGGTCTCTTTTCTCCCTCTCACCTGGAAGTGATGTCTCACAGCTCTAGTCTTTTATGTTTACATGTACGTAAAATATTTATAGGCAATTATTGCAGCTGTTGGTGTTTCATAGAGACGATGGAACCGTGCACACTGAGTTAAAGCCCCGCTTCTAACAGACAGGTTTGCTCCTGGCATTGTTTTGCCTTTCATTGCTGGTGCTCTGTCTTGCACGCAGAGAATAACTAAATTTCTGGAATTATATGGAGTAATAAATTGCACAAATAGTCAGAAATCTTAACTTCAAAAAATACCTTTAAAGTGTAAAGTTGTAGGTGAGCTGCCAGTGGCTTGCAATGTTGGAAACAAGGTTTGATGTAGTTGGGTTATTGAAGAGCAGCAACATGCAACGGAAAGCTGTTCTTTTTGTAGGTGAGCTGCAGTTCTTGAGCTGTTTTTTATTCCATGTGTTGAAAATACTAAAGAAGGAAGTAAAAAAAAAAGAAAACAACCAAACAACACCAAAGGCTGCACTGTTTCACAGAGAGGAAGGTTTCATAGAACCATAGAATCCTTTATTCCGTAGTTTCCTTTATTCACAAGGTTCTTGTGGACAATGCAGTGCTATTTAATTGTTTGGTACGACTCATATTTATTTGTCTGCTCAAGTAAAATGGAAGAATGACTTCTGCTGCCCTGTCCGCTCTAGGAAATTCCCTTCGAGCTTGTGATTAAAAGCCTTAAGCGTCTCATTTTTGGAAGCTTGGGATTTTGTAAGTGCTAAGTAATTGAAAGATGGTAGTGTGATGGGGAGCTTTAATTTCAGGCTGTTATAGTAGATTTTATTTAAAACCCTTCACAGACATCTCCACTAAACTGTACTTTGCACGTCTGACGGACATACAGTCCAACGTAATCAAATTTTTAAAGGTAGCTCAAGACTTTCTCTTTTGTCAGTGCATTATGATAAACAAGCTAACACCTGACCCTGTTACAAAGCTCCAATAACTTACCTCACTGTGCAGTTTAGTTCACTTATTCAAGCAAATTTGGAAGAAAGAACCGATTTCTTGAAATTTAGTGGTTAAAGAGTATTTAACTGTGTTCCAAATCTGATAGTTTTTAAATAGTGTCTCCGTTTAAAAAAAAATGTTAAAGTAATCAATGAAAAGAAGATAAATTTTTACCAATGAAAAAAACCTGACTTTCCTTTTGCTGTGTGATTGTATTTAATACACACGCTGGCTGAATGCTTGCAAGCAGTATTTCTGTTTGAAGCTTAGATCTGGAGAATGGTGATCTGCGGAAGGTCACTGAGAGCGAACAGCGGGCAGGTTCTGTATTAACTTTGATCTAGAGCCTGTTCAGTGCAGACAGTACTGGACTCGCTAAGTTACGGAGTTTAATTATATTCAGGGCTGAACAGATCCCTAAGCCGTGAGAGAGGAGAGTTGCTTTCTTAAGATAAGGAGGGGTTTTTTGAGCAGTGAGTTATAGGAGGAGTGAATTACCTTTAGTTTTCAGATGAACAGGCACAAGATGCTTGGAACTTGGTTGTGTGTTAGCTTTGGTCAGGCTCTGACACACTGAGTACAGCGCCAAGTGCTGTGTTTTCCAGAGAGAAATCCTCCTGGCTCCTCTGAAATATGTGCAGTGTCATAAAACTGTCATAAATTCCAGATATCTTCAAAGCAAGAGCATAAAGTAATCTCATCCAGCTGTTATGGGGCATTTACCCTAGCTGGAGCACAGCTACTCTCATTTTGAGTACACAGCTAATAAAAGTCTAAAAAAGGATGTGAGCATGTATGTTTCATGTTCAGAAGGGAACCAACAAACAGGATACACACATCCTTACCCACTCTTATCTGCAGTGGTATTTCAATTTATTTTCCATTTGTTGTCAGCACTGAGAGATAATTCACTTCCAGAAGTCTGACACCAAAAAAGCAATTGTCACAAGACAGCAGCAAAAATAGACTCCTTTTTTTTCTTTTGAGCTTTCCACGTTTTCTAATTCCAGATACAAAGACCTCCTTAATGTAGCCTTGTGGTACCTGTCGCCTAATTCATACAGTACTGCCTCTTTCAGGAAAGACCACCCTATTTTTCTCTCCTGACTGTGTCCTCCAAAGCTACATGTCTTACAAAAAATTTCAAACTTGCCGTCTGCATGGCAGCAATAGCCGACAAAATGGTGTAGAGGTTGAGCAGGAAAGTTTGCGTACCAATGCAGTGCTGAGCACACCTGGATATCGAGCAGTGTTTTCATTTGTAGTTAAGTAGTCAGTGTACGATAATGAAGCTAAAGGTAAAAGGTGCTTTGGGTTGCTTGTTTTAAAACCTGTTCTTATTTACGTGTCTTAATAGCACTAAGACATTAGCACTAGTGTATTGAAGTTTTCTAGCACTAAGCTAGATCAGATTCTACTTGAAGTGTTACATTAATTTTTTTAAAGCTACGAGAAGAGGACAAGGCTGTGTGTTTACGTATGCCTGTGTCCTAATAATGATCCCAGGGGTGTTCATGCTTTCCCCAGAGCTGTCTGGTTGGTGCTCCAGAGTAGTCAGGCTGCCAAAGCACTTCTCTGCTTGGTTCAGGCTGTGATGCTTTAGCCAAAAGTTGCTGAGTTGAGGAAGGACATGCTTCCTTTTTCTGTTTGGCTTGGATTCTGATAGAAGAGAAATGTCAACTTGTTAGACTCAATTATGACAAAATTTAGAATAAATTACGAAGCTGTCTTAATCTCTGAGTGCTTCAAATGTTAATGTCTGAAGCTATTACTGTTATTGTTTTCGGAATGATTGCTCCTTCTTCGATTCTTTTTTGTGCCAAAACTCAAAAACCCCACGCCTTTGGTATGGAAAGGAACACTCACTGGGTATTTAAGAGTTTTAACGGCTTCTATTTGTCATTTACTGCCTTTTCAGAAGCTGGGATTGAAGAGGCAGTAGTTGGGGCTGTTGTGAAATCTATTCCATAAATAACTTTTGTGTTCTCACCTACTGACAGATGTACTGATAGCCTCAGCTTTCGTCTGTGATCTGAGGATCGGTGAATCCTGATTCAATGGAGCAGTGGGCAGCAGTTGTTTCGTAGTTTACTTTCCTAATGTGTTTTAATGGATACCCTTACATGTGTGTATGTGTCTTTAAAATCCTATAAAAGCTTTTTTAGCAGTCGTTTTCTGCATGGGAAGAAGCCTGCCAAGGTCTGTAGCTTAAACCTCAAATCTTGTTTTAATGGTTCAATATATTACAGTACAGAATCAAATTAATGCTTTTGCTTTCTCAGCCCACTTATTTCTTTAACTAATACAGCAGGGACAGAGACACATGGTTCTATTTTCTCCGTGTCCTAACTCATTTGGGACCCAAACTGAGTTAGGATGTGGGAACGTCTCCTTGTGCAGAGCAAGGGACAGAGAAATAGCTGTTGTGCAGCCTGTGCCTGCACTCAGACTGTAATACGCAGGGTTCGGGGAGATTGAAGACATCTGTGGATGTCTCTGTTGGAGAGAAAGCAAAAATATCTTTGTTCTTGGTTTGTAACTGTGAGTTAGAAAACATGTTTTCTATAGTTGGGTGTTTGGGGGGGTTGTGGGCTTTTTCTAGCTGTGGAGTTTTCTGGGGGGAAAAATAAAGTTGAATCTGAAGGGGGAGCTACAGGAAAGCTGGGGTAGGGCTTTTCACATGGGTGCGTGGCGAGAGGACAAGGGTTACAGACTTGAAGAGGGGAGATTTCGCTTGGACATTAGGAACAAATTCTTTGCTGTGAGGGTGGTGAGGTGCCGGAACAGGTTGCCCAAGGAAGTTGTGGCTGCCCCATCCCTGGGAGGTGCTCAAAGCCAGGTTGGCTGGGGCCCTGAGTGACCTGCTCTAGTGAAGGTGTCCCTGCCTCTGCAAGGGGGTTGGGTCTAGTTGATCTTTAAGGTTGCTTCCAACCTTGGCCAGTCTGTGATCACCAAGTTATATCCATTTCTTGATTAATCTTTTTCCTAACTCAAGAGGCCTTCCAGTCCCTATTCAGTAGGGCATGTGATGGGGTACGGGGTTGTGGTTTTAAGCTGGAAAAGAATAGATGTAGGCTGAACATCAGGAAAAAGTTCTGTAGTCTGAGGGTGGTGGATCCCAGAACAGGTGGTGGAGAGGTATAGAAGTGATGGAGGCATCATCCCCAGAGACACTCAACAGCCTGTTGCTTAGCTCCTTTTGTTAGAATTGACTTTTTAAAAAAAAATCTCCCAAATATGAGGACTGGCGTCACCTCCATCTCAAGTATAAAACATTAGTAGGCAAGGACTAATAAATCTCCTCGCTCACCCATCTCTGGAAGGGTTTAGTCCACATTTGACAGTATACCTGCAAACGTGTGCTTCGGTCACTTTCATACTTTGTGGTCTGCAGTGGCTTCGAGAAAACTTTTGGGTTAGATTCCAGCAGAATTCTCTTAATAGAGCCAATTACTTAATAAAGACAGTAATAAGGAGAAATTATGTCAGAGATTGTAGGCTGATGCTCTGTTTACCGTCAGCTCTTTGAGAAGTAAGAGCTTAATGCAAGATTGATTTCATTACACTGACCAAGCGTTTTGGAAAAAAAAAAAACACAAGTAGTTAAAAGCATTTGGGAAATAAAATCATGCTGCGCTTAAATGTGCCGCTTCTGTGCTCAGAGCCCTCCGAAAACAATTAGGTTTTCGGTTTAAATGACAATCTGTCCAGTTTATAGATTTGTTTTTGGTGTCTGACCAATATTATACTTTTCCAGTGTGGGAGGTAATAATAATTCATCATTCTCGGAGCAATTGGAAACAGAAACCAGTCCCTTTTAATTGTTTCCTTCCGTTCTATTTAATTCAGCTTCTCTGGATACATTAAATGTCTCAGATGATGGGTTTGTTTTCTGCTTGTCTTGGTAATGAAAGCTGGACCCTACAGGAAGATTCAGAGAAAAAGGGGTATTCCAAGGACTTCTTGAGAACCAACCAAACAGTGAACTTCAAGTGATTGGTTTTTGTGGTGTTCAAATTCAAAATCCAGTATTCTGTGGATGCTACTCAAACTGGAATTGTAGTTTTATAGCTATAATGTTTAAGAGAAGATTACTTCCCACCGTGCTGAAGCAGACCCACCGCTTTCAGTGCTACAGCTGCAGTGACCAGTGACTGGCTTTAATAGACTCCTGGTCTGTGGTAGATAGTCACGAGATTGGAAACTGGCGTGTTAAGAAGCTGTTCCGCAGACTCAGTAGCGCTGTAGCCTTCCTCCGCGCTGTAACGAGGATGCGTACGTGTCTGAGCGGATCTGTGTTTGGCTGTGGCAATGCCAATGGGCTCTTCCCCTTCCTACATCCCTTGGCCACGCTGGAGGAGGAAGGGGACAACATTTCAGCCCAGAGGTGAAACCCAGGACCGAGTTTGTGTCCCTCAGTAGATTGTGTAGCAGAGATTACACGATCATTCACATCCCGTTCTCTAACTGTGTGTCGGAGGTGACTGTGACAATAAAAATCCCTCTCCCTACCTTTATCCTTCTTACTGATACAGAGGTGAGCCAAAGCCTTGCTGGTTACAGGTTTGGAGGAGGAACATCTCAAAAACTGACTTTGTAAACAGACACAAGCAGGAATTAATTTGCCTTAGCAATCTGACTTTTTTCCTCCCCTTCTTCTCCCCTTGAAGCCTTGTCCTGCGTGTTGTCTCTGTTAGCCTAAGTAACACTGGGAAGGTTTTAACTGAGCTTTGATTTAAATCAAATTTCTTGTCTGTCTTGAGGAGGAAGGAGGGAAAACTTCATTTTTATTTTTTTTCCTTTTGCTTTTTGAATTTTCCCACCCCTGTGGCTTGAGAAAGCTGTGCGAAGGGCTTGTTCCCACAGACTGGGGGTCTCCAACAATGCCATTTCCGTCTGCAAGCAGGCAACAGGCTGGCCAGCGGGGCTCACACCACTGCTCTGGGCATTGTGAGCCTGAGCACGTACGCTGACGTCACCAGGATTTGAACCTGCTTTTGGTGAGCTTTGTGTAAAAAGTGCTGAAGCTGAGCAGGAAACGGAGATTTCCCTCACATTATTCTAGAAGTTGCCTTCAGTTCTGTTTTCTTTCCTCTGTTGGAGGAGATCTCGTTTGTTTTCCATTTGTAATCCAAATCATGGATTTGACAAGAAATACAACTGCTTTGTTCCCAGCCTCTGTGACACAGGACTGCTGCGTCTGGGTGGAATTTTCTGCACGACAAATGCCAAGTTGTAGTGTCTGGTCGCAGTCAGGCAGTGACGGTCAAGTCACCATCAGGTGAAAGTTGACTGTGTCATTGTACTTCTGCGTTTGTGTGGCTGGAGGGTATAGTTGCTGCCATATGAAAATTTTAAAACCAGAGTAGCCAGATAGCTTCTACCAAAGCCCAGTGAAGTGATTTAGATATTAAAGCATACTTGTGTTTCTCCATCAAGATCTATTTGATAATCAGAAGGCTGTTGTTTACTGGCTGTTTCCTAATTAAAGTTTAAACTGGCAGCTATCCACTTAGCCTCTTCACCATTGCTGGACTGACAACAGTCATGTACAGTCATTTAGGTCACTGAGGCCTCGTTAAGAACTCTTTTGGACAGAGCTGACTCTTTTTACGGCAGTCTCAGGAGATGTGTTTACCAGTGCCGAGGAGTCTCCTGCTGGAACGCAAAGATCAAGAGTGCAAGCCTGCAGGTTTCGGTTTCAGTTGCATAGGTAGTGAGTCACTGTCGGGGTAAATCTGTTAGGAAGTACTTATTTCCAAATGAAATCTCATTTTAGCCTGTGATCTTGTTTGCATAAGCTTCTGTGTAGAAAGGGTTTCTTACAGAAGGGACAATACTCATCCTTACCCATAAAACCCCCACAAGTACTGGCAGATTGTTAGAACTAATACTTGTTAGATTGCACTTTTAATATTGCTTGTATTTTTTCCTTTTCAGAATATTGACATAACAAACTTCAGCAGCAGCTGGAATGATGGTTTGGCTTTCTGTGCAGTCCTCCATACTTACCTCCCAGCCCACATTCCCTACCAAGAGTTAAACAGCCAGGACAAGGTAAGACATTAAAAGTCTCATCCCTGTATAACCAGCATGAACAAATTTGAGTTTGGTAAAAACCCAATATTAGGAGTCAAAATCGAAACACTTGGAACTTTCTGCTATTTTATAACCTTTAATATTGGGATCAGTGGGTTACACAGAACGTTGTAACAGGTATAAGAGAACCCACAGCAGAAGTTCACAGCGGTAAGGCATTTTGTTTATCACAAACAGTTTTCAGTCCAGGTTTAGGAAGGAAAGGAGTATTTAAATTTAAGCTTTAAATTCACCAAAACATGTATCCTGACGTGTTTTGTTCAACTCTTTCAATATCAGTGCGATAAAATGGGATGAAACAACATCCTGGTGATGAGTGACTGTGATATTCTTCTCAAGTAACCTGTACCACAGGTGAATGAGAAGATGTCAAGACTGCAGAGTAGTCTGTAATTCTAGCATGATACGGTTAATACCTACTGGTGTGTTATCTGGAGATCTGTTCATGCTAATCTGAGATCTGGACAGGCTGAGTCAATGGCAGAGGCCAACGGGATGAGGTTTAACAGGGCCAAGTGCAGAGTCCTACATTTTGGCCACAATAACCCCCTGCAGCTACAGACTGTGAGATTAGTGGCTGGAGAGGAACCTGGCAGTACTCATTGACAGTCAGCTGACCAGGAGCCAGGAGTGTGCCCAGGTGGCACAAAAGGCCAATGGCATCCTGGCTTGTATCAGCGATACTGTGGCCAGCAGGACCAGGGATGTAGTTCTCCCCCTGTCCTGGGCACTGGTGAGGCCTCCCCTTGAGTACTGGGGGCAGTTCTGGGCTCCTTGCTTCAAGAAGGAGATTGAGGGACTGGAGCAGATCCAGAGGAACGAACATCGAGGCTGGGGAAGTGACTAGAGGGACAGCCTGATGAGGACAGTCTGAGAGAGCTAGGGTTGTTTAGCCTGGAGAAGAGGAGACTCAAGGGAGATGTTATCACTCTCTGGCACTACCTGAAGGGAAGTTGTAGAGAGGTGAGGATTGGGCTCTTCTCCCAGGCAACTTGTAGTAGAACAACAGGGTAGGGCCTGAAGCTGCACCAGGGAGGCTTAGATTGGATGTTAGGAAGCCCTTCCTCATGGAAAGGATGATTAGACATTGGAATGAACTGCCTAGGGAGGTGGTGGAGTCTCCATCCCTGGAGGTGTTTAAGGACAGACTGTATGTGGCGCTTAGTGCCACGGTCTAGCTTGTGATGATGTTAGGTTGCAGGCTAGGCTTGATGGTTTTAGAGGTCTTTTCCAGCCTCAGTGATTCTGTAGTGGATCCTAAAAAAACCACAGTAGTACATCATTAATGCAAGAAAAGGTTGTTTTATTTATGCTTGTTCAAGAATAATTATTCTTTAGCATTTTCGAACTGTCATTCCTCACTGAAAATGATTTCTCAGCATTATCTTCTGAATGAAGAATTAATAAAGAGTCCATAATATTTTGGGTGAACTTAGGATATGTTAGTTCTTAGGACTCTTTCTAAATAGTAAATAACAGTAAAATTCAAAGCCCCATTTGAACTAAAAGGAGCAGTGTTACTATCAGCATTCTTAACATCACTTTATAATGGTTGAAGTAGGACTGCCTTGGTTCCTAACCCTTTTTTGTCTCACGCAGAGGAGAAATTTCACGTTGGCTTTTCAGGCAGCTGAAAGTGTTGGCATCAAATCTACTCTGGTAAGTTCTGGGTATGACCCATTTATAAAAATCAATTTTTTCTGGTTTGTACTTTTGAAACATCTTGATGCCTTATACTTAAAAATAGCAGCAGATGAGTCAGCTAGAGGCTATTGTTCCTGTGTCGCACTTGACTGGAAAACCTAGAAGATGCTCCCTTCCACAGAGGTTTTGTTCTTTAAACTGTCATCAGCAACTTATTACGTGGTTTTTTGCTTTAAATAGTGACTGAGAGAGATGTGTAGCTCGACAAAGGCAACAGCTTTAAATCCTATAGCAGGTAAACTCTTCAGCTATAAAAGGAAGTTTCACCAAAACTCATCTCTTGGTATCATAAATAATAATAATAATAAAAGCAGTGGATTTGTTGAGAGTAATTTGAGAAATAGTTGTGTGATATTCTTCAAGAATTCATTCATTCTCTCCTGTCTTTGCCTCCTTTCAAATTATCACGTTCTTCTGGATCAAATCAAGCAGTGCAGTTTGTTCTTCTGCATAGTGTAGTGGGGGGGGTCAAGATTTACCTCTGAAGTTTAGACCTCGTCATCATTGTAGTGCAGGGCTGTTTTCCTGTAGTATTTTAAGCTTTCTTACACAAAATTCTAACATAAAAAATTTGATTTTAATCCTATGGTAAAGGAATATAGGAGACATTTAGAAAAAAATCAGAAGGTATGGAACTGAGATCGTCTCAAACCCTTGAGAAGAATCACCAAAATTCAGCTGAAATTGCCACTATCAGCAACCATACTCTACTTTTGTAACCTAAAATCTAACCGGGCTGCCACGGTTAGCAACTAATAATACAACAGAGTCAGATGTTTTTAAAAATAACACTTTCCTTGATCCTTATCAGTGCTTTTCCCACCCCCAGCATTGTATTTGCTGACAATGGCAGTGCAACTGTTGGGCTTTCCTACTCTGTCTTTGTCAGGGATTTGAAACATGGAAGTTTCTTAGCAAGTGCTGATGTAAGAACTAGACTGTGGAAAATAACTGCAGTAATTCTGCACCTAATTCAGCTTTAATCTGAATTATAACTGTCTGTCCTTTCTTTTTGTAATGTTCATAATTACAGATACTCTAAAAAGGCAAATTGTGTGGAATTAAATCATCTAAGTACAAGTCATACCCATCTAAGGATTTAGTATGTGTTTGCCCACTTGTATCTGCACTATGTACAGTGTGTGCTGGCAGATGTTTTTACTTGTCTGGGTGGAAGGTGAAAAAGGATGTCAAAACTACTGTATGCAGATAGTGGTGGTAATGTAAGGGGAAGTTAATAGTTTCCTGAATAATCATAGAATCAAGATTGGAAGAGACCTCCAAGATCATAAAGTCTGTCAACCCAGCCCCACCCTGCTCACCCAACTGCCACAGCTACAAGTTTTTTGAGCAGCTCCAGGGACAGTGACTCCACCTGCTCCCTGGGCAGCCTGTTCCAATCCCTGACTACTCTTTCAGTGAACAAATTTTTCCTAATGTCCAGTCTAAACCTCCCCTGCACAACCATTTGAGGCCATTTCCTCTTGTTCTATTGCTAGTGGCTTGGGACAACGGACCAACCCCCACCTCTGTACAACCTCCCTTCAGGTAGTTGTAAAGGGTGATTAAAGTCTCCCCTCAGCCTCCTTTTCTCCAGACTAAACAACCCCAGTTCCCTCAGCTGCTACCCATCAGACCTGTCCTCCAGGCCCTTCACTAGCCTGGTTGTCTATAAGTGTTCAGCTATTCCTATGTGGAAATTTTTTAACCATTAATTACTTTCTCTTGTGTGAGTTTGAGAATTTCCTGAACCCAAAGCTTACCAGTGCAGAGCCACAAAAATGATGAAGGGAGTGGAACATCTCCCTGGTGAGGAAAGGTTAAGAGAGCTGGGTCTCTTGAGCTTGGAAAAAAGAAGACTGAGGGCTGACCTCATTAAAGTTTATAAATATGGAAAGGGTGGGTGTCAGGAGAATGGAGCCAGGCTCTGCTTAGTGGCATCCAAGGATAGGACAAGGGGCATTGGGTGTGATCTGGAACACAGGAGGTTCCACATCAATCTGTGAAAGAAATTCTTCCCAATGAGGGTGACAGAGCACTGGAATGGGCTGCCCAGGAGGGTTTATGGAGTCTCCTTCTCTGGAGACATGTAACGCCTGCCTGGCCATGTTCCTGTGTGACTTCACAGGGAATCCTGCTGTTGCAGGGGGATTGGACTAGGTGATCTGTTGAGGTCCCTAATGTTTTGTGATTCTGTGATTAGAAACTATAAATCACTCTCTTCCTTTGGCACATGAGCCGAAAGGGGTAGATCGGGCTTCGTTTAGCCTGCTTGTTCAGTATGCAGTCACTGCAAAACATGTGTGAACTGGCCCCTCAGTTAGGTATGAATGTACTGCTTTGTCTCTTGGCTGTGCCCTCACTGGTAATAAACTTCCTTTTCATTGTCTCTTTTACTCAGAAATATTTGTGGAAATAGCTCAGTAGTCTAAAATGGGATTCAATTATTTATTGATGCTTAATTTTCACCCTGATAGTGATTTTGAACTTAAGCATCAGTCAGTATCTGGGCTGTGATTCTGTGACTCCTAGTTCTTGGACAGACTGCACTGGCTTGCAGGGCTGGTGTAGAAGTACATGACCACTAAAGTCTTGACTAATTGCACTAAGTGGAAGACGGCTCAAGCATGCACAGCGTTAGATTTTACCATCTTAAGTTAACAAAATAACCATCTACAGATAAGCTATTCATAGCTGTTTACATTTTGTAAGTAATATGTAGACATATGGAAGAAAACAGAGCTTTCTTCATCAGCACTTTAAATTGTGGAAACTGTACAGATTTACCATTCCCAGGAACTTGTCAAAACACTACCACGTTATCTGCAGGGTGATCATTCCTCGTTTAACCATCTGTTTTCTGTGACAGGACATCAATGAAATGGTGCGGACAGAGCGTCCAGACTGGCAGAATGTCATGCTGTATGTTACAGCCATTTACAAGTACTTCGAAACCTGAAACCTCAGTAACTCAACAGATCCCTAGGATAGAGCCAGTGTGAGCTACCAGATGGAAACCTTACTGAAATGCTAATCCCCACTTCACTGAAAACTGGCAACATTTGAGTCTTCTCAAACTTCAGTGACACTATACTGGATTGCCTCACATTGCTTCAGCTACTAAGCCTGGAAACAACTATTTAAAAAAGCAGGAACTTGTTGTCACAGTGCTTGGAATAACTCAAGTTATTAAGCTATTCAGATTAATTATGTAGCCTAAAGAGCCTGGACTACCTAACACGCTGCCTTTACAGCTAGCTTTCTTTCCTAGGAGAGGTGAGATGAATGGATCCTGTAGCATATAGGAGACTGAATGTACAGATAAAGCTTTGAGAAGGAAAAGGATAACATGGCATCATATTACTGACCTTTCTGTAGCATCTTGATACCATGGAGTCTGAATATTCTACCCACAGCATATGGCACCCTGATACAGTAGAGTTTGTGATGGTGATTTAGTTACTGCCTTTAAAATGTGCACAATATTCTAGGAAAACAAGCTTTGGTTCCATATTGACAAATTGAGTGGAAAAGTGCTCTCGATACCTCGGAAAAATTTGGCACAGAAGAACTCTTCATTCTAAAGCTTCGTTATAAGCCTACCTCTGTCACAGTGATGTGGCTTTCGACTTTAACTTACGGATTGTAAAGACTAGCACATGCAGCTCCTGGTTTTCAGGGTATGCTACACTTCAAGGAATCTGTCCAAACTCCCTGTGCTTCCATTACAACAGAAATGAATCAATAATCAGTCCTTGTATGGCTTGTTCTTCCTCCTTCTCCTGCCTAGCACACACGGCTGCCCCAGGCTTTACAGCAATACGAGCATATGTCATGGAGTTCTGTGGTAGAATTTTGGAACTGGGATAGCATTTCCTCTGCAGAGAAGATATTTTCGATAAGATGTAACAATGAAGTAGTTCGTCTCAAAATCCAGCTTTGCCATGTTTTTTCTGTTCTTCGTCGATCTTGCACATCCTCGTCTGACTGACAGAAGGTGAGACATTCTCTAACAAGAACTATGGAGGAACTGATGTAATGGGTATACACCCAGTAGTCTTTGTGTGGAAATGACTCACTGTCACAAGGAAGGAATTGAGAAACTTAAGTCTGCTCAAATTCTGCTTTCTTAAAATGTACCTGAGTTCATGTAACAGCTCTCGGGCAGAGGAGTTCAAGTAAGTGCCTTAGCGATCATGGAATTGATACAGCCTGGCACTGCGGGGCCTTGTGCAGAATGTTGATGGTTCGCAGCGATTCATCTACCCGTTTGTCACCTTCTATTTGTTGTAAACTTGCTTGTCAAATCAAGGGAAGACTTCGCTCTCTCATTGCTTCTGCCTCTTATTTTTCTGATTGCTTATCCCAGCTGAGCATCTCTCATTAATATTAAGGAGAAGCCTATTTCAGAAGTGAGTTCTCTAACAACTGCTATTTATAAGCACATGCTCTTTCAACACAGTAACCCTGTTATAAAGAAAATGAATCTGCCGTTCCTATAGTGCTCTTATGACTGTTAAGGACAGTTTGAATGTCATAGGTGTTAACCTGGTGAATGCAGCTGTACTTAGCATCTACAAAACTTCATCATGGTGTAAAAGCACAGATTTAACCGAAAATCATTGCCAAATCCAAAACCAGTCATCTGAACAGCATAGCTCGTATGAAGAAAATAATTCGGGATGTCTCTAGCAGCTAGCGTTGTATGCAAGTACGCTCTCTCTCACTGATACGTGCCTGTAAGAATTCTCAAAATTTGCAAAATAACTGGTTAATCCGTGCTGAGGGCCCTCAGAGAAGTTTTCAGAGCAGCAGTGTCACATATAATCTCGTAACTCTTTAGAACCCTAGCAAGTAGCCAGATGCCTTCAGATTATTAATTGGTGCGTTTGAAGAGCCAGCATCAGATCAATTATTGCCAGGTAAGATTTCAGTGAAAAACCTTCATTAACAGATTTTAATAAAAGTATGGCGTAGAATTTCCTCTGCCACGCATTTCCTCAGAAGTTGTTGTTTCCTTCAGTTCTTCATGTGAGTTCCAGTAAGAAGAGTTTCTGAGCAGCCAACCTTACCTGTGATTGTCTTATTCCTTGCCTTAGATTTGAAGAAAATATTTTTCTAATGAGAAGGGTAACGCTCCTTGGTCTAAATTCACTCATGACCTGTTTTGTTAAGGTAATTTGAGCTATAAGTTAACTTTTCTTTTCTGTCCAGTGGTCAACCTCTTTTCCCTGGAATGTTCTGTTAGTCCTTAAATAGCAGTAATAGTCTGAGCGGCTGGAAAAGGGTCAAATTGCATTTTACAGATCCTTTGTTAAAAAGATGAGCTGCAAGTCTTCAGAGAGAGAGGAAAGAGATTTATTAGTAATTATAAAAATTACCTTGTTTTGAACTTCAGAGCTCTCTAACCTATTTCTTAGTGTGATCCATCTGATAAACCTCTGCTGAATTTGTGTGGGTAAAGGAATATCAGGCTTCGCGAAGTGTTTATGGTTTTGCTTTTTATGGTATAACTGAGCCTTTACGTAGAAGGTGCTGCACAGGTGTCTGAGTGGAAGTGATGGAGCAATGGAAGATCTAAAGTACACATAATGCTCTGCTACACTCCACAACCTGCTTTTTCTGAAGGTTCAAACCGCATTCCATTTTGCAAGAGCTGTAGCTCTTCTGCAAGATGATACTGCTCTGTTTGGTTCCTCCTCATAGTTGATCCCGAAGCAGCCTGGGGTTCTGTACGTGTGAAGTGCAAGTTCATGCTGACTGACTTTCCTTGCTTTTTAATCCAGAAAATAATTCCGAATGTGCTATAAAAGGAACAACAAACATTTTCTCCTTGGTTTCCGTAATCACTTTTGAATACGTGCCTTGCAAATGCCGTTGTCGTAGCGTGTCAGGGTTGTTCGTTGCCAGCTGTAGGGGTGGGGTTGACAACAAAATGGAGCTGTCGAACATACCGATGCAGATACAGCTGCATTGTCTTCTGGATCCTGTTTACTGCAACGCTTCCATTGGTGAGAGGCCTCTTTAGAGCCAGATGTGTTTTCAGTTCAGCTACTTGTCCTCCTGAGGCAATGAACTGAATCAATAGTTGTAGCATTTTTCATTATCAAAAAATAAGGAGGAAAAATTGGATTTTAGTTATTCAGGAGAGTACCATCCGAGAGGTTTTGATACGGAGTTTCTGATGATGACGGTACTGAGGTGATTTCAGAATGGATTACACCAGGTTTGCTTTTCAGCTGGTTTTGTTTGATCCAGTGCGATGTAGGTGTCTTGTAGATTTGAAGAGCGATTCTCATTTAATGTCTGTCACCTCACAAAGACCTTCCATTCTCTTGCCTCTGAAAAGTTATGGGTAAGATGTTCCCTTTTAGAGTTGTGTTTGTGGATAGCTGGTCCAGAATATGGTATTTAATTGCAGAATAGTCAGATTTTTGAATACATCAGTCTCTTTTGTATACAGTGGTATTTCTCAAGTTGCATGTAGCTTTTCCGATAATATTTTTCTTCAATTTTTTAAAGTCTTTCCCCCGTTTGTGTTCTTCTGTAAAGTTCATCATTGTGCTTTAGAGGCCCCTTAACGTGCCAGAGCTCTGCTTTAATTCACATTTATATCACTGGTAGCAGTCACACTCTGCGTTTAGATGCATAAGTAGAACTAAATTTGGCCCCTGCTGTAATGGTGCAGTGCAGTGGTTCGAACTGCTGAGGATCTGCCTTAAGAATTCTGTAGCTATGCTGAACAGTTCTCATTTATGTTAGTGATCTCCATGTCAAGTTTGTGTTTTCAGTTTCCTGATTCAACGCTCCAGACTTCTGGACTCTACTGCACCTTTTGCATCATCAGAAAAATGACTTTGACTCAATTCTCAGTGTTTCCGTACAGTTTTGGCTCAGGGTACTGATTTTATTATCTAGTTTTGAACAAGATTATTTGGGGAAGTTGGAGATACGGAGAACTTTAGGGTGGTGTTTTTAGTTCCTGTGTTGTGCTGTGACTGCTTTGGGAGCACTCTCTGGTTTTCAGGTGATATGTGACAGGATCTTCCAGAGCTGCCCTCTCTGGGTGGCTGGTGTTGAAGCTATGCATAGGCTAAAGCTAAGCCTTTAAAACTGTGTTCATATGTCTCGTGGTGACTTCTGATTTGCCTCTTGCAACTAACACAATCAAAGCTTAACTGCAGGCTGCCTCGAGCAGGAGCTGTTAAGGAGTAGAATTCTGGGAAGGAATCCAGTTGTACACCTTTACACTGTTTTTTGCCTGTTGTGAGTAATACTAGGCTGACGCAGCCTGAGAAAGAGGATTTTTACATCATCGTGTTCTTGTACAAACTGATTTAACTATTTAGATTGTTTATGGTCCTTCCCTTCGCTTGATAAATATTTATTTCTGCTTTATGTTCTGCCAAGCTCTGTTTCTGCGGTTCTTTTCTTTAAGCCAGCGTCAGTGTATGAGTACTTAGTAATGTTAGTCAGTTGGAGAAGTGCTATGACAGTGTAGCCACCCTCCAGCAGTCCTGGGGCGGCCACCGTGCTTTCCCAGGGCAGCGCGTGTTGGTTGGCAAAACACGTCAGAGCTGCTTCACTTTCCTTCGCACCCCAGGGTGTCCGTCAGCTGCTCTTGCCTGTAAATTACCAACTCCTCGGTCGGGTGAGTTAAGGATTCATAGGCATCTCTTAATGTGTTTAATTGTGTTTATTTAGAAAGATGTCTCTAGCAGTGTCTGCGCTTTCAAAGAAGAGCGGCTGGATGGGTTTGAAATTGCTGTTTGGCTTGCCGGCCATTCCCAGTCCTTCATCCAAGAATTTTCTGTTGTATTCCCTGATTTCAGTGTTGTAATACCCTTTGTGATTGTCAGAGCCAAGATGATAAGCATCTGAAATATGTAGCAAGTGTGCTTTTGATAATAATTGATAATTAATGCTAAGTAGCATAACAGATCAAGGCTTGTACAGTTCTGATTTCTGTTAGCGTTGATGTGTGTCTCCTTGTTTCCTTCTGTGTTTGCACTTGCCGGTTTTGGGGACAGAACATCCTTGAACTCAGCTTGACAAGGCCTCCTTAAATTAATTCGTTCTGCCGTAACAGAATTATTTCCTCACGCTGAAACTTCAGTACAGTCTGTGAATAACAGATAACTTCCAACTGGCAACAGCTTTCACTCTGAATATTCCTTATCCTTAGGCCACTGTCTGCCACAGAGTTGCACATGAAGTTCCCAACAAATTCAGCGGGACCCAGGGATGCAAAGCAGAAAGGAAAACTTTTGGCAGAGTATTACAGCAGCCCGATGCATTTAAGATGGTTTCGTTTTAATCCCCTGTTTCCCTGGGGGTTTCAGTTTAGCCCAACTCACTTAGTGATAGCTGACATGTGGCAGCGTCTGTTCTCCGCTGGGAAGTACGCTTCTGTTTAATAATAGTGTTATGAGATTGTATTTATGGAATTGAAAAAACAATGTCATGAAGCTAGTTTTGTTGCACTTTCCTAAGGCTTTTGTATTTTGCATAGAGTTCTAGAGTATAAACAAGCTGTTTGGGGAAGTCAAGGCTTCAAAGCTACTTTGCCCCAGCAGAGCAGTGTGTTATGTGCATTTTCATTTTAGTGGTATTATTTTAATTGCATGTAGTTATTGTATTTATATGGCCGTTAGGAAGCCCAGTGGACATTTCCTGCTGCAGAGGAGCCATTGGCAGTCCTGGTTCCACCGTTCAGGAACTGACCTGTTCTAACAGTAGACTGCGTTTGCAATTAACGGCAAGTTTTGTTTGTGAACTCTCTTTCAGCAAATGGGGAGAAAAGAGGCTCTTCTCTCTTTTTGTTCCATTGTTGAAATTTCTCTGGAGGCTTTTACTGGTTTCCAACGATTGCATTACAGTCAGTTCGGATGATTACTTGGGAACCAGTTCGGTGACGAGGGCACAAGTACACGTAGCGTACTCCAGTGATTAATCCCTGTAACTTGCAACATTTCAGTGTGTTAGAAACGTCTGTTTTTACGCGTATCGTAAGGACAATTTTACTCTTTTTAAGTAGCACTTTTATACATATCTGAAGGGTTTTTTTCAACAGAAATGTTTTTTTCTGTGTGTTATCTGGTGGAAAGACAGTGTAATAACACTGCTGAACAAAGCATAGAGTAGTTAATCTCCGGACTGTAGGTTCACGTTAGGTCAGTAACGATCAAGAGCTGTTCAGTGTATATGAAATTAATCAGTAATCCCGTTTGATATTGAGCAGCTCTGCAGATCAAAGTCAGAAGGGCATTAATTGGTACCCTCCAGCTCCTGGATGAGGGTACCCCTTGATTCAGGTGTGAGGCAGAACTGACAGAACAGCGTGGTGAATTTTGGACTACATGGATTTTATTGACTTCTCAGTCTAACTTCATGGCGCTATATTGGGTAAGGACTAACGTTGTTTGAGTTGACATTGCAGCCAGTAATGATATCACCTGAGTAGTTAACATGACGCTTACTTTCCATGGCCTTTAAAGATGCTTTTAAGAATCACTGGTTTTTATGTCTCTTCTGATCCATCCAACGCTCCTGATTTGTGTTGGTTTCGTACTCCTCTGGAACACGACTGTTAGACTGATCTAACCAAACATGGATGGTTTTAGGAATTATTCTTCTAGACAAGAAGCACATTTATTATTCAGATCCCTTTCAAATGGTTTACAGACACCTGTTGACATACATTGACATTACATACCCAGAGAGGTTTGGCATAAGCGTGCGTGCATGTGCACACACCAGACGTGCGTGTGCGCGCATACCTGTGCGTCTGCAGGTTCTTGGTAAAGGCAGACGTGTTTCAATAAGCGCTTGCGTCTCGGATGCTTAGGGTGGTGTATTAGTGTACATATTGAATGTCTAAGGAGGAAGAAACCGTTTTGTTTGCTTCTGGTTAGAGCTGAGAAATACAGGTTTAAGAAAAGTTTGGGAATAACTTTAAATAGAATTTCATCCTGTTTCTGGTTTGAAAGGCACAAGCTGTTAACCATTGGAACTTAAAAGGTCAGCGAGCGTATTTGAAGCTAAACCTTTTGGAGGACCAATATGCTTTTAGTTTGCAAGGACCACTAAAGATCTGGGCATTTACTTTCTCCATGATGTATTCTGTATGAGTATTTAGTATGTATGCCTTCAATTTGCCAATGTTGCCATGTTTTCTTCTTAATTATTCATGAAATAAAGATTGCAAATAGCAGAATGCCTGTTTCTGTTTTCTTGAGCGAAGCCGCTAGAGAAGGGAATATTTTAACGCTCTTTCTGGCACCGTGGGTTTACGTGAGTGAACGTTACAGGGAGTTTGTGGAGGTTTGTACGCTGTGCATGAGAAGTGAACATGAAAGACCTGGAAGGATTTTTTGGAAGTCGTGTCTTTTTTTGGTGTACAGGGTGCTTTATGGTATCTGCCCCCAAAGGGCTTTAAATGATAAGAGAGCGAATACCCGAGATAAGAGGTGCATAGTTAAGGCATCTGCTTTGCCTGTATTGTCTTAATCTTGAATGTGAGTAACAGAGAAGGGAATTGCAAAGAATGTGTTCAATTTAGAGAACTTCTGTAACACATTGCAGGATGAGTTTTAGTTAAATGTCATTTAACCCAAGTAAGGGCAATGTGTGTGTCTGTGTGCGCGCTCTCCGCCTTCTCCTCAGGAACAGGGCTGGGGACTTAATCTCTAAAGCGGTTTGGAGTATTTAAAGCAGATGCCTAAAATAAAATTTCCAGGTGAAAATAAAGATTAGAACATCTGAAATCTGATTTGGTCTCAGTCACCCAGAATGGTAACTGTTTTCAAATGCTGATTTAGAGCTTTAATTTCATGTGCTCTGGAACAAATTGGATCCAAAGGCTTGGATCAAGCTCCTGTTTATTGCAAATGTTGTTTTTAAATGCACTGACTAGGACAGGTATTTTAATTCTACCTGTTTCTTAAAGAATCTTGTTGATAATTGTCTGGTGGTGTGTGACTGTTCAGCAGTGCAGAAGAGCCTGTGTCTCAGTTATGTTATCCTGCAATGAAATGTCTTGCTTCTCCTTGAGGTGAAATGTTCTCCCTGCAATCGAGTGGTGTAACTCATCTTTAGTTCTCAAAAATGTGAAACTCTCCCTGTAAGTGTGTTTAATACAGTAAAATTAATTAAATAATTTTAAGGTCTTACAGCGATGGAAAACTGCAGCTACATGGAACAGTGAAATAAAAACCTCTGCAACAGCAGTAGAATATTCCCTTGCATTAAATCACAGCGGCTAATATTGGAATCGTGGTTGTTCTGCAGCTAAATTCCGTGTAGGAACTAGGGGAGCACTGCAGACCTTTCAGCAAAAGTTCTTACCGTACATAGTTTCACAATCGCTTTCATCAGTTGGATTATACTGGCTGTGTTGCCGAGCGCTGTGTGTAGTTCCACAAAGTGCAAGACAAGAGAGACTCGTGAAGAGTAAGTCCTTCCCACCCAAAATTCTTCTAAAACAGAGACACTAATTTACCGTTAAAAAGTTAACTCCCTTCTCCAGATGGGGAGTCAGGGCCAGCAGCTACTGTTAAGACTTGAAAGGCACAGAATACTGTCTTCTTTTTAGTGGTGTTCTGCTAGCTCCTCATGGTTGTATCAGTGGAGTTTCCCTTGGGCCCAGCATTTGTGTTCTCCTTATTTCTTAAACTGGAATGTGTTCTTTCTCATCCTCTACACTAAAGGTCGAGTGAGGTACAGAATTCGTCTTTGAGCTTGCTCGATAAACACTTGACGATACTGTGGAAAGCTCCAGTCCCTTCCATGTGAGTTACTGCTTGATGCTGCCACTCAACAACGTGAATTTAAAATTACCTGTTCCTGGCAGCTCAAGATTAGAAGAGAGCACTTACGTCTAATTAAATGTGTTTTATTAGCTTCATTTCTCTGTTAGAAAAGTTGGGTTGCAGTTTATGTGAGTCTTTGTTTAAAAAAGCTGATGAATTTAAAAAAAAAAAGTAGATTAAGGGACTGATGCCATCAGTCCTGATCCAAGTGGGATTTTCACGACTCTTTACGTCTCCCGTTGACTGCTGTATCACCATGGTTGAACTGAACTGTTTGTTGAACTGAATTCTTGTGCGTGAAATGCCCTGTGTGAAAAATACTACGTTGACTTTTCTTATCTTTGCCCTTCAGTTCTTTGGAACCTCCTTATTCTCATTATGAAAATAGGGTTGAAGACAGTGGTGTTTTATCACAGTATTTACTGCGAGCCATTTGCATTGATTGTGTAGGGCAAAGAAACATTGGTGCTACTTCCCAGTGCTCTGCAGAGCTCCCTCCCTTGTTTATGTTTCCTTTTCTTAAATCATTTTGGGCCCTTTCCTCAAGCCAGAAGCCTAAAAGTTAAGCTCTTAAAAATGAAAGAAACTTGAGGAGGAGACATAACAGTCTGGAGACAACTTTACTGAGCTGTTGACAATATCGTATTTTTCAAAAATAAATATCCCACAGAGCACCGAAATGCCGGTCTCTTAACACTCAACACTCTGTGTCTCTCTGGGGCCGCATTCAGAGTCCACCAGCGGCAGTGGTGGAAAGCCCCGGGTAGAGCCTGTGGTGCCTAGAACCTGTGGAGCACTGTTTCTGGTAAAAACAAACCGTAACACTGGAGGGTATGATCCTGTAAGGTGCTGAGCCCCCACAGTTTTGCAGTTCAGGAGCTGTTGTTTTTCAGAAGGGCTGAATACCTCTTTGCTCAGAATAGCTGGTTCAGTAAAACGGTGTAGCTGGACCTGTAGTTGCGGTGACGATAACCATGAAGGTAAGGCACGCTGCACATCTCTTGGCCAGAGTCACAGACGTTATGCAGGCAGTGACCAGAGCTCTAAAACCTGTTTATAACTTCATAAACCAGTGAAATTCCATCGTTTTGCATGAACATTCCAGCACCCACTATTCCCAGGCAGGGTCAGCAGCTACTTTTTGTCTGCGGTTTGTGTTGTGAGAGAGCTTCGTTTCACTCAGTGTGTGTTTTGTGAGGTTAAATAAGGATCACCCTCTCATATTGCTCCTTACAGTGAAGTAAAATGAGAGTATCGTGAGTGAAGAGGAATCATCCGACTTCTGCTGCTGGGCCTTGCAACTCCGACACTTCATTTATTGTGTAGAGGTAACGTCTATATATTATTATTATAGAAAATAAATAGCTGTTGCTCAGCAGCTCCCACGTGATGATTCATGCTACCAGTTTTCCTTCTATTAATAGTCTACAGAGAATGCTTAAATTTGGATTGAACTCCATCTCAGTCTGTCATGCTGAATAGTGTTTAGAGAGATGAAGCCACGGGCTGTTTGGACAGAGCCTTTTATGGAGACTAGTCCAGCTCTTGACATGACATTACTGAAAATCCTTCTGTCGTTCCTGACCGAAGTGGAAATGGTGGGATTTAACCGGTGTTGGGGATATGGTTTGCGTTGCCCTGTGAGTACAGGTTTTCCTTGACTTCAGCTTGTTTTCCTTAAGCCTAGGGAAAAGCTGGACTCCTGTGCTAGAACTGAACAGTTGAGGAGGAGGGTTGGGTCTGTGACACAGGAGTGTCCCTCATGAAGTTGTCCAGCAGTTTTGCAGGTTTAGCTGTGTTAAAGGGCGCTCTCTTTAGAAAAAAATCCAGCTGCTTTTTTTCTCTGCTGTTGATTTTAGAATGGCTAGCAATTCTTCAGTGTTGAACAACGTGAGACAAATAATTGCCTGTCTGTTCACACACACGCTGTATCTATATATCAGTAATGTTGAGGGATTTGCTAGTGTTTCCAGAGAACCTCAGGTAACCCTGATTCGGTCCCTTCTCTTTGATCAACGCAAGTGCCTTTCACTGCCTTTGAGGAGACTCAGACAGCGTTCGTGGGAACGGGATCGTGTACAGGTCACAACGCATCATTTGAAGTGGCCTCTTTAGCTACGTCGCATGTGTGCCAGCGCAGCGCTCGTAGAACTTGGTTTGATGCCTCTTTGCAGAATATGCACCCCTCAAGTGTGATTTTTTTGAATCTATCAGATGATTCTTTCCGGTCAAAAAGTTTCACAACAGAGAACTCCTCCAAAACTGGTAACGAACAATCCCTTAAAGATGGAAATAAATTTTCTGTTTAAAAACCTACTAACTCTTCTAGGTTATCTTGTAGATGAACTGATGACAATTTTCAGTCCTTCCTGTGGAACCCTCAGTGTACAGGGGTGATTTTCCTGCTCTCCTCCTGCTGACCAAGGTAACAGACTGCTTTTGATTATAGGAGTGGTTTGTGTTTAGAGCAGCGTTGATGACGTGCCCCAGCAGACTGACACTCAGTATCAGCATAGAGAAGGGTGAGACCTTTCCACTAAAGGTCTAAGTGGGAAGTTTTTACTTGCACTCATGTTTGTGAAGGAAGCATTTCAAGGTTTATTCTACACGGTCTTCCTGGAGCTCTCTGCCTGAGCTCCATTGCTAAGTCTCACAAGTGCAGATAGTCTCCTAAGGCTACTCATCGGCTGCCCAAAATTCAGGAGTTTGGCTTGCTCAGTCAGGAGATACTGTACCGCCTGCTGCTGCAACTCTGCTTTTCAGGAAGGAAAAAGCCCTTCTTGGCTGTGCACAGGAGAATGGGAACACTTAATTCTTTTCCTTGCAGTGTTGTGTTTCTTTCAGCTCACAGCCTGAGCTAGCAGACAGCTCTAGTATGTGGCAACACCTTCCCCAAGGCTGCTGTGAGGCCACCTCATGTAGTGTCAGCCTTACCTCTTCATGTAGCCCCTTCTCAAAGTCTGTCTGTTCTCAAAGACATGGCAGTTGTGTAATTGTAAAAAGAAAATATAAAAGCTGATGGTGTTTCCTACTGTAATTTACTGTCATTGCTGGCCAGTGGTAAGGGAGAGTGGACTAGATGCTCTTTTGAGTTCCCTTCCAGTCCCTAATGTGCTGTGATTCTGTGAGTAGAAATACATACAGGTAAGGAGAATACACACTGAATATGCACAAGAAGAACTATCTGAAGAACAGTGCAGTTGTGATACTTAACAGAAATAATAGTATAAAAACAATAGAAAGCTAATTAATTTCTTAAAGGCAGTAGCTCTATTGAGATCTGTAGTAATGAAAGATGTCCTGTTGAGCTGCTGAAGAGGACCTGATCCAGCAGCTGCTCATTATAAACACATTTGCTCGTGCAGAGGTGAGAAATGAGGATGCAGAAGTAATCTGGCTGAGTTGCTCTGGGAGGTGATGATACTGATTTAACAACTTGAAATGCTGCCAAACTCCCAGTTGCACTGGGAAAATCAGTGTGTGACAGTGGGGACCTGATGCCATCCAAACTGGAAAGGCTGGTGAGGGAAGGAGTGTTTGGTGGTTTTGGTAGTGGCATCAGAATGCTTCTGGGGGAAATAAATAAATAAATGGTGGATTGGACTAGATGATCTTTTGAGGTCCCTTCCAATCCATTATGATTCTATGAAATAGAATTCTTAGATGTGTTAGGAGCTTGTCAGGGTGCCATTATCAGCCAGCCCTGGGAAGGCGCTCAGACCTTTGCTTTGGATCTCCTACGGCTTGCTGAGTTAAAATCAGCAGAGTCTACATCAAAATGTCTTAGAACTGATTAGCTGCAAAAATCAAATGAAAGTTATAACTGGGAAAAGAAATGTCCAGTGAAGCATTCCTGGAGTCCTTCAGAGATCAGCGCCTGTGATCCGGAAAAGTTGTCAGAGATGTGCTGAGGGATGGGATGGTTAGAGGAAGCCAGCCAACAGCTTGATGGAGGGAGCTGACTGCAACAACTTTTTAAAATGCATTTGGAAACAAAATCCTATTTAGAAATGCATCCTTGCTCCTTGAAAGTATTTTGAGTCTCAGCTGTCACTGGTTTTAGTGGGAGAGAGTCATTTGGGTGTCTCTGAGGATCTGGGTCAAAAATGAGAGGCAACCTCTGCAACACAGGGAACACAACCCCAGAAAGGAGCAGCACTGGATGGGAAGAGCAGATCCTGGCAAGACAGCTCACGACTGCAGTGTGGTACTTGCCCCTCTGGTTCAAATGCAGCCGCACAGCATGAAATTGAGTGGGAAACCACTGCCTCTCGCACAGACCAAAAGTGAGACCATGGTACAAACAGCACCCAACTCCGCTGTCAGTGGTTTTCAAAAAGCTCTGGCAAACGTGTAGGCAGGCAGTGTTTCTAAATTTGTCAATATTGCCGCATGTTTTCAGGAGGCTCATAAGTTCCTCATAGCCTTCCATTTTTGCTTTTTCTCTTGGTTTGACTAGTCAATACAGGTAGTCCTTAAAGTGTGGGGTACATTACTCCAGCTGCTTCTGTAGCTTCCTGAGAAAAACTACTCTCCTTTCGGTTTTCTACCTGTGGGATTCCTTTGTGTCTGGAGCAGCTCTCTGACTTCCTTTTCACTCGGTGATTCATGGCTGGAGCAGCCCATCCACCAGCCTGCCTTCCCATCTGAGGGAGAGCAGGTACAAGGACAGCGTAGGTACTGGGAGATGCTGCCAGTGCTGGATCTTTAATGCTTAGATGCTCAAAGGTTTTGCCAGAAGAGGGCTGGGTAAGCCTGTTGCCAGTGGGTCGGTGGTGTCCATATGCTTCTGGCAGCGAGCAAGGTGCCTCTGAGGTTGGGAATCCTGAAATAAAAACGTGTGGTGCACAGCACAAGCATCTTGGCTGTGGCAGTCCGCTGCACAAAGAGGCCTGGGCTGGCTGTCATTGAACCTAATTGGTTTTTATAGGCTGGGATCTGCCGTGGAGTTGATGGGAAGTGTGGAGTCATGCTGGTGGTTTTTCCTGTGTGTGGTGCCCAGCCAATGGGAGCATGCAGATAAATTACTTGCTAAGATGTAAAGTTGAAAAATAGAAGTGAAAAAAAAACACAACCTTAGAAGATGTCCACAAAGAGCAGTGGGTTCAAATTCTTGAGAGGTTCTTTCCCTGCTTCAGAATTGCTGCAAGATGAGTCATGGCTGTCCCCACAAAGGGACAGGAGGTGGCTGGAGATGTGGCCCCAAGAGACAGAGGCACATCATGGGAAACGTGTGCGGGCACAGTTGGGCTCCACACGGACCTGCTCAGCAGGAAGTGTGAAACTTTTGTGGAAGGTCTAATATGTTTACTGAGAACTCCTCAATGCTGCGATAGCGGTAACACACAGGGTTTCGTTTCCTTTCCTTATTTGATAACAACAGTTAAGCAATGAGAGACGGTGTAGGATTCTGTCTGCCCTGTGCTCCATTGGGATCTCTCCACACTGAGCCACTTGTAGCCTTCAACATGATGGGTGGGTTTTGTAGTCACGGAAGGAGGAGATGCTTCAAACACTGTATGGAGAAAGCTGAAAGCCCTCCTTTCCTTTTTCCAGTATCCCTTTGCTCTTCTCCTTCTTCCCTTTGCCCTTGGCTGTTCTCCTTCCTTTTGCCCTTCTCCTTCTTCCCTTTGACCTTTTACCCTTCTTTTTCCACTTCTCTCCCTCTTCCCTTTCCTCGCCCTCTTTCACTGATGCAGCTCAGCCCGGTGAAGCCCGTTTCTGTCCCTCGTGCGCAGCGCTTGCCCCTTTCTCCCACTCAGTGACTGTGTCTCCCTTTCAGCCCCTTTGTGAGATGCCCGCCCGGGCTGTCCTTGTCGCTAAGGGACTCGCCGGTGCCTGGTTACCGCCGGCTGCCAGGTAACGTCGCGGGGCAGCCGGACCCGCTCCGGGGACTCGGCGGACCCGCCGCCGCCTCGGGAGCCGCCCCCACCCCGCGTGGCCCGCGCCGCCCTGCAGGGGGCGCCAGTGCAGCCTCAAGGGCCG
>JAOXOE010000776.1:8901819-8923336 GCA_028565055.1 Phoeniculus purpureus | reverse complement strand
ACACCCATTGCCCCTTGTCCTATCACTAGATGACATTGAGAAGAGCCTGGCTCCATCCTCCTGACACCCACCCTTCATTGACACACCAGTGTTTTGGCATCTGGTGTTGTCTGTACACGTGTGATGGAAACGTGTTTGGTCAGCAGAAGAGCTCTGTACCTGTAAGACTTTGGGATCGCAGAACTTTTTCTGCGTGCTAAGTGTGTAAGGCTTGTGTGGATTGGTTAGGTCACTTGGAGCACCACATCCTCCTCTGCCATGACCACCCAGGAAAATATAGTCATGAAGGCAGAAGTTCTCTTTATTCAGGGTAGAGTCTGTGCAAAGACACAGCTTCTCTTCCGGAGTCAGTGTAAGGAGGCAAGGGCTCCTGCAGAGCTTCATGCAGGCCCTAATTTCCCTAAATATTTAATTACATGGTGTAGGTTGCCCGCTGATGTGCATCTGGTGTGATCTCCCTTATCTGTGCGCGCTGCACAGAGTGTGCCGCTTGTGCTGCCCCTGAGCGTACTGTGTGCCTTGTCAAACCGAAACCAGTTCTCAATGACTTGCCCCAGGGTTACTCCTTTTCCTCACTGACGGGCACTTTTCTGCTTATTTTAATTGAGTGGGGGGTTTTTTGTTCTATTTTAAATAAAATACCGTGTCATTTTTTAATTGCCAGGCAGTCTTGCAGCACACTGCTGGGGGGCATTGGTTAAAGAAATATTTGGATTTGTTTTGTCTAAGTGCTTTATTTCACAGAAACTTCATACAGAATCAAAATAGGTCAAATGATCTGCAGTTCCTAGCTGTGCCTGCTCCTACAACACTGAGAGCATCTTGCTTTGTGCGTGTGTTTGTGCCTCTGGAGAACTGGGTTTGTTGTGTTTTAAATTGGATTATTCTGCAGATTGCTTTCTTGTCTGTTAAGGAGCAGGTGCTACAAAGCACTCGACTGTTTGACTTCAGTGTTTCTTCTAACCAGACATCCTGAAGTACGGTCCCACTGGCTTCAGTGAAAAGAACTTTCTAACATTTTTTTTTTAGTAACAGTCTCTTTCATGTTTCTGTCTGACCCACAAATATCTCAAACTTTTCATTGGAGGGGGAAACCCCACCAGTTTCTGGGGGAGAGACCACACGTGTAAGTTTTTAAGCCTGCAGGAAATACTTCAGATGTAGGGATCACCTCGGGAGCTCAGAGTAGAACTGTCTCTGAAATGTAGACTTTCTGCTGAAGATGAGTGCTGACGTGCAGTCACGTAGGATTTGATTTAGCAGGAGAAACCAGCTTGGAAGCAGTAGCACAGAAAAATCCGCACTGAGTGCTAGGCAGCATTTAGATGAACGGAGCACATTCTTCCAGTGTGGAAACAGTGTCTCAGCTGTTTGACTAAGAATTTCCAAATGTTTGATAGCACAGACTTGTTTTCCTGCATCTCATTTCTGAGACCTGATTTCATTGGAAGTCTAATGATGAGCTTCCAGTTCTATAAGGGCAGTTGCCACGCTGAGAGCTGTCCTTAGGAATGTGGCAACACCTTAAAAACAGCGGAGAATGCAGCGCATGAGCAGAGATGAGAAGCACAGTTGCTGACATGAGTGTAGGAATTCAGTCACATTATGCTCGAAATACTGCTGGTTTTTATTCTAGAGGGAAGGCTTTTCTCTAGCAACTTCTGCAGGGCAGACATGGGTACAAGAAATAAAATAAGAGCAAATTTTAATTGTGTCTGTTCTGTTACAGCTTGAGGTGGTAAGGAATCAAGGCTTTACCCTGCCGTGCTGTTCGGGTGCAGTTTCTCTGCCTGTGGGCAACAGCACGAGAAGCTAAGGTGCACTAAATAACGTCTCACAACCTTCTTAAATCATACCATTGTATTTTGGTACAAAGTAAGAGGCAGGTCTTTGGAATTTCCTGGTGTGGAAGTACTAGAACTACAGTGTATTTTTAAATCATAGAATCATTAGAGATTGGAAGGGACCTCGAAAGATCATCTAGTCCAATCCCCCTGCCACAGCAGGATCACCTAGACCAAGTCCTTCCCCTCTTTTTTTTTTTTTGCTCTGTGACACTTAAGTGTTGCTGCCCCTGCATCTCTGCAAAGGATGAGGTGGCAAAACCTCCTCGTCCCCTAGCCTCTGCTCTTCAAACTCCTTTATGTTAGAGAGGATTGATGTTGCTAAAGGCTGGATTAGAAAGCTTTGCTGCTACGTGTAGTTCGGCAAAGAATGGTTCTGCACATCAGCTCTTTGCCCTCAGTTTTGCTAGGGAGGAGAACTGCTTTTCTTCCTTGCAGAATTATAGTTATTTGGTTACTTCCTGAGCCCGAAATAACGATCCCTGTGCTTCAACTTTGTTAGCAAACTGAGACACCAAAGCAGCATTTGCCTCTTCCACTCCTCAGCGTGTCAGGTTTGCAGATGAACCTTGCTTGTGCTCTGCTGGGACAGGCCAGGTGGGAAATAATAAAGGCCCTCTGCTTATCTGTGGTCAGCGCTGACTGAAAGGGAGAGCTTATCTCTCCTCTCCATGTGTCCTAGAGGAAGCCAGGCTGAAGCAGTGAATCCACTTCTTAACAACAGGAAAACCTAGAATTTGACTTAAAGGGGTTGATGGATTGGGGAAAACAAAAAGAAGACACCAAATAATTGGGATTTATGTCAGGTGGCTGAAGCTGTTCGTGGTTTGCTGAGGTATGGCAGTGACCCAGCTGCCTCCCTACTGCAAATCCAGAGCTCCTGGAGCAGTGGAAGCTACTCAGGCTCAAGCAGCAGAGCAGTTGTGTGTGATGGAGGTCAAAAAGCATCACCCTATACATCTACTTGTATTTATTTATTGAAATGTCATTCTGTAGAAGGGTGCATAGCACGTTTCAGCTCAGAACAGACAGTGAGTCTCTGTGTTGTCTT
This sequence comes from Phoeniculus purpureus, assembly GCA_028565055.1. NCBI lineage: Eukaryota > Metazoa > Chordata > Aves > Bucerotiformes > Phoeniculidae > Phoeniculus > Phoeniculus purpureus. The sequence continues at coordinate 8,920,441 of JAOXOE010000776.1, read as the reverse complement.
TCCCCAGCCTGTGTCTCTGAGCAGAGGGGTGGTGGTGGGATATATACAGGAGCTGGCTCAATCTTTGTCTTTAAGCTTCCTCATGTTGCAAAACCTTGACAGCAGATGTCATGTTGTATTCCAGAGCATGATTTTAAGAGGAGTATGTGAGAGAGAGGGATGTCCTCGTATCATGACCTTCCTACCCGTAAGCTCTCAAAATAATAACGTGCTTGTCCGAAGACTAGCTGCTGGGGCTGGCATTCACAAAATCACAGCTGAAGGAACCACGCAGGGGTAAAAACACAAACAACTATGAATTTATGGCTCTTAACAGTTTTTCCTCTGTGCCCTTGTGGATGCTTTCTTTAAAGATTGGTAGGAAAGGCAAAAGCACAGCATCCAGAGGAGCTTGATGGCAAACTGGTGCATCACAGCTTGGTGAAGATGGGGATGTTGGGGGTGTTGGATTTATGTAATTCTGAAATTCCACTGGTTTGTGTGGTGATGTGTTTTACTTGTTTCTATAGTAACTTCAAGGTGCATAATTTTTCTTCTTTCAGAAAGCTGTTCCTGAATGATGCTTAGGAATTTCCCCTCGCTGCATTTGAATACTTAGCTCTGTAGACTATCCTAACTATTTATTGAACCCTCACTGCTATGAAAGCTGATTTGTTGTGCATGTACTTTCTGGCAAGTGGCTGGCCCAAGAAAAGTCGAGTTGATACCTGTAGTTACTGACCTTAGCCTAAAGTTCTCCAAATATATCGGGTTTTAGCTTCTGCTTTAAAGTTCAAGTATAAGCATATTATTATCTCGGTTTAAAAACAGAGGCAGTCAAGGTGTTTCTAGGTGTTTTTGGTATTGGAACAGGCTGCCCACAGAAGTGGTGGAGTCGCCATCCCTGGAAGTATTCAACTAGCATTATGTGTGACACCTGAAAACAAGGTTTAGTGGGCTTGGTGGCATTGGGTTGGGGTTGGGCTTGATGATCTTGGAGGTCTCTTCCAATGTTAATGACTCTGTGATACTGATCTGGTTCATTCTAGAGTCTGGGATGTTCACTTGCAGAGCGAAATACCTGTCTCCTTAGCTCTTGTCTTTCGGTCACGTGTCCTGCTGGTAGTGAATAACAAACTTGGTACATCTGTGCATTTTAGAAAGATGATAAGCAATGGAAAAACTTGGGTGTTGGACAGACAGACACCTTTCTAAAATACTGGGGCCCATCCCTGTTACGTGAAGGGAATTGCTGTCCCAGATAGTTAAATACCAAGGGACTGGATAAGCAGCAGGATTTTGTGCCTTGTATCGTCTTGGTGAGGATGGGCCCATGCTGTCAAACCTTGGGGAACTTCCCTAGATGCTTTTCCAGTGATCGCTGTGAATCACCATCTTTTGTTTCTTATTTTTAGTCTTTGTCCCTAAGCAAGATACAGAGAAGTACAAGATACAGAGAAGTACAAGTTCACTGTGACACTTCGTGTGAATAATAACCCGTACAAGTGACACCAGGAGTAGTCATGGGTTTTGCCAGTTTCTGGAGCACTCTGGTTGAGTCCAGAGAGCAGTGATATTATAAGCAATTGCACTTAAGTTACTGGAATACTCCTAATTTCCAGCAGTCCTGGAGGCGTGGAAAGTGCTTTCTGCCTTGGATTTTCTGCATGCCAGGACTTCCGTTGTCCAGCTGTCGCTCTGAGAAGCCACCTTCTCTTTGCCATCCTGTCTCTTTGGATTGAATTCTCTGTTTGTCACCAGCTCTCCTACTCTTTTGCTCCTCCAATTTTTGTCGCTACTCTTGTGGACAGAAGGATACCTAAATTAAGCTTTAGTCCTCCTCATTTGCAGCTGTAGCTCCCTCAACACAAAGTTATTTCCCGGTAAGTTAGTTTTATCCTTTGTGGTGGGATTCTGATACAATTCTTGTGTTACCAGAGTCGTCCATTAACTGTTGCCAGGAGAGGCATTAATTCACACACATGTATAATCTGTTGCACAGCTGACACTGAATGTGTTCCCCATGTAAGGAGGAAAAAAAAAGGCTTCGGTTCTTCTGATGCAGAAAAAAATCTCAGTAGCCAGGAATTTCTGACACTGTGGATGGAATACTGAAGGAGCAGTCAGCAATTACTGGGGTTGTTTGCCTGTGCGGGGAAAAAAGTTGGAGTTTCTGTTTTAAACAACTGCTTTTCTGTAACTTGCGTTTCATGGCTTTTCTTCAGTCTTCCAGTTTGTCTGGTCAGCACTGCAGGCTGTCTGTACTCCGTTTCTTGCAAGCAATGACATCCCAGGATGTACCACTCTTCCCTGTGTGTGAACTCTGCTCGTCGGTTACTGAGAGCCTTGCTCTGCAGGATTGCTCTGACAGGCTCTGCTGCTTAAAGAGTGTCAGGTTTTGGCGTCGGATGCTCTCATGTACAGTGCTTCTCTTAACGTGGCATGAGAACAGATGGAAAGCCTAGGAACAGGGAAGCAGGTTGGGCTAACTGGATGATCCTGTGGTCCCTTCCAACCCTGACTGATTTTATGATTCTATAGTGACTTACGGTGGAGAAGGTACTTTCATCTTAAAGCCTGTGTAGCAGGTGCTTAGATCTTCTAGAAAACAATGTGGATGTGTTCCTGTGCGACTTGGTCTAGGTGGTCCTGCTCTGGCAGGGGGATTGGACTAGATGAGGTCCCTTCCAATCCCTAAGGATTCTATGATTCTAAATAACTAAACATCTAAAATGAGGAGCTGTAGTAGTGCGTTGTCCTAGTTTTTAGTTACACACAGTGAAACTAAATGGGAACCTGTTACCATTTAAAAGAGACTAAGAAGAAAGGGCTTGTCCAAGATGGTTTCCTCCTTCCTTCATATCAAACTCAATGGGCAGTGGAGAAGGAGAGGTTTAAAATACCCAAACAACTAAATGGGGAGTAACTCCTGGCATAAAGACTTGTATTCATGGCTTCTTTTTTTTTCTCTTCTCTTGCTTCCCTTCAATTTTTGTTTCGTCCACAGTATCTGGCCCTGTTAGTTGAGCTGGTTTTGGTAGGTTCAAAATGGGAATGCGGTGGTTTGAGGCTAGGCACGAAACCACAAAACTAGCTGAACTGATTGCATGGTGCCTCAAGCTTCCCTGGCACACGACGCAGCCTTGCCCTCCAGATGTGGAGATGCTAATATGACCCACGCTGTTGTGTTCTTGGGTTTCTCCATCACTAGTGTATGGATAGTGTTCAGTAGGAAAAGTGGATTGTGAACAGAATTCAAAGGAATTCACAGAATCACAGAACATTAGGGATTGGAAGGGATCTCAAAAGATCATCTAATCCAATCCCCCCACCACAGCACTGACAACCTTTACTGGATATATCCTCTTCAGAGCTTCTTATGAAGCTGCCTAGAGCAGCGAGCTGTGTCACAGGCCAGGTGTCCTGGTGTCTGTACAGCTGTAGGGTTGTAGCATTGTTCTTGTTCTACAAAAATGCTTGGGGTGGTGAAATAGGAATAGTCACACTCAAAACGTTTTCCAGCCTTCACTTCTTGGCAGACCTTGTAGACTGAGCAGGAGGTCTGAGGTTCTTAGAGGATGCTAGACAAGGAATAGCTTCACACATTCTGATCACAGAGAAGCAGTGGGGAGAGGCGAGTTTGTCTTATCTGGAGGGCAGACTAGAGAGAAGATGCTGTTACTGGGAGAAGAGACGTTCTCATTCTGGACTGTATGTCTGAAAGGTGAGTCTGGGTTTGAGTAAGAATCTGTCTACCCAGAAGGTAGCTGATTTTTGCAATATGGACGTTCCAAGTTTTTGTTGAGAGTGCGGAAAGACGCTGATCTTTAGAACGTATGAACTGCAGTCCCCACAGCAAGGCATGGTGTGGGCACCTTCCCCCCTTGTGCCAGGAGTATCTGCTGGTCACTGACATGCACCTGGTGAAACCCAGCATTGATCAATAATGTCCTTGTGAGACTAGTTCATGGGTTGCCAAGATGGGATAGTTTGTGGTAAACACTAGTTTCTCTTGTGCCATCTGCCTGCCCTGGAGTGGAGGAGGCGGTGCCTGAGCTGCTGCCTTTAAGGGGTGCTCTGAGGTTAAGTGCTGTTTGGTGCTCTGCAAAGAGCTGTAGCTTTAGTGCTGTCATCTGACAAGAGTCCTGCTGCAGTAACTGCTTCTCCTGACTCTCCTGACTCTTGAAGGGGATTCATCCACAGCGAGTGCATGCTGGGTTGTTCTGCCTCTGTTACCTACTGTCTGTGTCATCCCCCAAGACCTTCTGCTGGGAGAAGTGCCAGCCTCATGTAAAGATCCCCCTCCAAGAGTGGCTGATGGCCAGTAATCCCTTTAGAGATGTCTGTGCTGAGAGACTGCTGTGCTGCAGATCCTGCTGCTGCTAAATTTTGCATTTCACCCTTGGCTTTTTGCCAGCTCCCATGGGGAAATTGGTTTCCAAGAAGCAGTTACAGAAAAGGAATAGTGACTGCTCTTCGCTAGGGACCCATCCATCAGTGCTTCTCCTTCCCTTGTGGGAGGGAGGCAGCCATGGAAGGTGGCTCTCGTGTTAGGCTGAAAGCCCCATAACCAAGACGCAGCGGCAGCGGGAACACTTTGTGGTGCTTTATTAAAATTGGACCCTTGTGTGAGCACTTCGAGTCCTGAGAGTCTCGCTGCCCTAACTCCAGTGACCCTTTGTGCCTTTGAGGTAGAGCAGCTGGTGTATGTAGTGCCCCGCTAACCTTGGGTTCACTTTAAATCTCCAGGCTGTGGGAGCGGGACCTGGCAGTAAGGTCCTGTAGTGGCTAGCAGGAGCACAGTGACAAAGGTAGAGCAGCCAAGTCCCCTCTGTTGGGGGTCAGCTGGGCTTTTTTTCATTCCATTTGCCAACATCAGATGCTAATCATAGGCAGAGGAGAAACTCTCCCTAATCTTGCAGCACAGTTGGACAATGGGGATCCTCATTCTCCTATTGAAGAGCAACACAATAATCAGAAGCAGGAGACCCCATCTGCTTGACATCAAACTGAGGATCGAGTCTTCACTCCTTTAGAGGTAGCTGGTGGGCACGAGGGTACGCGGGCTTCACCTTGGAAGCTCTCACTGAATTTAGCAGTCAGCTTCGTGGGAGCTTTGTGTTAAGGTTCATCAATAGACATGGGTCACCAGTGCAGGTGCTTATGAAACTTGATGTTTTTGTCTTGGCTGTTACACGCAAAAGGAATGAGTGATGCTTGTTTTGTTTCTCTTCTCTCATTCCCATCTGTTAAAAACAAACCCATAAACAAAAACGAGGCTGCTCTATCATTTCTCCTCTCCACCAGGCTGCTGTCAAAAGACAGCTTGCTCTTTACGAAATGATCCATTGGTGCTGAGCTCCAGCCCATTTTTATTTTAGGATGGAGTTCCCTTCCTGCAGCTCCTTCTGTCTCCAACCACTTGTGGTCCACGAGCCCTGTGTTGGTCACGCGAAACTATCAGCTTCAGTCGTGATGGTTAAGAGGAAGAAGGTGCCTGAGGACATTTGCCATCTCTTACATGAATTGTTTCTTCCTTTACTACCTGATGTCATTCTGGGACATCTTGAACACCCACTGTTTGTAAAGTCTATTGCTGCTGTTTAAGTCACCTTCCTACTTTTCTATTTTTTTTCTCTCCTTTTAATGCTTGTGGTTTTAGGAGGAAAAGTTAGTATTTGGGACAGAAAAAGGACCTCTTGAAGGTGGTGGTGTTAGCGGTAATAACGTTCTGGGCAGGATTTCCATTGCCACACAGAGCTTTTGTAATAAAATATGTGCCCCTAGTGCTGGCTGGGTGGATTTTATGAACTGTGTGAAGTCTATACGATGGCAAGCAGCACTTGGAGGGAGTAAAACAAATCCCAGGTTAAAGTTTAATTTTGGGGGTTTGTTATTTGGGGTTTGTTTGTTTGTTTTTGTTTTTGTTTCCAGCTATCTTCTGCCCCAAGAACAGGGGCAGGAATCAGCTTTTCCTCTCACACGAATAGATACCCCACTTGGCACAACAAACAGCTCCCCCAAACAGCAGCTTAGACGTAATATTTCTGTCTTTCTGCTGTAGTAGTTCTGACAGCGATCTTGTCCCACTAATTCTGCTGTTATCTCAAGCTTACCAAAGTGCATGAGTCAGTCAGACAGTGTAGTTGTTTAAAAATGCTGCTGAGAATTAAAGCGAAGCATTAACCCAGGAAGCGCAGCAGCGTGCAGAGGTTTGGGAGAAAACAGTTACTGTGCTGTCGAACAGTGTCTGCTCTGTGCAGCTTTCAGTCTAAAACGTCAGAACTTCTATTTCAGGGCTGTGGCAAATTGCTTGAAGCTTTTTAGGGCTGGACCGAGCATCAACACAACACGTCTTCCAAGTTTCTGTAAAGTCCTGGTAAAGCAGTATCTAAATATAGTGCTGAGATACAAGCGATCCTTTATTTTTCCCCGGTTGGGTTTTACTTGTTTCTGGTTGCACGTTTACTCCATTTTAAAAGGGTTAGGTTTTCCCTCAAGTTTTCACTCAAAATACTTAACTGCCTGCAACCACGATGCGAAAGGCGAGAAATTAAAACAAACAAATACACTTCCTCTAGAAGGAGCGAAGATGCGAAGCAGCTTTAGAGCTGCCAGCAGGCCACAGCTGGTCCTCATGGAGGAGCGCAGCAGCCCACCATCCTTCTTGGGTGTGTGTTCCCTTACTGGCACGAAGCTGAGCTGTACGTACAATTTACTCGGTTCAGAATCGGTGGCTGTGCCCGGCTGATATTTTTCCCATCCAAAATGGTCTGGTCTAGTCAAGTCAGAAGCTGTGGCTTGGATCCCCTTCCTCTGGAGGGGGGAGCACAACTGTGAGAATGTCTCCTGTTGTCAAGCAGCTGATCCCCCTCCCAGTAAGCAGTTTATCCCATCTAAGACTTTGCCAGCTTCCGGATGTGCCTCTGCACTGCATAAGGGCTTTAGGTTGACACTGTTTGTATATCAATTGTTTGGGGGTGGAGGGGGTGAAACCAGCCTCCAGTGTGATACAAATCGGTGTGGATTTGGATTTCCCCACCTCTGTTAACCTTAACTGAATGAGGCTAAAGGGTCGTGTAGGTCTCTCTTACTTCAAAGGTGTCTGCCCAAGACCAGTATTTATAATGCTTTTGGGCACAATTGCCCATGCGAGGGGCTTTTGGAAGCTCCATGTCTTGAAGGTTTTTGGATTTGTGTGTCAGAAATTCGAGGCTTCTCTCTTTGCAGCTGTAGGTGACCTTCCTTAGATTTTCTCTTAGTGGTTCTGGGATTTGTAGATTCTTTTTCCTATCAAAATCCACATTTTAATGTCAGTTCCTGCAGAGCTTTAAATCCCCAGGGTTTTCACAGCCAGTGCTCAGGTGCCAGTTACAGGCACTCAGGCTGGCTCATTGCTTTGGCTCGAGCACGTGATGCTCTGAAGCCCCTTGTCTGAGAAAAAGAGCAGCTGGCTTGGTGGGCATTGACACAATGGAAGCTGGTTCCATCAGCACCTTCTTGCTGGTTGCTGCCCTGGGCTGTTGACCAGCAGCTGTTGTGGGTGCTGTTGGTGGCCAGTAGCTCATGCAAGACAGCCCCTGTTCCAGGCACTCCTGCTTACTTTCCTTTTTAATGCTTTGTTCTCTAGCAAAATGTTGCTCATAAAAGGGGAGGGAGGAGAATCCCAGGCTATTATCTGCTAAGTAGGTCATAATTTTGGTAAGGAATTGATTTATGGCTATTTTCAGGCTTGACATCAGAAGCAGACCTTAAGTGCCACTGGGATTATCACTCCTCCTGGAGTCTTGGTGGTTCATCTTGTCTGGCCCTTTTGCGAGGGTGATGCCCCTGGAATAAAAGGAGAAAATACCACTAAAACCACTTGGAGAATGCTTTTTTTTTCTTACTATATTGTTTTTAAGGCTTTCTTGTTTTGTCTTAGCTCCTCTAGGGTAAACTGAATTTTCTGGGTTTGCTGCTGGCTTGTGTGATGCCTCCAGTTCAGCTGCTCAGACCCATTCTTGACCTGTTTTTATTAAGCAGTGAAATCTAGAAGTGGAAAGTGTTACCTGCAGCAGCCCCATCCCTGGCTGCTCTACATGTGCCTGTCCATGCTGGACTGGTTCATCTCTTAGATACCCTGTGGTACAGACTGTTCAGCAGCAGTCTGGTGAGGATTCCTTGGGTTCAGCCCTTGGCACAGACAAATCCTGTTTCCAGATAGCTGAAACAACTGATGGATCTCCTGTTGAGGAGGATGGTGAAGGGGGGGTGTGTTTGTGTGTGTCTGTAGTTAGGGTTTCCTGACTGTGTCCTGAGTGTTTCCCTAACTTAGGAGCTCCCATCCTTGTTTGTGTTTGTGTCTTGCCTGGGAATGAGCCCTCCCTACTGACAATCCTCAACTACTCTCAAAGGCTTCTGCAGCAGGAAGAGCTGCTTTCCCAGTTCAGCCCTTCTGCTTGGCCATCTTCTTCCCACACCAGCTGATCCAGCTGCTGCTGCATAGTGCCCCAGCAGAAGTGTCGCAGCTGTCTGCGCAGGCAACTGGGATCTCATCCCGCCTGGCTCTGTGCCACTGCATATCCACAGCTTTCCTCAAGTATTTTTAGGGAGCTGCAAGAGCTCAGCTCATGGCCTTGGTGCAAGGTTACTGTATGAGCCCACTTAGTGACTTGCTGGGTACAAATTAATGGTTTCCTTTGAGAGCAGGAGCTCTGCTTTGTATATAGAAGTCCAAGTACAGATGGAAGCTGTTGGGGGACACCATCTACATAGGATATCACATCTTAATTGAGACCTGTTTTCCTTTGGATGAAATGAATTGGCATTTTAGTGCTTCTCCTTGGTATGGCTTCAGACACTTGTTGGCTCATCTGTGCTGTGGGAAGGCAGACCAAAATAAGGTCCCTCCTTAATATGCTCCTGTGTGACTTGGTCTCGGTGGTCCTGCTCTGGCAGGGGGATTGTGATCCTGTGATATTTTAATGAAATCTGAACAGCAGTTAATCAGTCAGTGGTGCTGAAGTACAAACAAGCATTGTTGGTGTCTGGCGGGGTACACCGTGAACTCAGCCTCTCATCCGTTCCTCAGCTTCTCTGAGAGCTCTAACTGCACCTCTGTGCTGCTTGTTCTTGAATCGTGTTTTTCTGAATGTATTCTCCTGCTGTGGTCTGTCACGTGAGAACTTACTAGCCCAGAACAAACTTAATGTGACTCCAGCTACCTTCATCTTGGAGTTTCAAGGGGAAAGAAATAGGCAGTTAATGGTGTGCTTGATGCAGATAGGGAGCTCTGTTCAGCATCTTTAATGTGGGAAATGACTGATGAGTTGAAGACTTTTATTAAAGGTTAATAAAATAATAGAATAGTTGATGACCTTTGAGTGTTATCAGCTTACTAGGTCTTTGCCGAGCCCAATGCAGCGTGGTAGATAAATTATTCCACTGCTCCACAAACTTTTTGCCTCCATAACATCAAAGGTGTTTCTAACATTTAGCATCTTTAATGAAAAGATAGGGACTTGTGTAACTACCCCGCTGTGGTGATGAATGACACAAAAGTGTTGTTTCTTCTCCAGCCAGATGACAGGAAGACGCTGAGCTTGGGCAGCAGCTGTGTTCAGGAAAGGTTGTTGCTGGTGTAGGCAGAGCCATCTGCCGAGCAAGGCATTTAGCTTGGCTTGCTTGTTCTGGGCCAAGATGGTAAATCAATAGCTTTTGTTTTTTACGGTGTAACCGGTAAGATGTCAGTGGGTAGATTTACAGTGTAAACAGGAAGATGGTGGCTAGCTGTATTGGCTTCTCAGTGTCCTAGCTGCACTGGTGGGAAAACAAAACAACATGGGGAAATGAAAAGCCAAAGCAATTCATCTGTAAAAGGATGAGGATCCAGAAACAGAACACTGTTATCAGACACCTTAACCGTTAGGGTTTTTTTAATAGACTTTAATACCTCCTGCTGCCTCGGTCTGATCCTCCCTTCCCATCTCACAAAACTGTCAGCTCAGTTAAACTCTTGTTTTAACAGACACTTTCCTCTCTGCATGGCAGGACATGGGGTCTGCTTTAGCTAAATACAGGAAATGGAACATACACATTGTGGATTGCTGTGTTTTTAACAGATCATGCTGTGACAATTGGCTTCGCTTCCCATCAGTTTTCTAATCTCTTCTACTTCTCTGGAGATTCCTTTTGCCAAATATTGAAGTGGCTGCAAAACTCTGAGAGCTGTGAAGAACAGAATAGTAAATAGTGTGCTGATCGTGAGCGGAATTTTGATGCATTCACCTGACAAGTGATACAGCCACACTAGGTGTGGGAGAAGCAACCCCTCTCTCTCAGGTCATAGAACTGCTTAGCTTGGAAGGGACCTCCGAGATCACCTAGTTCCAACACCCCCTGCAATGAGCAGGGACACCTCTCACCAGACCAGGTTGCCCAGAACCCCATCCAATCTGGCCTTGAACACTTCAGATAGAGTAGCCGCAGCCTATTCCAGTGCCTCACCACCCTCACAGTGAGGAATATCTTCCTAAGATCCAGCCTAAATCTCCTCTCTTTCAGCTTGAAATCATTCCGCCTTGTCCTATCGCTAGAGTCCTTTGTAAAATGTTAGTTCATGTAGTTTCTTTTCAGACTGTCTCCAGGGTTTTTTTTAGAAAGGCTGTAGTCTGAGCGCAGCAGTGCTGCTGAGCCCAGCAGTCACATTTGCTCTGTTCCACCTCTGTGCTGTTCCACTGATGCTCTGTGTGGGGATGAGCACAGAAATGGAATAGGAAACTGCTTTGAATTACAAAATGGCACTCTTGCCAGTTACTTGTAGCTCCCTCAGCTCCTGTGGTGGTTTGCTGTGCTCCCCGCGGACCTTCTGTAACAGGACAGTCTGGGCTCGACCGAATGGGAACCTAAAATGAATAAAGACGACTGCTTGAATCCTGAAACTTTAGCTCTTGTAGTGCAGCCCCTGATTTGTCAGGAAATAGTCTGACATCTGTGTTCTCCCTAAGACTGTGTGTGGTTGCTCTTTTGATTGCTCTTCATTACCTTATTTCTCACACAAAGCTTCTCCGTTTCAGTCAGCTTGCGCCTCTGATGCAGGCAGCACTAAAGCTCCCGTTGCCTTTGGTGCTAAGCCACGTGTACTTGTGAACGGATCTGCCCGTTCGTGGCTTTCGATGCTGCAGAACTTAGTTTGTGCCCCTTACACTTCCAGTGGATTCAAACAGCTAAACTTGGTGCACAGTCCTAAGGAATGGAAACGAAAACTGGAAAGGTGCTCCTGTTTGCTCTGGGAATTACTTTGCCAAGAACATACCGTGAACTGAACGTGCAAACCTTTCCAGCCTGCCTGGGAAAACAGAACAGAGAGGAACCTATAGATGCTGGAACGAAACAGATCCGCTTTCTGCGAGGCTGAAGTCAGAGAGGTGTTCTCCCTAAGGTTATAGGTTGGTACGCAGCGCCGTGTGACTTGGTGGTAAACATTAGGGGAAGCAGTAAAAAACCTAGGAACCAGCAGCAGGAGTTTCAGTGCTTTGGGAGTTAGGTTTTCTCACTCTCTTCCTCGAATGGATGGTACCTGCTCAGTTTAGGATTGACCAGAAGTTCTCCTCGGTACCTGCCGGCAGCCTGTTTACAGCCAGTCCTGTTGGCAACACAAGACTCTGTGTGTGTGTGTTGTCTCACTGATGTTTAGAGCTCTAGATGATGGCAATTAAACCTTTGAAGTGCCTCAGAGGGTGTGTAGCAGCCAGCAGGACGTTGGCATTGTCATCTATTGCAAAGAAACACTCAGGTCTCACCTGTGGTGGCTGTGGCTTCCTTTCCTGGTGTTAGTTACATAGAAGGCACTTACAGCATATCCTAACACTGGTTGCTGTGGAGAAACACTATCTGAAAGGCCACATCTTCTAAGCCTGTGACCTGTTTTCCTCCTGATCACCGTTACTGCCATCAGTTGGACTCCCCTGTCTAGTTTGTGGTGAGCAATGGTCGTGCTTCACTCCCAGTTATTTCAGTGTGGTTGAGATTGATCCAAGTGTCAGATGTCTTGGAGAGAGGGGAATTTACACCTCTGCTACTCTTTCCTTGCCAGCCTTTGTGGCATACAATGTGTCAAAGCCTGTCTGAATGCGGCATGTGGATGACAGCTTGGTCTGTGCTCCTTAGCTTGCAGCGCTCTGTGGTTGCTGAGCTGGAGTTGGGGAAGTTGTGCTGGCTGGCTGAAGGGAAGTCTTTGGGAGCTTGCATACAACAGCGCAGTCCTGTCTGGGGAAAGATAGAAGCCCCTGAACAATCACACTAGATTCCTGAATTTTTTTTCTCTTGACGATGAGTCTCAGTAGCCTTAATGAGTGATTCTGTATGAGGATAGTCCAGGCTTCCCTCAGGTTCTCTAGAATGGTCCTGGTAGTCCTTCCATTCTTTAGAATGGTCTCAGTAGTCCCAGCTTTCACATCATGGCTGTGACATGGAACCCCACTTCACCTGGGGATTAGATACGTGTGAATGTTAAGTCTGTCCCCAGGATGCAGCGATGCAAATCAGTGCAAAAGGCAACAGCATGTCTTGGTAGCAGACTGCTGCAGACAGATCAGACCTGTCCTCTAGTCTCTGCAGGAGCTCTTCGTGGAATAGGTGGGCAGATTAAAGAACTCTGGTGTTCTTTTTTAGATGTCTAGTGATCTGGGTTTGACACACCTAAAAGATTAAAAGTAGACTGCAGATAATTCATCTCCTAAAGACGTATGGGCGCTGTCTGCTACAAGGATAAAACTCATCTGTGGTAGAGACAGAAGTTTCTTGTGTGCTGGTTGATGTCTATGGCCTGAGATCCCCCAGGCGAGGGAGGATGCAGAGAACCACCAGATGTCTTTTGTGCTTCCATATTCAAGGTACATCGTGTTCTCTTCCTTCCATCTCAAAAATCAGATGCAGGTCTCAGTCTCTGCATGCATGCGCACACACGAACACAGCCTTACTCTTAAAAGAAAATGGAATATTGGGTGAAATTTACCCGTGACAGTTGTTTCTCAGCTCCTGAATATGCTGTAGGAAGACAGAGCTGTTAGGAGGGAGAGGGGAGGATGCAAACCTGAAATGGATATGATGATTGCAGGGAAATCTGAGGAAGCTCTGGATTCCCAGCACTCCTTTTTTAGTTGCTGTGTAAGCTGTAGTTCTCATTCCGGTGTCTAGCTGTGTGTTTAGAAACCTCCCTTCCTCAGGTACTGGTACTCTGTCCTAGTCCCTAAAGGATGTTTCACATTTCACTGCAGATTGTCACCACACAGCAGCTTTCAGAGCCCGTTTCATGGCTGCCTGCAGGGGAGAACCTGCAGCTCAGCTGCACTGTGTGGAGCTGCTGGTTGACTCTGCCTTGGTTCTGTGTGCTGCTGGCTGTTTCCTGTGGGTGGGCTGTGTGGTGTGTCTCCCTGCAATCCCACTTCCGCAGCCTGTGCTCTCAAACAGCTTCTCTAGCAGTGGTAAGGAGAATTGTCCTCTGTGGACACTTTTTCTTCCATCACAAATGATGGGGTGCCCTGTAGGGCTCCATCAGTTGGCACTGATGTGCTTAGTGGAGAAATACGTGTTGAGGCCAGAGGCAGCTTTGGTTACTTCCTGCCTTTCTGTTTTAAAGCTCACCTAATACCAAAGACGGATTTGCTAACTAATGGGATTTTTTTTTTATTGCAAAGTCAGTTGGTTTTGTGTTTCAGTGGGGGATTCAGGTTTCACTAAATGTCTTTGCAGGTAGATGTTTTTACATAGAAAGGAGATAGAACATGAAAGAGACGGTTCAATTTGAATCTATTCAGCATCCTCATGGAGCCTTTTCTTCCTCAGCCTGAGAAGAGTAGTCATAGGGATGTGACATTGCAAACATATCTATTTTTTCGCTTCTGATACTTATCTTTGTTCTGAGAGAGGCTCTTGGTGTAGGTGACAGCATAATTATTGTTTGTGGATCTCAGCTTTGTGCTGAAGTGTGCGAAGTACCGAGTGCACTGTTTCCTGGGTTTGGAGATGGTGATTCAGAACGTGTCAAGGAAATAAGAAAGATGCTTAGTTTTACAAAGTTCAGCTCTTCTGTGTTTATGTGAAGTGCTGCTGCATTCCCTAGGCAACTGCATTTGCAGCCCATCCGCGCTGGGCCCACATCGCTGATCCTTCTTCCAAGCAGCCTGGCCAGCGCAGAGAAATCAAATGACCTGAACGTTCTGTTATTTATCGCCAAGCAAACAGCAGTATGCAAAAGCTGGAGCTATTGTTGCTAAGGCATGCTAATAACTTAAAACTCACCCAAAACAAAATAGAAGGTGAAGAAGCGTTGTGTTCTGGTAACTTATCCCCAAACCAGGCGTGTCTGCATCCCAGGAATTGGCTGAGCTTCTGCCTAAGGGAAGCTCAGGCAGTGATTTATGAGTATGATGTTTGCAGTTGCAGTGCCAGCCTGTAAGCCTACCGGTGCCTGACTGCCATGGCCTGTGGATCCTCTCTGTGTGGATCTCTGTCGTGAGCTAGATCAGAGAGCTGATCCAGCTTAGAAGGGAAGCGTCAAAGACTTTTCTGTGAGCTGCCCGAGTTCTTTATCTGCACCGAGGACATCTGTGGGGCTGCAGAACAAAGAGGGTAAGAGGCGAAATGCCATGCAGCGGTTTATGGCACGGTGAGGGAAATTCAAAACCCCTCGTGCTGCCAAGACGGTGCATTGTCAAACTGGCTGCAGTCGGAGGGCATAAACTGTCGTCACTCTTTCCTGCTGTGCGGCTGCGAGAGTGTTTTTGGAGTGAGCACAGATAGACTTGTGCTCGCCTCGGTGCCACCTACTATGAAGCCACAGTGATGTGGGGCTTTGGCAGGAGATACAGCCCCCTCCCCCTCTAGGATTCCAGCTTTATTTAAGCAGGCAGGTTGGAGCTGCTGGGGCTTCGCTGCTCTTTTAGCAGGATTAGCTGGAGCACAGCGAGCTTGGAATCTTCTCTGTGTTCTGCTGTTAAGCCTCTCAAGCAGCTATGGATGTTGTGATGCTGTGAAAGTATGACACAAGTGTTTGGACCATTGTGGGGCCCTGGATTAGATGAAGCTAATCTTTCATTTTCCTTAGAAGTTAATTTATTTTTCCCTTCTCCTTTCAAGCTACATCTGTGACTTGATTTCATATTCACAAAGAACGAATGTGACACCCAGCAGGAAGGGTGTAGGCAACAGGACAAGGGAACGGTGTTGCCTTGTTGTCTCCAAGTGCCAGTGAATTCGTGAATAAATCTGTTACTCCAGATAGGTGATGGAGAGGAGCAGTTTAGAAGAGCAGAGGAACAGGAAAATCAAAATAAAAGGAGGCAAGAGGATTTTAGCAAATTGTGTGAGTTGGAGATGAGCTCATGTAGCCTTAGGGAGTTCACTGCACCTGAAGGTGCTGCTAGTGCAGGAGGCGGTATTGTAACAGCTTGTCAGAGGACCAGTGGTACAAATAGCTACTCTTAGAGCAACTCTCCTCTGTGGGATGAGATTTCTTACAGGTTACCCTAAGAGGAGGAGATAAGGGGCCTGCTGGTGATATGAGAGAAGCTTAGCTGTGGAGTAGTGTCCTCAGTATCTCTCTCCAGTGCTCCCTCGATAACAATATGAGATCAGCATCCTTGTACCTTCCCTCTTTCTTTAGTCATCCCTGGTCAGCGATGTTCCAGTGTTTCATCGTTCTCTGGAGAGGTTTTGTTGGCTTCATTAGTGGTGACTTGCTGGCTGGCTTTAAGAGGAGAATAAGAACCCTCTTAGTGCCCACCCTGCCTGCATCACTGGCTGAGAAACCAAGTGCTTTTGCCTGGGCCAGCTGCTGTCCCTCCCTGCCACCTCTGGTAGCAGCACCCAGAGCTGCTGGAAGGGGCTGTGCAAGTGAGGAGCTCCTGGCTCTGATCACTTTGCTCTAATCTTTCCTCCCAGGTAGAGCCTGAGCAGCGAGTGCCGCATTGTGCTGGGTCTAGGACATCTGAATAACCCAGTTTCCCTAGCAACAGTGGTTTCTTTCATCACGAAGATATGAGTCTACCTCTGTTATTAGAGTTAAGGCTTGCGTTGTGTGTATCTGGCTATGGTAATGCTTTGGTGCTGTTGGAAAAACTAAGAGAATAAAAGCAAGAAGGTCCTTCTGCCTTGGAGATAAATTAAAACCTCCATAGGTAGATTTCAGTGCTGTCAGCAACAATGGAAAGATGAGGGATTATAACTACTTCTAAGCTTTTTAATGTGTGAAGGATCCCTGGAGGACACAGAAAGAAAGTTCTTGAATTCTGTGTGGTGCTTTCTGTGCACAGATCTCATGGCAGTCTGTGGCACTGGGAGAGTCATTCCTTGTTGAGATGTGGGACTTCTGTTTTTATATGGACTGGGAGACAAAGCGATTCAAGGGTAGACTGCATCTTGTCGCAAAGCTGGGAACAAAGCTCCTCTTGAGCGCCAGTCCCACACCTGCCCTCTCCTGCAGTTTGAGGTAGAGGTTTCCCTGTATGGTGGGAGACGGAACATGGTGTGGAAGGTAGAAGTGTGAAGTCTGCTTGTTACCAGTAGAAATGAAGTGAAAATACCGTGACTCACAGCAAAGTGTTGCTGCTGACGTGTTTTAGTCTGAGTTCGCCCCCCAATTAACAGAAGTAGAGCAAACTATACATTCTGAAAGTGAGCACTGGCAGTGAAAGAAGTTCTCCTGCTTTAGTGGTGTGGTCTTGATACTGCCTGTGTGCAGGAGATACTGGTTTGGGTAAGAACCCCTTCTGAAAGGAAAAGAACTCTTGCTCAGTCAAAGGCGTGAAGTGTACTGAAGCTCGCGGTTCTGACGTTCCTCCAGGGATAATGCCAGCATTAAATCCTCAGTAACGCCTCGCAGGCTTCTTTGGTTAGAGATGTGCACAAGGGACACCTGCTTGGGGAACAGTTACTTGCACTCATCCACGTGATGAAGCTACATGATGTTAGGATGAGTTGGTTTTGTTGTTATGGGGGTTGGTGTGGCTTTTTTCGTATCAAATACACAGTGCAGAGGTGCAGGGAGATGTGCGTTCTCCTTCCTACGTATAATTTGGTTTTCTGGAGTCAAAAAACCCTCTTAACCTTCTGGCCAAATAGAAGACCATCCATCATGTGTGTCAGGAGGGTGATTTTACTTTAACTGTTTCCTTGCCTGTTTGGGTAGTGCAAAGTCAGGGCCATGCAGTCTTTGCCCTGCATTTGTTTAGCCAAAGAGATTTTGAAACTTCCAGCATGAGATTTGTTTGTTTTGCAGGTGGTGTAGACACTACCCAGCCCTTGGACATCTAAAAACCTCTTTTGTCACTGAGCATCCTCATTTCAGCAGTCCCTTTTCAAGGCTCAGTTTGCCAAATCAATAGGGTGTCTTTTAAATGGTTGCAAAGCTGTGGAAACGTCTCACATCTAGACAGAAGTCCCTCCCAGAGGACATGTGCCACCTTTACCCGCCCTCGCCACCATTCCTGTGGTCTTGCACAACCTAATAAGTCTTTTGAGGAACTCTGAGAACTTGAGCACAAGGTAATAGCCCAGGCAGGCAGGTGACATAAAACTCATTGAGCTTGTTAAAATAATACTGCCATGGCCCTTCAGCAGCAGCCTGAAGCCCTTTGTACGCAGCTGTTCTTCAGCTGGGTGGTATTTGCCGTGAGCCAAGACAGAGGCTCGTTTCTACAGTGAGTTTATTGTTGGATTTTCACTATATTGTTTGCGTAAATTCCCTGGACCGGCTTGCTCTCCTCAGTAAGCCACAAGGATCAAGTTTTATTCCGTTCCACACAAAGTTCACATCCTTTACTGGAGTGAGTCATGCTTTAACTGAGTTAACTGTGCGGGAGGAAGGTGGGCTTGAGAACGTTCCTCCTCCTCCTCGCTGCCTTAGTGATGTATAACAGGATTATTAGTATGCTTGGCAGCTGCAGCTTCTTATTATTTCTGCAGAACCTGGATATTCGTGAAAACAAGTAAAACTTGGTTCTATTTGTGTTCGAGTGTGAATTTAATGCATCATTTTAAACTTCTGAGGCAAAAAAGCTGCCTTTTTGTGGCTTTGTCTTCCAGAAGGCTCCCCTACTACTGTGAAAAGGGATCTAGTTTGTCTCCCTGGGGTTATTTTTCAGTTTGGGGAGAGAAGTGGCGTTCTGTGACTCGTAACTGAAAGAGGAGGAGGAACCAGACCCCTCTGTGTTCAGCGGCCGGTGCGTGGCTGTCGCTGTTGCACACAGGACACGGCAGGGCAGGGACAGGTGACAGTGCTTCACGTTCCCGTGTCACTTGTATGTAGGGCTGTCTCAAGCTTCTCTCTGGCCACATGTGTGCGATGTGGTGCCACTGTACAGATGGCAGATGTTGATCCTCTGTGCTCTGTGCCTCTGTGCAGAGAAGACCTTTCAAAGACCTTTCAACCTGTGGTAGAGGTGTGACATTACTAACAGAGCTTTTCACAGAAACAGGCTCTGGATGCAGCTACTGAAACTGCGAGAACCGGTTGTAATACTCCCCTTTCCTGCGTGCAGTAATGGTTCATCTGACTCGAGATGGGCCCCTCAGATCAAGAGGGGTGTGGAGCTGCTGGAGGGAGTCCAGCGTAGAGCAATGAGGATGATGAAGGAAGTGGAGCACCTCCCTTATGAGGAGA
>JAOXOE010000776.1:8881324-8898636 GCA_028565055.1 Phoeniculus purpureus | reverse complement strand
ACCGTGCCCGGCGGGAGGTGGGTGTGGGGTGGGTGGCTGGGGGGGGCGATCCCTCCCTGAGCCCGCGCCTTTGTCCCCCCGCTCCGAGGCGCCGGCTTGTTCGCTCGGTAACGCTCGGTGCTGCCGGCGGGGAGCGGCGGGGGCGGCCGGGACCGGGAACTGCCGAGGCTGAAGCAGACGGGCGGGGAGGCAGCTCCGAGGAGGGACCGCTGCGCTCTCTTGCATGGACCCGCTGAGCTGACCCCGTCGGAGCTGGTTGTGCCTCTCCATGTGAGATCCGGTCGGTTTAGTCTCTCCACCTCTCTCTCTCCCACCAGCCTCCCTCCCGTATCCTCCACTTACTCCCGTATGCAAAATGGTGGACCCCGTGGGGTTTGTGGAGGCTTGGAAAGCCCAGTTTGCGGACTCTGAGCCTCCTAAAATGGAGCTGAAATCTGTGGGAGATATCGAACAAGAGCTGGAGATGTGCAAAGCGTCGATCCGGAGACTGGAGATGGAGGTCAACAAGGAGCGGTTCCGCATGATTTACCTGCAGACTCTTCTGGCAAAGGAGAAGAAAAGCTACGACAGGCAGAGATGGGGCTTTAAACGTGTTTCTCAGTTGCCTGAAGGTGCTGTAGAGCAGCAGATCCAAGACCTGCATCAGTCCCAGTCTGCTGACCAAGAAGACTATGACAAAAGCAAGTCCCACCATGGGGAGGAAAAGTTCAAACCCAGGATCCCCTCTCTGCGGAAGCTTTCTACACAGAGTGATGGATCAGACCTGTCGCCCTTGGACAGCCCCCATCACGGAGAGGGAGAGCAGGACAGGTGTAAGTACTATGGAGAAGAGAAACTGAAGAGAGTTGTAGAAGATCTGGAGAACCGCTGTGATACAGATGGTTCTCCTTCAAAACACAGATCGTCTTCCACTCGTCGGCTAGTGGGATCTGCTGAGAAGGAGGGATTGTTTGAACCTATTTCTAAGGAGAGAGGGAATAGCACCAGTGTGGCAGCCCTAAGGTCCAATTTTGAGAGGATTAAAAAGGTTAATTCACATTCTTCTGGAGATAACAAGGATGTTATTGAAAAGCCTTTCTATGTGAACATGGAGTATCATCATGAGAAGGGTTTAGTAAAGGTCAACGATAAAGATGTTTCCGATAAAATAAGCTCCCTTGGTAGCCAAGCCATGCAAATGGAACGCAAGAAGTCTTTGCACTCCCTCCCTTCTAACATGGTACCCAGCTTCAGTGAGTTCCAGAGGCCTGCTTACAGAGGAAGGTCCTCAGAGAGCAGCTTTGGCTATGATGGAGAATATGAGGATGCTGAACTGAACCCCAGGTTTCTCAAAGATAACCTGATTAATGCTAATGGCAGCAACCGCTCACCTTGGCAGCCCATGGACTTTCAGCCCTATCAAAGCATCTATGTTGGTGGAATGATGGAAGGAGAAGGCAAAGGACCTATTCTACGAAATCAGGGTACAACTGACCAGGAAAAGCATCTTACATGGCCCAGGAGATCTTACTCCCCCAGAAGTTTTGAAGATATTGGGGGTGGGTACACTCCTGACTGTAGCTCTAATGAGAACCTTACCTCCAGTGAGGAAGACTTCTCCTCAGGGCAATCCAGCCATGTCTCCCCCAGCCCTACCACTTACCGCATGTATCGGGATAAAAGTCGTTCTCCTTCCCAGAACTCCCAGCAGTCCTTTGACAGCAGCAGTCCACCAACCCCCCAGTCTCAAAAACGGCACAGGCAGCAGCAGGTCATCGTGTCCGAGGCAACTATTGTGGGTGTACGAAAAACAGGACAGATCTGGCCAAGCGATGGAGATTTGCCTTCTGGGAGATGTCACCAGGACAGCCTCTTCCATGGGGATACAGGTGTGTACCAGCTTTTTGTTTGGTCTTAAATTTATGGAGCAGGAATATTATCATGGAAATGAGTGGGACATGTTTTGTAGGTGAACCTCAAATGACTTGTTGTAGGGTGGCAACTGTTTGATATGAGAAGTCTTTCATTTGCAGTTGTCCTGTTCAAGGAAGGTCCTGCAGAAGCATGTGGCAGATTGCCTTTTAGCAATACAGCTTGGATTCCTGGCTATATTGGGATTCCTCCCAGGGTTGAGTCAAGCTCCTCTTGAGATGAGCAGTGAAGCCCCGCATGGATCAGTTCTAAAAGTTTCAGCGTTTTTATCTAAAAGTTTTCACATATGTGTAAAAAAGGGCCAGAACTGTTGGGGATTTACCACCAGATCATTCCCTCCCTTGTGTCTTTGCACTGAGGAGTGGTTAAGCTGTACCTCAGAGGGAGTAGAGTGCCAGCGTGCAACAACCTGAGGGTTTTGCTGGAGCTTTTACCTGTAATGGTGCTGCTCACACAATCTTGTTTTTTCCTGTCTGTATTAGCTGGGAGTGCTAGTTTCTTGTTCTGTCTCATGTCAGTCTTCAATTAGGGCTGATTGAAGGTGATGATTGTGCAACCCGGTGCTTGAAGCTTTCTGCTATCACTGAGTGAAGGAAGAACTTGGAGTATCAGGAAGCCCTGAGGGAGAGCTGTTAGTTTAATTTCAACAGAGTAAAAACTTGTGTTTGGGGAAGAACAGGCAGTGTTCGAACCCGTTCGTATCTCAGTTGTTCAGGCATGCAGCTGTGTCTGTGGAGTCACAGTGAATTTACAGTTGATGCAAGAGGCAAACAGTAAGCTGTGTTTCAGATCATTTTTTTTTTTCTGTTGAATGTGTGGAGAATCAGAATCTATTCAGCAAGGTGCACGCTGTAAATACTACGTTGTGCTAACACCAGTGCTCTACCATGCAGTAAATGAAAAACAATCGAGTCAAGAAATGAAAAAGCCCAGTATGATTGTTTCGACAGACTTCTGTCATTCTCAGTCTGTGACTTACCTTGTGAGTTTCCTTTTGTCTCTTTGAATCTGTCTTTCTAATAAGGAGTTAATGTGCCGTTTGTCAGTGTGACTGAATTCCTGAAGTAGTAGGTGAATGGAGAGGCTTGACAGACGCGTAATTTCTCAGGTTGTGCAAGCTCAGTGCGTTAATATGCAGAAGAACAACTTTACTAGAAGGAGGTGTGTGGTTTTTAGTTTCTCTGTTGATCGTTTTTGCCAGCAAGACTTTTGGAAGCAACAATGGAGGGAGAACTCATCCCTGCCCCCAACACCATCCTCACATCCCATTGTCTTAATGGAAGGCTGTCTGACTGTAGTGGGTGTTCTCCACACGTGAAGCCTCAACGCCCTGTCCTCACAGTGACTTACTCCTTATCAGATTGTATATATAGACCTGTTTTCTATCCGGGACTACAGCATTCTTGTTGGGTTTTATGCACATGTTTGTATCTTCTGGGTAGCACTTGCAGTGCAGGGGAGAGGCTGGATCTTGTGCTGCTTTTAAACTGAGCTGCAGCCATCTGTCTCTGCTCTTGTTTACTGATGCTCTTTAGATAACTGGGAAGCCTCCTGGTAGCTGCAGTTTTTGCAGAAAGAAACAAAGGAGTAAAAATAACAGGTTGATAAAGCTTGAGGAGAAATCCAGCTTTCAGAAAGGCAACAGGTAATTTTTCAATAATTTAGCTGTGATGCAGTGCTAAAAAAACCCCAAAAAGAGCTGCTGAGAAGTCGGTACGGTTACGATTCCTTGCTGCACTGGAAAGCTGCGTGCCTTGTCTCTAAGGATGACCACACAATTGCAGGCAAGGACAGAATGTAACTGATCCACCTTCTGCTTTCCTCAGCATAGGGGGTAGCATGGCAGGCTTAGCCCGGAACCTTCACCAGATGGCTAATCATTACTGTCTTGCACATTAGCTGGTGGCAACTTTTTACTTAACCAAAAGGCTTATGCCTTCAGAATCAGACTGTCTCTGATTAATTCCTACTGAGCATCGTTGTACATGAATTTTCTTTCTTTCCTGATTAGAAAGAATTTTGACCTGAAGTCAACTGGCAGAACCTCTTTTTCGTATAACGAACAAAAGGCATGAGAGGTCACAGTGTGGTTAGCTGGCTGGCTACCATTCCCAGCTAGCAGGCTCTGATGTAGACTCTTCTCTATCACCACATGGTATGAAAGCAGTTCACAGATCCAGGCAGCTTTTCCTGCACCTGTGGTTCAGTCACAGTTTCTGCCAAGCTTCACTGAAGTTTTGTTTGAAAAGAGAGTGCAAGTTTGAATCGCAGCAGGTTCTGGCCAGCTTTAATGTTAATTAGCGTCAACTGGGGTTTGTTCAATAGTATTTGGCTGCTTTGTGCATACAGATTTTCATATGCTTGCTGGCTTTGCTTTGCATGACTCTGGCCATTCTAGTGCTGACTGTGGTGCGGGCAGGTGCGATGTGAGTATTCTGACTGGGTCTGCCATCCCAGCGCATCTCAAGCTTGGCCAGCACACACGTGCTGTTTTGTCCAGATTCTTTCCTGAGTTCACAGCCGAGTGGTAATTTCCTACTTTTGTATTACTAAAAAGGACTAGAAGGGGATCACCTGACTCTCAAGTGAACAGGATCCAAGCCAGAATTGGAATCTGGGTTATCAAAAACATGAAATCAGACTGAGGTAGTAGGGTTTCATTTTTCTTCCCAGGGAGCAGAACAAGAGCTTCAGGGCTGAGATTTGGCAATAACTGTATTTTCTTTTAAAAGTTCGTAGTGGAGCCCAGGCAAAGATAGTTGTGTCGGGATCACATATTTCCTGTAGTGGGAACAGACAAATAAATTTGTGTCTTAACTTTGCGTTGAACTCAAGTACTTTGATTCTGCACGAGAAGCAAGAGTTAAAAATTCTTGTCTACTGTTAAACTTTAATTGCAGAGACAGACCCTGGAGAAGTCACCCCCGTTGTACATTTCTGCATGTAATCAAGTCGATGGTTGCATTGTAATGCAGTGATGAGGCTTTGTACTGGCCTTACGTGGGTCAGGTGGCTTTTAACTAACGATAGTTTGTTAATTGAGGAGCGTGTTGGAGCTGTTGCCTGGCTTTATCGCTTGCTTTGTAAAATCAGTGTGTGCTTTCTCTTAGTTCTGTGTGTGCAGTCATTTTGTCTGTCTGCACAACAGCGTGGAAACTCTACCCAGAGCCCACATAGGTAATACTTAGCTGCAAAACTGCTTCCTGAAATGTGTCCCAGTTGTGACTTGACTTGAGAGGACTTCATAGTGCTCTCCAGAGAGTTCTGCTGGGGTCACGCTCTCTACAGCCACGGTGCTGTTGGTCAGTCTAGAGAGAATGTGTAATTTAATTTCATTGGGAGTCAAGTTTTATTTGTCTTCTAGGTGTGGGAGTGCTGAATGTGCCTTTCTGAAGGGCATTGAACATTGTCTGTATTTTCAGTGAGTTTGATGTAGACAGAGGAAATTGAGTGCTGGAATGTACTTGTGTGAACTACAAGACCCACAACTTCTGTTAGCTGAGCAGAACGCCCTCTTACAGCACATGCCGACTCAGGGGTGTAGTTCTGTCTTACATGCCTGACCAGGTGGGTTAGCATCTGCATTTCCAGCCTTTAAGGCAATCCTTGGCGCTACTTAGCTCTAAAGCCCCAAGAGACATGTGATGTGTTGTCATGGAAGGACTCTGGTCTGTTCCAGAGTTGCCTGCAGGTGCTGAGGTCTTGAACAAGTTTCTTCACTCTGCATCTCTTCCACCCACTGTTGTATTCCATCGGTTTGACAAGATGTAGTTTGAGAAGTTCTTTGCAATGTTTTAGTGGTACAGAGACGAGTCACAAGGGAGCGTGACAGTGCTACTGCTGCTGTTTTGAAACACAACTTTTCTTTGAGCAGCTGAGACAGACTTGAGTCCACTGCGTGGCCTCGTTTTCCTTCTGAAGGTCTTGAATGCAGGAACTTTTGTAACGTGCAGCTCACTTACTAATTTTAAGGGCTGCTGGTCACAGGTCCTGCTGTCAGTCTGACTTAGGTTGAGTCACAAATGAGGTGTCAGCTTTCTGACACCTTGCTCGGTTCATTTTGCTGTGATTTTTAAACATGTTTTAATTGTTTGCTGTGAGGATCAGTGGATTTTCTTGATGACAAGATGCTGTTTAAATGCCCCCCTCTCCCTCCCTGTCTTTCCAGTAGCTTTTGAGATTATTGAGCTGCTTGTGCTGCCACTCCCTTCATCTTGGTCTGGGGAAGAGAAGAGCTCTCTCCTCCTTTCTCTGCCAGATTTCTTTCCCTCCAGCTGAATTTAGATGACTCTATAGAGCTTCTGCTTTATGTCCCGTCCCCAGTGATTGTAGTGTACTCTTCAGTCCTGCTCATTTGTTTTTGTTCCTTCTTCCACTGTCAGTTGCTAACCTTTACCTCAGGCCAACCACAAGTAGTGATGTGCAGATTGATCTTATTTTGATTTTTTCCTAAGGTTCAGCGTAGGTCTTGGAGTTTCACCAAAATCTTCAAGTTCTTCTGCAACCACAAAGCACCTGCCTTTGAAATGATGTTGTAAACCATCCCAGGTAGTACTTGACTGATACTGGCAAGCCCTGAGGAGTGCTGCTTTCACTTGATCTGTCTGTATAAAGCTCATTTTTATGGAGATGTCAAAATGGAACTGGCTCTCCTGTGGAGACAGTATGAATTCTGCCACTAGTGAGTTAGGCAGAAAGCTGCCTGTCATCTCTGCACAGTTACTGTCTGGCAGTAGAGATGAGCCCAGTTGGTGCAGCTGCTGTAACTGTTTGAGGGTCTATCAGGCAGGCAGTGACCTGTGGCTGGGCAGGTGAAGTACAGTACCAGCACAGTCAAAATTTGGGAGTCTATAAGAGCTCAAAGCCTTAGGACCAAGTTGCAGCAGAGCCACGTGGCATGCAGTATCCACAGTGTGGTGACTGGAATGCTCTTCTGTGTGCTGGAACAATTGGACTGAGGTGACTTCAGCATGGTGATTTCACAGAGCTGGGGGCTGGAGCCCTGAAGCATTGCAGGGGGTGCCACGCAATAAGATGGTAATGCCTTTCATTTGAGCAGGAAATGTGTAGGCAAGTGGGACCACAATATTAAGTCTGTGGCTCAGCGAGCTCCTCCTGTGAACCTTGCTGACTGCTCAGAATACCGAACAAGCACTGGTTTATGGCCAAAGCAGTTGAACTGACAGAGGTGTCTGGGCAGTGCATCCATCCTGCTTCAGAGCTGTCAACATCTGTCCAAGTGGTTTCAGAGGAAAAACACAGAGGTTGTTGTTTTCTGGAAAGTGTTGATCCTGCCTTGAGAAGTGGCAGGGGGAGTTAGGAGCATCCACAGATTTCCTGCCTGCCTCAGTGCACTACCTCCTATGAGATGGAGGCTGCTTTATAGGTGGCTGAAGGAAAAATAAGAGGAAGGAGGAGCAGAAAAAAAACCTCCATGTCTTGACGTAGAAATGTCTTCAGCTGTTCTGTCTCTTGCAGAACCAATGTAAGTAAAGAGCTTACATAGGGATGAGCATCGTAGAATTGACTCTGCTTTGCAACAAGTGAAGGAACTGCACTGGTAGAGTAAAACTAACTGGTGTGTGGAGGATTGGGCAAACATGGCAAGAAGAAGAGTCTGTTGTTAGACTGGTGTAAGCACTACCCATGCCTTAAGAAGTGATTTGCTTAGGTAGGTGATGGACTCCAAAGCAGTGGAAAATACATTCAGGATGAGGTGCTTTTGTATCTGCTGTTTTCACATTTCTAGCAAAGCAGTTGCACAAGTTCATGGCTTAAAAGATTTTCACTGCTTAATATAAAAGTACAGACTGACAGAGGTGCAAACCTGGCACATTTTACTTTTGATTTGCAAGCTAGCTTTGAGAATTAGATGATGATGATTGATACTAGATGAATGGAACCACCTAGGAAAGGTGATAGAGCAACTGATTCCACAAATCAGTAAACCCCTTTATCTGACATCTCAGGTTTGGGTGTTTGGATGTAACACTAGGTGCCATGTTCAGTCACTCCTCCATTGACAACTTGCTTTTTGCTGCCACCACAAAGTTTCCCTGAGGTGTAAGCAAAAAGGATCTGAGTGTAATGACTGATAGGCATCCTGAGGAACAGACCTGGGAGGGGGAAAATATAAGGTTTACTTAGAAAATTTGCAGAACCTTCAAGTGTAGGTTAGAAAATGCTTACTTGAACACTGGGCAGCACACTGTAGCTAATGATGTTGACTCTTAAAAGAAGTGTTGGGGGAAGGGAGGGTGATCTGTGGTGCAAGTTTGGCTTTGCTGGCTGGCTGAAAGATGGGCCAGCAGAGGAGGCAGAAACCTGTGAAGGTTTGGGTGCCAGTAACAGCCTGGAAACAGGGCTCTATCCTCCAGTGCTAGCATGTTTAGCAGTTTGCCCTCTGATGCCCAGCCTCTTGGGGATACACAGTTATTGTGCAGTGGCAAGAGGGACCTGTATTTCAGCTTGAAGGAATTTTGGAGGTCAGTCCATAAAGGTTAATGAGGTGAGACTTGGCAAGCTGTTTGAGGAGAATTGCTCCATTTCAATTACCATAGAGAAGCAAGTTGCTCTTCATGAAAATCAGGCTACTGATTGGAGGCGCAGCTTATCTGGAGCTTGCTTCTTTCCCCCAGAGAAACCAAGACTAGCAGGGTTGGTTCTTTTCCTTGCTGTCTCCTCTTTGATTCGTTCTGCCCAGTCAGATAAGCACAGAAAGAATAATAAGGACTCGATCCTGTTCTTCCCCTGGTTAAATATTGTTGACTTCAGCAAGCTTTTTCTGGCACATAGTGGAAAAGAAATGTTGTTCGGGTACAGGCTGAATGGCAGCTTTGCTGTGCCGATCGAAGGGTAGGATGGCAAGTGACAATAGAAACACTGGCGTGGATTAGTTTGGGTGAGCTGTTGTCCTGGTTTGAGGGCCAAAGGCCAGACCCTCCAGGACAGATAATTAGACAGATATTTGTTGGAACAAAGTACTTGCAAAACAACCATTGGAGTGTCTTAAGTTACAAAGCAGGTTTTGGCCAGCTCACCAAATCATTAGGGATTGGAAGGGACCTCAAAAGATCATCTAGTCCAATCCCCCTGCCACAGCAGGATCACCTAGACCAAGTCACCGAGGAACATATCCAGGTGGGTCTTAAACATCTCCAGTGAAGGAGACTCCACAACCCGCCCTGGGGATTGCTTTCCTGGTTGCATATTCAAATTACACGTGATGTGACATTAACCATAAACTATAAGTAAATCCTTGAGTTTTGGCCTGGGTCACCACTGAGGCCGTTCTACAAATCCATAACTTCTCAGAACTTGTTTTGAGTTGTACTCTTGTGTTTTAAACAGTGAAACTGCCCTGTGTAGGAGCACTGTGGTGTATTTCTGCTGCAAGACCCAAATCCAGCTAAAAAGTCTTCCTCTTACTAAAACACCAAAAGCACGTCTCCCTTTTGTCTTCTTCCCAGCTGCAAAAATGGTATCTCTCAGACCCTTTCTTAACCGGGTTACGGCTGGTGTAGTAATCAGATTATTGCAAATGCAATTGGAATCTCTGTTTCAGGGAAAGCTCTGCCCAAATGTGGCAGCTGGAGCTGATTTAGCGGCTCTGTGAATACACGAGGAGTACGTGTGTGAGAATCCACAGTGACTGCCCTTTAGGAAGAGTGAACTAGGAAAGTTCAGACAGTGGGTTAACACTCCTGAACTGTGCCCGTCAATAGTGCAGGACTGTTGCCTAGGTGTTATCTTGTGCTGTTATTGGTCCTTGCTGCCTCTGAGTTGTCTGGAGTATTTTATACGTAGTAGAGGGAGGAATGGTTTTCTAAGGAGAATAAATTGACTGCAACCTTCTTTCTTTTAAAAAATAATATAAAAAATACCCCATCTTCTTGGTTCTTGTGCACAGATGAGGTGTCACCTAAGTATCCAACAGCCAAAATTACTTTCAGGTTGGTCTGTGAAAACTGGGTAGTAACAACAGTAGCAGGCTGCTGAGGATCACCCAGTATTATCTGAAATCTAGGAGGACAGCTCTTGCAATGGTTAATAGTGAGCAGCTTGTGTGCTTTGACTTGGCAGCTCCTCCAGGTTTGTGACCTGGCTTTGATGTGTGAAGTGCACAGTGCTGCCTTGGCTCACTGTGTCAGTTTACTTCTTCCTAAAGACATGAGAATATTCCACGCTCAACGCTGAAATGCAGCTACTCCTCTGATGGGCTATGTGCCAGCTATTATTATGTTACCAGAAATTATATACTCCCTTGGCTGCGAAGTTAGGTGAGGAGCGCCCATTTGAATCCAAACTATGGGTGAGGCTGGAACACACTCTTCAAAAACCAAAACAAAGCCAAACACAAAAACACCCCTCGGTTTTGGTCACATCTGTGTGCTCTTTCAAAATGGGCCAGCAGCTTGCCAGAGTATTCTGTTCTGAAGAAAAGTATCTCGGTCCCTGGAGCATCAGGCTTCGAACTTGTGTGAGCTGCTAAAAAGTAGATGTGGTCGGTGTGTTGTCACTGGGGAGGTGTAACACACAAACACTGGGACTGTATCTGCTGCAGTCTGTGATTACATTGCACAGTGGGATTTTGCCCGAGGAGGCAGTAATGGCCTGTCTGGGCTCAGGGCTTCCCCAAAGGGATTGGATTATGGTGCTTAGAATGAGCCAAGGCACAAAGAAGCAGGTTTCTCTGACTGTTACCATCCATTTCCTTCAGTTCCTAGTGATTCCCTCAGTTATTTTTTTTTTTTTTTTATAATGGTCAGCACTGACATTGTCTCGTGAAGGTTCAGAAAATAACGTACTGAGAAAGAGAGCTGATCATGGTTGGAAGCCTTCTGTGTGTTCCCCTCCACCTCCTCTGCAGAGTGATTCCTTTGTTTGAGTCCTTCTGTGCTGAATGGCTGAGTGGAAGTTCCTCTCCCTGGGTGTCTTGTATGCTTTGGGTTTGCATTCCCCAGAGCTGGTGATCACTGGACCTCTTGGTCTGATGGGGATGAAATCACCATCATCACTCTAAGGAAAACTAGTACCTCATTCTGGCAAGGTTCTGCTCTTGTATTTGAGGAGATCGTGGTATTTGAGTGAATGTATTTGTCTTTGCTGATTGTACTAATGACTTGGATTTGTGGATTAGCCAGCAGAGAACATCCTGTTGTAAATTCCTCTTGCAGGTCTTCTCTGTAAGCCTGATTGTGGTGGATACCAAAGCCCAGTGCTCAGCTGTGATCAAAGGTGCTTTATATAGGTGCTGTGCAGCTTGCACCCCACCAGTGACCAGTGAAAAGGGGCACAGCTTGCAGTCTCTTCCTTGGGTTACTTTTCTTGTCTTTTGTTAAGAACTCACCAGCTTTTAAAATGGGAATTTCAAGAAGGAAAAAATCTGACAAGCTTTAGCCTTGCTGGAAATACATTCTTCAGCCTTGGAATTGACACCTCTAGTCGTAATATTGATCATCCACAGCTCTTGATATGGGGTAGATGGGTATCAGGAAGAGAACTTGCTGTAGTCAACTCCAGTGAATTACCTCAGAGGTGCTCTTGGCTTCCTAACTTGCTGGAACAAGGTTCTCTCAGTTCACAGAAGCCTGGTCCTCTAAGGCCTTCAAGAGCTGCTTTAACTGTGATGGAAATTGAGTGCACTGACTGTAATGAGACCCAAAGGCAGGTGTTAGATGCTCATCATGCTGTTCTGTTAGTATCTGGTCAGATGGAGGGGGTCTGGAATAGGAGAAAGGGGACTGTGTTCAGTCTGATGGTCCCCATGGTCTTTTCTGATGACAGCAATCAAGAAAAGTCCCAGGTTTGCCTTTGTATTCCATGTGGAGCATTGAGCTCCAGGCCTGGCTGCCTCCTTGAATTGATCCATACTGAATGACAGTAATGAGAGGCTGATTGCAATTTCGTGATTGTTTACATGGTCTGATGCTCTTGTCATTCAGATGAGTTCTGCCTCATGTGAATGCAGGAGCTCTCCTATCTTATGAATTGAGATCAGGGTGTATTGAAGAAAACTATTTTCCACTCTCCTGTGTTCCTGAGTGATGTTTGAACACACAGAGAATGCAAACCTGTCACAGCAGCCATTCAGGCTTTGGAGAGGCACTTCCTCAATTGGATTTGCTGAGTATCTTGAAGGTTCTCCTAAGCACAGCTGAGCAGTTACACAACCCCATGAGGCTTTCCCTTTGCAGTTGTCAAGAAACCACACGGCTTTGTGTAGAACATACACGTAGGGTTTATTCATCACTGCGACCCCCTTCTAATCCAAATTGATTTTGCAACCTTTGTATGCTCTGAGAGAAATTAGTTTACTTTGACCATCAATTTACTAATATAAAGTTAAGGTTTGGAGCTACTGCAGTGCTGGTTACCTTGAAACTGTTTCAGAAACTTCAGATTGATGCCAGTCCCTCTTTGATTCAGAATCAGGCAAGAGACTCCAATAGTACCAGTTGTCCCTCTTGCCAGGGGTAGGGAGTGAGCAGCACCCTGGAACAGCCATAGCGTCTGCAGGTCTCAGGAACAGACAGTATTAAGGTGTGGTGACATCTAGGCAAATGTAGGAGACACAAGGTCTTGTGGTCTCCGTCTCATAGTGAGTGGAACATCTCCAGCCAATCTCATCTCAGCAGAGTTTTAGCAAATTATTGATTAGATAGGGTTTTTTAGTGTGTATGAAGAGAAAAATCTTGTCTTACGTATTTAGAGTTTCTCAGACAATAGAAGCTGGAGACATCATTTCATCCAGGTGATTGCACCAACCTGAAGTTCTGCTACACCACGGTGTGATCTTAGCTGTTGGAATGCGACTGTCATGTTTGTGTTCAGCAAACATGCCCTAGCCCTGACCTTGGCTACTCCAAATTTATTCAGGCTTGAGCACTGACCTATACGTAATTTGTTGTGGTCTCACCGTCTGGTCAAGCTAAACTAAGTACTACTGTGATCTAATCTCTGCTTTGTTTTGTGCTCAATATGTGACTCTAATGAAGCTTGTGCTGCAGAGAAGGGGTTGTGCATCTCTGCGTGGTTAGTGTCTGTCCTCTGTCTCTGTACTTGTGTGAAATCTCAGTATCTCTACTTAAAGTAAGGAAGCAACCTTGATTAAATGTTATGTAAATGTGTTCTGAATGTACGTGTGCACCAGATAAATCTGAAGAACTTTTGAACTTGAATCCTTTATTCAGTGTTCAGATGTCTCAGACTGGTTCCAGTGTGTGTGCAAACGTGCTCTGCTGCGGAGATTCGAGGACCCTTATGAAGTTCCATCTAAACTCTGTGTCAAACTTTTTCTTTTAATGATGAAAACAGCTGCTTGGGGAAATGTTCTGATGCTGAAACTGTTTTTCCCATTAATGGGCACTTGCAATGAAGGGCTGATGCACGCTGCAGACAGGCTCCTGCAATAGTGTCTGATGGCTGGGTGTTCTGTGTTTTTCACATCGTAAGGAGACCAGTCATTTGCAAGTTGTTTGTCTCGGCTGTTTTTTTTTCAAACACACATAAAGAATCAAAAGTGAGCTTTCAAAGGAAAACAGGCTTAGCTTTATAACAAGCTTTTTTTCTTTGATACAGCGACTTGCATAAATTTCCAAGTGTTCTAACGAGCAACTGTGTAGCTCAGTCTCTTGAGATGCTGAATTTTGGTGAACCTAGTGTCCTGGAATGCAGTCAGGTGCATTTCTCCTGGACCACATTACTTATGGATGGAAAAATGGGTTCATTTCCTCTGCATGTATGTGATTAGAACTGAGTTTATAGCCATTATAAAGCCTTAAAGGAAAACACAGTAGAAAAGAAGAAAACCCACAAGACATAATAAAGAAAAATGATTTTTGTTGCTGGAGGCTTGGCCTTTCATGGATTTCTACGATTCATGTACTTTCTTCCACTGCTTCTTTATTTCTTCTTAATTCTGTCCTATTAACTCATTCTGTTTCCCCTCAAAATAATGAAGTTAAAAATCTGGGTTGCATTTGGCTACTGATGACCCTGGCTGGTTCTGCTTCTGTGCTGATCTCGGCTTTTCCCACTTTTTCCTCGTGTTTATCTGTTTAGCATTTGAAGCAGGGGCTGCCCTCACTTCCAACATGTATTCAGGTATTTTTGTTTTATGCCCCTCGAGGCTAAGTCTTCATTTAAATTGGCATCGGTGATAGTGCTTCATGTTGTGGCGTGCTGCGCGGTGACTTGTGCCGACAACTCTTCAGTTGTAGGCTCACGCTGAGAGCTGATCAGGGAATTTATCTCTATCGTTTTGTGGTTTGGTGTTGGGACTTCTGTTTTGTTCTTTGCGAAGTCAAACTCAAAATCACAAAACTCGCAGAACTGAACCACAGCACCCTCCCTCCCCTCCCTCCATCCAGCCTCCCCACAAATGTTTGTGTTGGAACAGCCCTGGATTGGTTGGAGGGGAGAGAGTATAATGCTCTGAAAGACAATGTAATCTTAAACCCCCAGTCTCTTGGGACTCTGAAGTTGTTAATGCCATTAACAATGGGAACATTAATGCTGAGAAGTCATGTCTAGCAACTTCACTTCTCATTAGCCACGAAAGGGCTGTTTATTTCCAATAGTCTGTTTTGTAGAATAAGTATAATGCTAGGACTGGAAGTGATGAAAAGGCAAATTTACAGTCAGTGTTGGTTGCAAGACAGACCAGATAACGCTCCAGTCCCAGTGAGTGACTCCCCTTTCGGTTGCCTGTGTAAGTACTTCAGGTTTTCCACTATTGCATCGGCAAATACACTGACTGCTTGTGGCCAGAAGAAAGAATCCACCATTACTCCTTCATCATAAGACTGAAAAAATAATGTCTAGCTTCTGCTAAAAGATTTCTTAGGACCTGAGTCCTGTGGACGGAGCGTTAGGCCAGCAGAACTCTCGGAGGAGAGTGGATCACTCTAAGTTGCATTTGGTTTTTAGGAGCGTGTGAGTGTTCATGTGCCGAGGTTTTGTACTGTATTTTGTGGTGCAATTACTGTAGTGGACATCTGCAGTATTACATCTTGCAACTGCATGGCCTGTGAACATTTTCTCCTGATGAATGCTATTGGGAAGTTGTAGAGCTTACTGCAAAGTGTCTCTAAGCTCTTTTGCTTTGCAACATGAAGGGTCGCTGTCCAGGCCAGCTACGACTCGTGTCAAACAGTGCCGTTTGCTTAAAATGCTTGGTTTAGATCAAGGAGGGGGTAAGGGTCATCAGGAGAAAACATTTGTGCTAAAACAGTGTTAAAACATCTTTATTATCTATTTTCTTTAGGCTGTTTACTTGACTTCCAGATAAGACTTCTATTTTTGCTTGTGAGTGTTGGCTCTGCACAGATTTGTGAGCTCTTCTGTTTGAATTCCTGCCTGTAGAGCACCCAGGTGCCGGATTTCTGGCTTCCAGCTTCTTTTGCTCTTTCTGTTCCTGATCAGTCCACAAACATGGAAAAAGAAATGCCCCACCCAGCTGACTCATTGTGCCCAGAGCACTCCCTGTATTCCTGAAATAGGATTAATATCTGAGGCAGTTGGAACAACTCTACAGAGTTGGGTCTGGTTCCCTTCTGCCCAACATCTTTTTAAAACAGCTGGTTTCCTTGAGGTCCATGGATATTGTCTGTGTTCTCTACCAGGCTCAGGTGGAGACCTATTGTCTCGTGTTCACTTAAAGGGCTTCCGCAACAAATACAACTGCTGTAGAAGCCAACTAGCATGTAGAATAATCCTTCTAACAGGTTTATTCTGATACTCTATTGTCTATTTAAGTGGATTTAACTTCATCGTTAAATATGTTCTTCAAAATGGTTCCAGTTGGAACCTGCTGCCGTCCTCTTCTGCCGTACCTCTGTGTCCATACTGTGCGCCTGGGACATGTCAGGGACTGCTGTGGACAGTGGGGAGAGGTTGCTATTTATAGGGGAAAAGCAGGAATAGCAAGTCACTTGTGCTGTCTAACATCATGCTGTCTACAGCTTGGTCACTCAGATACTACTCAGTCTAGTTGCTCTGGAAGGGCTCAGAAGTCACCATTTCCCTGTTACAAGGGTAAACTCATGTTCTTTCGCCTGTTCTTCTATCCCCTTACACAGTACGTAGCAGTTGTCTAGTGGCTCACCCCAGGGGCAGCTGTGCTACCGTTTGTGTCCCTCTAGCTTGTTTTGCTTTGGGATCAAAGGACTGCATGAAGGCAAATGTCAATTATTAATTCTCGGTTTTAAAAATACACATTTTTTTCTCAGTGCTTGAAGTAAGCAGCAGGCTGCTCCTTCCCGTCAGCACGCAGGTCTTGAGATCTTGCAAACAAGTGCATCCTGCAAAAGGTCGTATTCGGCAGTGAAACAGTCAGCAAAATGCCAGGAAAAGAACGCTACAACCTTGAGCACAGCCCTTTGGAATGTACCAGGTTCCTGATAAGGCCAAGACTGGGTGGGTGAATGTTTTTCAGAGAAGCAGCCTGTACACATGAATAGTGTTTAATATGTTGGGAGCCCTGTCTCAACACAAAAGCAGATATTTTTTTCAAAGAGTATTGAAATAAGGTTTTAATTGTATTGAAATCTGTGTGAAACTTGTGGGTCAGTTATTTACCTTAAAGAATAACTTGTTGTTCTAATCTTGCAAGGTACTGGTTTGGAGGTTGGCTTAAAGCAGTGCATATATGTTGTCTGCGACTGTCTGGGGAGTGGGGAGGAGAAAACTCAGTCGAAGATTCTCTGTACAAAGAGAGAGGATATGCATGCCGTCACAACTGCATTTTTCCTTTCCAGACCTCCTCTTGCACTGTTGTAGTGATATAAGCTGATCTGCTCTCGGGATCTGTGTTGGAAATGTGGGCAAGTTCAACTGTTAATGGCCTGTTTGTCCAGGGAGTCTGAGGCTCTATTAAAGTGTTCAAGATCATCTCCATGTGGTAGGTCTTGGATCTCGACCCTCAACATTTGTTCTTACTTCTAGAATTTGACCTCTAAGACAGTCTCTGTATAAATCTCCTCTGTGAAGTCAGGTGGTATTGTTGATGGTAAGATTTATCCTGGCCCACACACCTCTGTGGTGGCTCGATAGGTATGGTTTAACTTTTGTGTTCACCAGTTCTGCTGGAGCCTGGCAGTGGATGGAGCCTAAATGGAAAAGTTAGCTAAATCCACATAACAATCTTGCCTTTCCAGTGTTGCTGCTTTCTGATGCTTATTCCACAGTTACTTGAACAATAACAATATGGGTGACCATGGCTTATTCTACATAGAATAATTAGGAATCGGAAGGGACCTCAAAAGATCATCCAGTCCAATCCCCCTGCCACAGCAGGATCACCTAGACCAAATCCCACAGGAACATGGCCAGGCAGGTTTTAAATGTCTCCAGAGAAGGAGACTCCACAACTCCCCTGGTCAGCCTGTACCGGTGCTCTG
>JAOXOE010000776.1:8846597-8881224 GCA_028565055.1 Phoeniculus purpureus | reverse complement strand
GTGGCCTGGCCCTGCGCCAACGGCGTAAGTACCGCGTTTGACGGTAGCTGACGCGAGAGGGTTGCGTCAATGGCGTAGTTGGTGACTCTGGCGCCGGGGCTGGGTGAGCGGAGGGGCGGCTCCTGGGAGGTGTGGAGGGCCCTTGCGGCGTCCCCGCTCCGCTACAGCGCGGGGTGAGGCTCTTCTCAACCCCCTGTTTGTAAAGTATTTACATATGAGATGGAAAAAAAATCCAGATTTAACAAAATGGTGGTGGAATTAGTAGCAGAGATAGAGCGGGTGAGTGCTGTGAGGTACAGGGCTCACAGGGAGATCCGGACCAGGCTTCTCTCCCGGTGTTACCATGGAATCATAGAACGGTCTGGGTTGGAAGGGACCTCAGAGATCATCTGGTTTCAATGTTCCTGCCATAGGACACCTCTCAGTTGACCAGACTGCCCAAACTGGCCTTGAACACTGCCAAGGATGGGGCCTCCACCACCTCCCTGGGCAACCTGTTCCAGTGATCTGCCACCCTCTGATTAAAGACCTTTTTCCTCATGTCTTTTCCAGGGTGCCACTAGAAACAGCTGGACTGTGTAGCAAGGGTTCCCAGTGGGGGTTCCCATTATCATGACAGAGTTTCACGTAGCTGTGTTCAAAACTTGGCCATCTTTTCCAGTATGGTTCTGCTGAAGCACAGGGTGGTGTCCAGGAGAGAAGGTACCAGACTGCTGCAGGCCCAGTGCCAGGGCACTCTGTTGTCAGCTGTTACCTGCCATCAGGAAAAAGCAACTCTAAGCAGCTTGTGCTAGAAAAGGTTAGTCCTCACTGCAAAGTCCTTGGGAGTTTTTTTCATTATATTTGAGTAACCATTACAATAATCAAAGTTCTTAAACTGGATTTTGTAAAGCCAAAGTGATTCAGATCAGCCAGATTAAAATACACCACAGGAATAGGTTCAGGTCTGTTGATCTTCATAGAAGAAAAATGACTACTTTAAAAAGTATTTTCCGGAAAGGATTCATTATTTGCGGTGTTTTAGAGCAGATTATTTAAAGCAGAGGTTATTTTCCTGAATTAGATTGAACAGCCACTAACTATATATGTCTGTAAAATTTCACCCTACTTCAATAGGAAGAATATACTTTTTTTGTATGTAGAAAGGGCAGAAGATCAGAGATTTCTCTTGCCATTTAGAATTAATTCTGCTCTTGAACTTTTGATGTGAATTGTTCCATCTTGTCGTTCGCCACAGCTTGTAATACTGATTTTGGTTAGTGGTCATTGTGTCGTCTTACATTCAGCTTCGGAATGCCTTCTCCACATCCTTTGTCTATCCACTGAATCTGCTGGTGGTGTGGTTCTTGCAGCATTGATGTAAGGAGGCTTGTGGTGCCATGGAGACAACTATATACCCAGTCCTCCCTGGTGACTAAATCCCCTTCATCTCTGTTGGAAGAAAAAAATCTGGATCTCAGTACTGATCATTCTCAATATTTTTAGTAGCTTTGTATTTCTTCAATCATCAATCCTTTTCCCCTAATGGTGTGGCTAATTATTCAAATTGGTAAATTGGGATATGTTTATGTGTGTGTAAGATTTTGATTAAATACACAACATGTAAGTGAAGATGGCCTCAGTTTTAAAATGTTTCTGTCTGGTTGCCTCGGTCCCTCCTGTACTTTGAATTCACTGACATTGTTGAATTGACTTCTTTTGTAGCTTAGTTTGTCAAAGCTCTAGGAGACCAGCTGTGAGTCAGCCTGTGTACACATGACATTTTTACATGCTTAGGATATCTTGCGCTGAAACTAGAAGAATATGGAGAGAGCTAGTTAGCGTTTGAAACTCTTACCAGCTCTCAGGGCTTTTCTTTTTGTTTTCAGAAGTATTGTTTTAAGACATTAACAGTGCCATAAAATTATTCAAATCTGCCAAAGGGACAGGGGCACACCATAAAGAGGATCTAGATCTCTCCAGTTTTATATGGTAATGAGTAGGATGATAAATAGAAATATGCATGTGGTAATAAATACTGTAATGACACCTTCTTTGGTGTGTGGCCCAGCAACTGCAAATCTAGATTCTTTGGAGAAAAGAGGGTGTTTCAGATCATATCAGTGCCCTGAAATGGTTTAAAAGCAACTCTGCACAAAAGAGAACAAAACATTCCTTTGAAATAGTGAACCAGCAATTTTGTTGAGTATTATTCTTAGCGTGGGGTTGTAAAATGCAACTGTAGTGTTTTGTTACCGACTTGCCTTTTCTCATCCACGTTGATAAGCCCTTCAACATTTTTTGTGTCCTGCAGGAATGGGAGAGGCTTGTCTCCCGGATACGAAGAAGTCAGAGCCTTTTTCAGCATTATCCAAATATCACAGAGCGTGAGAGCTTTCTTTTCTTCTGAAGTCAGGAAATTTAAATCATGATGAAAGAAATAGCAAAACATTTTAGTATCATATATTACACTCTCTCGCTGTTTTAACTATTGATCAGCAATACTTAGGAAATACAAAAGAGCTGTGAGATCCCTTGCCTTTAGTGTTTGAATTGTTAGAAAGCAAGATTACTAATGATTAGAAAGACCTTTATGTAATTCAGAATGTCTCACTGGTGGCATGCGCATCCTGACTTTAAAGGGGAGATGAAATCAAGCTGATATTCTGAAAAAATCTCTCAGGAGTTTCTTTATAATTGCTATTATGCTTAATATTAGCACTGTAGCAGTTCCCCACTCCCACAGTTCCTTGTCTGCTAGGTTAATCCTGCTCTTTGTGTCCACATTTACAAACTGTCTTTGAAGAAAACAGAAATATTTTCTTAAACAGGATTTGGGGAACTATAGGAAGCAGGTTTTGATCAAAAGATTCTGCATGACCACTAAACCCAGTTTGTTCTTTTAAAACCAGGACCCTATGTGTAATTAAATTACTCCAATTCCGCCTTCCCAGTCTGCAGAAAGGGAGAAAGGGAACTGTTGCGAGCCTGTTGCTATGGTCACGCGGCAGCAGGCTGAGCTGTTTGTGTGGCTGAAATCCTGTTGCATCAGCTGCTGTACGGTGAGTCCTTCCTTACACTTTGCTACATGATGAATGTTCTTAGAAACATTCTTTTGAATGCCTGTAAGAAATTGGTACCCTATTAAGGATCCCCTCCCCCATCAACCCACGAGGTTTCATTGCATAACCAAATTGATGTGTCTCAAGTGGGAAATCTAAATGCATTTGTGAGGTTCATGTGAACATTATTCCTTTCCCACGTCAGACTCTCTACTGATTTCATTCTTTCTGAGTTGATCTTGGATGAAAGTTTGATGTTGTGCCAAGAAATCTGGCAGCTTTATCTTTACTCCTCTCTTCTTCCGACCAAATGAAATCTGGTATCCCCTAACATCTAGGGGATCCTGCCATGACGGGGGGATTGGAGCTGATCTTTCAAAGTCCCTTCCAATCCCTAATATTCTGTGATTCTGTGATTTATTAATGTGCTTAGTGCAGAGACATTTCAAATGATGAGCAAAACTGCAAGCAGTTACACTAAATTTAGTGAACAATTCTCTGCTCTTCCATGAAACTCAAGTTGATTCGTTGTAGTTTCAGAAAGTCACTCTTTGCTACTACAGCTGTGCACAGCAAAGCAGTTCCTGAAAGTTGTCTTTTACGCAATAAAAGTCCAATACTTGCCAGTTGTACAGAAAGGAGAAAAAGATTCTGAATCTGCAAGAACAGTTAATTGTTTTTTATCGTGTTTTCCCTGTATCGAGGTGATTTATGAATACTGTGTTTCTCTTTATGTATTTTGTGCCTGGTAGAATTTAATTGAATTTGGAGGATGAAGTCCAGCCTAATGCATTTGGTTCCCCCAGTGAGCAGGGACAGAATAATCTCCCAGTTTCCCAAGGTAAGCATTCCTTATCCTTCTGCTCACAATATGTAGCACCTGCCACCTTGAGTTACCTTTCCCTTATGCTTATAGTATTTACATTTAATATACAGTTGTTGTCTTATGCTAAAATTACAGATTGTTTAAGAACATATTTCAAAGATTAATATGAGCTCAGGTTCTCATTCAGTGCTGATTTCTTTACGAACAATACTCATTCTTTTAGAGAAAGTGACTCTTGCCACAAGTGTTCTCTTCAATCTATCTTTTTATTTCAGCCAAACATTAATAATTACATTTTTAATGAGTTCCTACACTGAGGGGAAATAAGAACTATAGCTGGTATTAAATATGCAAAAGTCTAATTAGAACTATATGGTGGTCTTGTTGAAGAATTTGAGGCAATTTTAATTTTCTATTTGTACAGGAACCTTAGATCAAATGTAGTAGGCACTGTAGAAACGCAGACAAAAGAGATCACTGATGTCCCCAAAGAGTTTTGTTCTTTGTTTGGAACAGGCTGCCCGGGGAGATGGTTGAATTGCCATTCCTGGATGTGT
This sequence comes from Phoeniculus purpureus, assembly GCA_028565055.1. Taxonomy (NCBI): domain Eukaryota; kingdom Metazoa; phylum Chordata; class Aves; order Bucerotiformes; family Phoeniculidae; genus Phoeniculus; species Phoeniculus purpureus. The sequence continues at coordinate 8,876,800 of JAOXOE010000776.1, read as the reverse complement.
TTCAAAGTTGTGTAGATATATGGAGATCAGGGACATGGTTTAGCAGTGGGCTTGGGGCAGATGGGTTAATGGTTCAACTTGATGATCTTAAATATCTTTTCCAACCTGAATGATTCTACGATTCTAAGTTATACTTCAAATATAAAAGAAGAGTTAAGGACAGGGAAGGACAAGGAATTACCATTCTGTTTTTTCAATTGCTCAAAAGATCCTTTTAAGGGAGCTAGCTTTTTTTTTTCCCCATGCATGATCTCAGCTACATCTTTTTCCTTTTTATGAAAATTACTTGATTATTCTAAGCAAATATAAGATAAAATATGTTTTCCTCATTTTAACTAACACATTATTAAGAACTTGTAGTAAAACCAATGCTTTACACATAGGAGAGATCTAAAAGACTTTGCAGTAATAATGACTTGCTGGTAGTGTGGTCCCATCTGTTTTTATGTGTCTTAGATTACTAGGATAACTTAAGGTACTTGTTATTGTAGAGAATGCTGAACAAATGTATTTGACTGTGGAAGTTCAGCTGAGGCCAGAAAGACTCCTAGAAAGGTGGTCAAAAGATGGCACTGTCCAAAGGGGTGTTTACTGATATAACTGTGGGGAAACCTACTGCCTTCTGCCTCAAGCTGCCCCTTCTCTTTTTCCAGGGTACACCTATTCTTGACAAACACTCTGAATTAATTCTTCTTACCTATTTTTTTCCTTGCTGGTTTGACTTCTTGCAAGGTGAACATCACCCAGTTTATTTCAGCGGCTGTTCTTTCCTGTTTCAGTGGTACACACCTGAGGCCTGTCTGCAGTTCAAAGAGCACTTCCATGCACAGGTCAGGAGCATTTGTCAGCAGAGCACTGGAAATCTTGGGTAAGTTTGTAATACACCGAGCCTACAATGAGAAAAGTATTTAAAGCTCTTAATAGTCTGATTCTTTCACAGGTTTTTCCTCCTTCAGTCCTCTTCTTCCTCACTCCAGTATGTTTCAAGCCTGTGCACATGGCAGTTCCCTGACCTGTTTGAGAATAGATGAATAAAGTGCCTCTTCTTCCCCTAAGATACTCTCTCTGCTGGCATAATTAGCATTGAAAAATTAGTGGAGTTGCTCAGCAACAAATAGTTGTTTAAGAACTTTGAACTAGACTATTAATTTAAAAGATTAACTATTTAAAACTAGCAGGGACTTTTGCACTTGCAAACCAGTATGGCAATGAAATTCTAGAGCAGTTACGAGTAATTGGACAGATCTAGCCTTGCTGAATTCTCTGTTGGTGTTCCAAGTGAGCAGTTTATAAAGGCTTTGAGGGGATATAAACGCATAGTCATCCTAAATTGCATGAAATACATAAGAATCTAGCTTTATTCTTTTAGAAATATACATGCTGAGGCTATCTCTTAAACAATTCCTTAAAACTGGAGGAAAATTCTGGTGAATATATCCAAATCAGCTGTTTCATGCCCTAGTAATAACCTTTAAATTGTTTTCTTTACATCATCTCTCTCCCAGAACTGTTTCTAGTACTGACTTAATTGCTGAAACAAGGCAAGAAAAATAAACTGTGTTCTAAATCATAACTATTTGGTTAAAATTAACAGTTGTATGTTTTAGTGAGAAATGCTTCTTCATTATGATCTTTTGTAAAGTGGAGCTTCTGTGAATACAGTTAGAATAATGTAATCATAGAATGGAAGGGGTTGGAAAAGACCTCTTAAGGTCATCTGCTCCAAGCCCCCATATCAGAGCAGATTCTCACTGTAAAGAAGTTTTTCCTTGTATTTAAATTGAATCCCCTATGTTCTGGTTTAAACCTGTTGCCCCTTGTCTTATCACTGGGCACCACCAAGGAGAGCCTGGTCCCATCATGCTGGCATTTGCCTATTAGATATTGCTAAGTATTGATGATGTCTCCCATCAGTTTCTTCCTCTTCAGGCTGAATAGTCCCAGCTCTCTCATGCTCCAGTCCCTTGATTGTCTCATTACTAGTGGCCTAGTAATGACTTCTGCCAGCTCCCTCAGCACTCATGGCTGTATCCCACCAGAGTCCATAGACATGTAGACATCCAGGTTATTGTTCTTTAATCCAGTCATCTTCAATTAAGGCAAAGTTAGTGAATTAATAGTGAATTGATGAGCTCACTATTCCTTCAAATCTAGAGTTGCTGATTACTATGAGACTTGTCATGATAGTCGCCTTTAAATTTGACTTTTTATTCATTTTGTAGGGAGTCTTGCAAAAATAAAATCAAGTGAAGCGAAAATATATCTCCCTGAGAGACATCAGTGAGTTTATTGCTTTTTAGAAGCACAGACACTGTCTTAGTTTCATGTAAATTTGTTACAAGTGTCTGGACAATTTTGCTAGCAAGACGATGCATTAGTGCACTGAGGCGTTTTTTCCCCTCTATAACCAAGATCTGTTTGTTTGTTATTTCCAGAGTAAACCAACTCTCCAGTTCATTTATTCTGATAATAGAATATAGCTGAAAAAGCTTTACATTTTGGATTTTTTAATAAAATTGAACCACTTTCCTGTCACTATTCTCTAAATATTATTATTATTAGGTCTTTTTTTGATGGAGTGGGGATAGGAGGGACAGACGACTGAGAGTTTTGTACTGTAGTTGTAAAGTTTGACAGGAATAATCATTATCACCCTTTTCCATTACCCCAAGTAATGGAATACTACTTTGTTACTCAGCAAATCATTTGCCAACAAATAAACTTACCTTCACTTATCCACCTGTATCTCCTAAAAGATACATTTAAATTTCACGAATGCAGGCTGAGTCACCTAAGGCCCATCTGTTGCATCCTGTGGGAGGACTCAGAGCAAAGAGGATTATTTGCATGAAGCCAGCTTCAGATTAATATTATTTCAAATAGTCAGAAAATTTATTGGCTCTAACCATGTGTGGTTTTTTTCCTGAGACAGACCCTGTGGTGGGTTATTATTTTATTGGCAGCAATTTCTTGTTTCTGTTCCTAGGACTGGATTTGTACTATCAAAATCAGCAAGAAACTTGGGGTTAATTTTGATGAAAAGAACACAGATACTTCATGGTCTTAAGTGCAAACTGCCCAAATGAGTATGTTTTGTAGTCATACCAGTTTTAATAGAGTCTAATTTATGTGCCACTTGATTATATTTAAGAAAAAATCATGGAATCATAGAATCATCATGGCTGGACACGACCTCCAGGGTCATCAAGTCCAGCCCTCATCCCAACAGCTTCCTAACCCCTATACTATGGCCTCAAGTGCTCTAGCTACTCATTTTTTAAACACCTCCAGGGATGATGACTCCACCACCTGCCTGGGCAGCCTGTTCCAGTGCCCAACCACTCTCTCAGGAAAGAATTTCTCTCATTGAAAGAATTTTCAATCTAAACCTCCCCTGGTGCAACTGGAGACCGTTTCCCCACATTAGGAATCTGGGAGAAGAGACCAGCACCAGCCGCGCTGTAACTTCCTTTTAGGTAGTTGTAGAGAGCAAGGTGGTCTCTCAGCCTTCTCTTCTTTAGGCTAAATAACCCCAGTTCCTTCAGCTGTGCTTTATAGGGTCTATTTGCCAGACCTCTTCGCCAGACTTGTTGCACTTCTCTGGACCTCCTCCAGCACCTCAGAGTGTGAAACAGATACAGAGTAAGAAACAGATTCTTTTTGCTCCAGAGGGACTTGGTATTTTTTGTGACCCTCTTTGTCTTCCTTACCATTTAAGACTGATCCTGCAGCACAGTGACATTTAGGTGAACTAGAGTCACAGGTACACTTGCTCATCTCATGCAGTTTAAAGATTAAATCAGACATTTTATAGAGAGAATGTTGAAATTGCTACTAAAAACACATAATGTTTTCAAATATTTGTAACAGGATGAAAATATCCAAAGTGGTGGTGGTAGGAGACCTGTACGTTGGGAAAACCAGCCTTATCAACAGGTACAGTATATCTCAGCAGATGGCTTATTTCTCAAACAAATGATATAATGTCCCTATTGCTGTCCATTCAGAGTAGTGCTTTATGATTATGTTTTGAAGCAGCTTTTCTTATGAAATGAAAGACAAAACAAAGTCTACAGTATGAGACAGGCTTGATGACCAACACAGAAGAGTATGCTCAGGCACCTCAGTTAGTGTGTTGTATTCCAAACTACTTTTATCCAGTCAAATATGACACATTTCCTTAAGAGATGCAGTCTAAAGGAAAAGCAATCAGATGGTGCCAAAAAACCCCATTTCCCAATGTCTGAGTCTTTGTTTCATGTTTTCACCTTACTTTAAGTGTTGTTCACTGAAACAGCAGTCCTAGTGGCTGTTCAACTATTCAAGAAGATTTGGACAGACTGGAGAGTTGGGCTAAGAGGAATTTAATGAGTTTTAACAAAAACAGAGTCTTTCACTTGGGAAGGAATAATGGGAAGCATCAATACCCAGGTTGGGTAGTGACCGGCTAGACAGCACCCCTGGGGAGAGGGATCTTGGAGTTTTTGTGGATAACAGACTAAAAATGAATCAGCAGTGGGCCCTTGTGGTCAAGAAGGCCAATCGGGTGTTGGGATGTATCAGGAGGAGTGGGTCCAGCAGGTCAAGGGAGGTTCTTCTATCCCTTTATTTTGCTTTAGTGAGGCCACACCTGGAATACTGTGTCCAGTTCTGTTCTCCCCAAGTCATGGGAGATAGAGAATTAATTGAGAGAGTTCAATGCAGTTCAATGCACAAGGATGACTAGGGGTCTGGAAAAAACTGCCTTATGAAGAGAGATTGAGAAAACTGGGACTTTTTAGAAGGGTATGAGGAGATTTGATAGCTTTATATAAATAAATGAGGGCTGGGTGCCAAGAAGAAAGGAATAGTCTCCTTTCAGTTGTGTCAGACAGGACAAGGGCTAATAAATGCAAGCTTGAACACAGGAAGTTTCACCTCAATATGAGGAAAAACTTCTTTACAGTAAGGATTATTAAATATTGGAATGGGTTGCCCAAGAGGTTGTAGAGTTCCCTTCTCTGGAGGTGTTTAAACCTGTCTTGACAGTTTTTGTGTAGTTAATTGAGGCTTTTTAGGCAGTTATGCTTTTCAGTAATTTGTATCCTGCTTGAGCAGGAGGGTTGGACCCCGTGGCCTTTGAGGGCCCCTTCCAACCCTAATAAACTGTGTGTAAACTGTGTCCTTCTTGTGTGAGTACCTGTGCTCATTTCTACAGCTCCAAGACTGCAGAGGAAGTGCATATTTTTCTGTAGCTCACGATATAAGATAGCTAAAATGCAGAATGACTTAAAGACTAGTTATCTGATACTTCACTGGATGTTAAAAACAACTCTTAGCTTTTTGTTTATAAGTCCAATGAAGACTCCACTGAATTTACGTAGCTTATGATAACTGTGACAACTTTCTTTCTGGTTTTGCATTTTATGATTATTGTTTCTTCCACGTTCTTAAGTAGATATGGTAATTTCAGTCATCTTTTATAACCCAAAACATATTCCCTTGTAACTAAAGCTGTAAGATAATGTCACTTCCTTGACAATCCAAAGATACTTTATTCTAATTCTCATCTTAACCTCAAAGCTTGCTAGATGAATATGCTTTCTACTTTTACCTAGTGTCTCCTTTTCTTCAATTAGTTTTTTGGTGTATATATGATATATAGCATAAGCTATATATCATATACATATCATAGCCACTCTACATTACCTCATTCTTCGTGGTTTATCCTGGATAAACCATCCTAGATACTGTTACTGTACAGTCATTTGTAGCTGGGAATTACTACTATTTCATCCTTTTTTTTTTTGTTGCAGATTTTGTAAAGATAATTTTGACCGAGACTACAAGGCAACCATTGGAGTAGATTTTGAAATTGAACGCTTTGAAATAGTCGGAATACCGTATCATCTCCAAATGTAAGTTGAAATATCATGACTAAGCACAATCTCAGCAGGGCTTGAATTGCTTGCAGGCTCTAGTGGAACGAGGATTTTTAAAAAGTAATAAACTTGCACAAAGAATAACGAGATCTGAAAAGCAGGTGCTGTACCTGGACTTGCAGTTTTAGTGCAAATTTTGCTCACCTGGATTTCTCATCCCTAAAAAATGTAGTCAGTTTGTCAATGAAAATTCATCTTGGATGTCTTGTGACCATTCTCTCATTTGAGTGTAGGTAGGCACAATGAGCACTGAACTTGGCTTTACTGGGAGTTTATTCCTGCAGCCAGTGAAATGGTTAGGTGTCCAGTGATTTCAGCATCTTTTAATTAGGGATTGATTTTCCATAAATCATAAACAGATTGGAGTGGGTTTATTAAAATTTGAACCCAAAATCTTGGATTTTCAGCTTTGTTTATCAGACTACTGAGAATTCTGGCCATCTCTCACCTGTTTTATTTCCACTGAAGGATGTCCGTTGGTATTTCCAGTAGTTAGGAATAAACTGTAGAGGGCGTTATTGAATCATCTATGCTGTAGTGTGGCCTACAGCAGAAATAGCAAGCATGAAATGAAGTACTTTAGTGCACAGATCTTAAAAAACCTTTTCACTTAGGAACACACTTTTTTTCTGAGGTTACACTGATGTAAATAGATGGCTAGTGAGATTTATTGGAAAACACTTCAAAATCCATTTCCCACTGATTGCACTGTTGTTGTGTTTTTGAAAATTCTGCCAAGCACTGTGCTTTTGGAACTGATTTGCTCTGAAAATCTAGACTGATGCATCAGTATTTTGCCAGCTGAAGCAATAAGGTTCATGGTGTTCACTAAATGTCAGGTTGTATTATGTGCAGAAACTTCAGCAGCTGGGTAGGACATCTCCATATGATAAGCACTAGTGCCCCCTCTTGCTGAGAGATTTCCATACAAGAGAAATTCACAAGTTTACATGAGTGGCAGTACTAGGCTATAACAAAAACCTAAACCTCTGCAATGCTGACAGAATGGCAGATTGTGTTTGTTCTTAGGAAACACTTTCTTGATTTTTTTTTTTTTTTAATGGCTTCACTAGTACCTGGTGGACTGAGCTGTCAGTCTCTAAGTTGTATGGACAAATATCACATCTGGCAGTTGCAAGATTCTAATATGGGCTATAATCACAGAATCACAGAACATTACAGATTGGAAGGGACCTGGAAAGATCATCCAGTCCAATCCCCCTGCCACAGCAGGATCACCAAGTAACACACAAACATATCCAGGCAGGTTTTAAACATCTCCAGAGAAGGAGACTCCACCACTCCCCTGGGCAGCTCCTTCCAGTGCTCTGTCACTCTCACTGTGAAGTTCCTTCTCATATTTATGTGGAACCTCCTATGTTCCAGCTCACACCCACTGCCTCTTGTCCTATCACTAGATGACGTTGAGCAGAGCCTGGCTACATCCTCCTGCTACCCACCCCTCACATATTTATGAACATTAATATAAAGTGACCAGGGTCCCTCCGCCTTTCCTCATGAGGGAAGTGGTCTACTCCATCATCTTTGTGTCTCTGCGCTGGACTCTCTCCAGCAGTCCTGTGTCCTTCTTGGACACAATATTCCAGATATGTTTCCACCAAGGCAGAGTAGAGGGGAAGGAGAATCTCTCTTGATAATGTGAGTGAACTAGCAATAGGACTGAAATGTTTCAGAATTAGGTTGCCCTAAAAACCTATACAAATGATATAGAAGAGGAAAAAATGTTTTAAGGACAATGTTTTACCGTACAGGATGCAAATGTTTGAATTGTATCTGTAGAATAACCAGTATTAGAAAAAAACATGAAATAATAGGGCTTTACTGTCTTTCTGTCAGTAGTTAATGAATAACATGTTCCAGATGGTAACACTTCTCTGGTATCACATTCTTCTCCAACTTGTACCAGTCTGCTGCCTCATTAGCATGTTTGCTCCAGTTACACAGGGTTTCATTAACCTGAAATTTCTTTTTTCCCCCTGTTGCACAGATGGGACACAGCGGGTCAGGAAAAGTTCAAGTGCATTGCATCTGCTTACTACCGAGGAGCAGAGGGTGAGCTTGCTATTAATTTGATCCTGGCTGTGACAGGAGGCTGTACTGTACACAGAAACATATATGCTATGCACTCCTTGGAAAGGTACTTGTAGATACTGTGGTGGAATGGATTGTCTGTTACTGGAGAGGAGAAAAAAGAAGCTCATGAGTTGACGTGTTGTCAAGCCTGCAAGCTTTGAGTGTTCTGATGATGTGATAATAGGAATTGGCACCTGTGTCTGGGGGGAAAAGAATTGGGGTTTGGGTATGAGTCTTGCTGAAGTTAGAAGTGGATACTTCGGGTGTTCCCGTTTGTAAGTAATCAAATCAATAGGAGGTGATTTCTGCAGGAATTTAGGTGGTCCCAATATAAAAAGTAATAGCACTATAGACTGCAGACTAAGACTGAAGAAGGCTGAAGACTGACAACTTCAGTTTTCACTGGATGCTAGGCAAAGAATAGGAACAAACAAATTGACAGTCTTCCATCTCCTCTGTTAAATGTGCTCTTGCATGACAGAGGGGTGACCTCATTAATGTTCATAAATATGTGAAGGGTGGATGTCAGGAGGATGGAGTTGGAGAGTTTTCTGATAGCCTTTCTAACTTAACTACTTTTTTTCCTATTCTTGTATTTTATTGCAGTTATAATAACAGTGTTTGATCTGGCTGATATCCAGACTTTGGATCACACCAAGTAAGTTTCTGTATCTTCGTTTAACCTCTAAAGCTTTTCTAGCATGTTTAATTGTCTTTCATAGCCAGTAGTTGCTGGGTCAAGAGTGTATGTGGTAAGAAATGAATGACAGTCACTTGGATTACTTTGGATTATTTAGGGTGAGATTTTTCTGAAGTAAGTGTAGAGCAGAAATGCCGTACATGGTGACACCAATGAGATGCATCTTTATGCATAAGGTCTCTAGATCCTTTGCTAGCCCAAAATTATTCTCTTTCTTTAGTTTCTGTAGTGATTCTGTTGGGAAAAAGGAGAAATTTAAAACTCAGTGTATGTAGATACAACTAAACTTATTGGTTAAGATACTTGTAGCAGTATGGTTACAACAGCTCGTTAGTTGTTATGAGCAAATTTACTCTGCATTCAGTGCAGGCTGCAAAACCCTACATGGATCTATGATCCGCGTTGTTATCGCCAGCTCAGAGGGTATATATTTCTAAGATACTGTTGTGACTGTAATGCAGGTGCATGTTTCTTTACAATCTGTACTCTGTCTTATTTAAATGTGTTTTAGACTATTCCCTTTGACTACTGCCATGGTACTTAGCTCATTTACATAGGACTTTGTAAAATAATATATATATTAGTGTCTCTACTTGGCTGAAAATAATTAAAGCCTGTGAACCTGATTTCCCACACATGCACAGACTTCTTTCCCTCCTTGACTTGCGTTGGATGACTCAAGAAGAACTTGATTGCTAGAGTAACATAAATATAAAAGATTTTGAGACAGGAATCATGCAGTCTTCAGAGATAGGGAGTTGTTTTATAATGCTGCATAGATTATTCCACTCTTCTTTATTTCAGTTTGTAGCTAATCTTTTATGTTATATATATTTCTCTGTGTGTGTGTGTATCTTTTGCTCTGCTGCTTCTTTTCTTTCTCCTTATCTCGATCAAAACTTTGCCCCCTCCCTTATACAGATAAATGCCCTCTCTGTGTGCTAAAATCATTGTTGAATTTGCACTCTACAGTGGGCATGTTTGAACTTCTCATTAGTGGAAGGTATATATTTGAAAGAGTTGGAATAGTTCCTTATCTCTTTCTGTCTAGAAAAAAAGGCTTTCAGTACTCTCATTGAAGTTTATCATCTCACTTTCCTTGTGACCCTATGCTCTGTCACTATGTTCCTCAGTCCCTCTGCCGATCCTTTCTTTTCTCTTTTGTGTTTCAGACAGTGGCTAGAAGATGCACTGAGGGAAAATGAGCCAGATTCCAGCTTCATCTTTTTAGTTGGAACAAAAAAAGACCTGGTGGTAAGTAAATTGAGTACAGCTATGGAAATCAGAGTTTCCCTAGCTCCTCAAGGGATTTCCTTTGCAAGTCATACACAGTTGTTGAGATAAAGACCTTGAGGGAAAAACCTAAACAAAGAAGATCACAGGTAAACAGAACAGCACACTTGGCACCAATTTAACCAGGATGCTTTGTGTGTAAATGGATAGTTAGTGAAATAGCCCTATTTCCATTCCTTGTGGGACATTTTTCAAGTGCATACAAACAACTGAAAAAGCAGAGAAAAGTTGTATGCACAAAAGAAGGAAGTATCTAATAATCCTGAGGATTTTGGTGGTTTGGTTTTGTTTTTTAGGGACAGTGTGTTTGTTTGAAAAGAATTCTTACTTAATTGAGTAAGACATCATTTTCAGAAGATTATTCACCCCATGCCATTCTGAGTCTTTTGTCTGTCTTTCTCTAGCTATCAATACTTAATTCTTAGAGATTTTGAAACAAACTTGTTTGTTCTGCTGTTCTGCTGATTTTGTTTTCATTTTTGACCCCCTCCCCGTTGGCTGACACAGTATCATTGAACACAGTTTTGTTTCTTACTCCTCACTGAAAGAAAGTCCCAGAAAAATGCATGTCTGACACTTGTTCTTGCACTTTGTGTTACTTATGCTGCTTTTTCTGAGTTGCAGTAAAAAAGCTAAATGTGCCAGACCTCTGAGGACACAGATCTGAAGTCTGAACTAAGCTAGAATTCCTTACTGCAAGTTAGTGTCTTGGTTTAGAACAATAGTGTTTTCAGCTGAAAGGGAAACAAGCAAAGCAAAGGGCAGTGGATTCTAGGCATTACTTCAGTTTGAAGCCAGCCAGTATCTTCCCAACTGGATTTACTTCTCATCTTGATGTCACATCATCCTCTTGAAATTTTTAGAACTCTTCTCAAGTGTGCAGGGGTTTCTTGCTGTAAGACAATACACAGAAAACTGTGCAAAGATTATTGGTTTCATCCATCACAAATGGCCTGGAAGCTGAAAGCAAATAGCAACATTCATTTCACAGGGGGAAAAGATCTGAAGATTGAGTGCAAAGGAAGCAAACATCCACTGAAAGAGCAAGAAATTTAAGTCATAAGAGATATAAAGAGCAAAAATAAAAAGAGGGGAAGGCCATTGTGTTACAGCATAGCCAAAACAGTGTAGAAGAAAAGCATCTGGGACAGAGAAAAGAAAGATTAAACCCAGAGAACCATTGAGACTAGTCAGTCCTGCAACTCTTCTATGGTGAATGATGGGGTGGCAAGTATTTAAATACCAGTAGCAGGGCTGTTATCTTTATAGCTCCCTATAACATTATGTAGATAGATACAGTGGTCACATTCAGTAACTGTTGTTTTGTTTCATTGCAGTGGGAGGTGGATGGAGGCTTCCATCTTGCAAGCAGTGCTAGGTACTTGAATGTCTGATTGCACAATATCTAAAGCAAGGCCAGAAAGACCACTGTGAAACCTGGAAGCACCAGAATATAGATGCTAGTAGTGTTATTACTAGCCCAGGTATACTTCTTAGGTTGAAGTTATTCTATGTTATTTACTCAGTCAGATGCTGTTTGTGAAAGGACAGAACTAGATGCCATCCGCTTTGCCAATGAGATGCGAGCAGAATACTGGGCAGTTTCAGCCAAAACAGGTAAGTTATTGTAAGGGATGTAAATATGATAACCACAAAGGCTTTTGTTAGCATGGGAGAAAGTTGAAGTTTCCCTTTTCCCATGGAGGATTTGTTTCTTGCATTTTGTTGCTATTGGAGACTTCAGATTTATTAATGATTGATTTTATTTGAGCATCTATATGGGTGTTTGCACTGTCGTGTTTACAGAAAGAAGTACCTGAGCTGCTGTGCAATGTCTAAGCATGTTTAATTCATAGGTAGTTACATAAAAACACATGTGCACTGCTACTCAGCATTAGCAATGAGAAAAGATTATACCACAAACTGAAATCTCTCTGCTGACAACTAAAAATAAAGGTACAGTACAAGGTACAGTAAGAAAATGAGGCATTTTCTCTGCAGTGATCAGTATGGAAGAGGGATCCTTGGAGAAGCCTGTTCTGTCCCAGCATTGAGCAGTGATCAGTTCACAGATCTATGTCCATTATGCTTGATCGTGTGTTGAAGTCTAGTTGCAAAACCACCTATTTTTTGTCTTGTTTCCAGGGGAAAATGTCAAAGAGCTCTTTTCCCGAGTTGCTGCCTTGGCCTTTGAACAGTCCATGATAAAGGAGCTGGAGAAAAACCCTGGTCACATGACACAAATTGGGGCAGGAAACCTCATCAGTAGGTTAAGTTTTGATTTGTGTGTGTATTTTCCCTCTGAAGGATTGAGGAGGTTTTTCAAACAAAAAACTTGTTTTGAACACCTGCAAGTTTATTCATGTCATTGTCTATCTGAGTTCTCGCATGTAGGAAGGGCTGGTCAGCTTTTGTTCCCCTCAGTGTTGGATGGTATAATTTCTTGGGAACTGATTTTATAACTTTTCTTTTCCTACAGGTCTGGAAAAGAACATGGTGAAAATCCCAGAAGGCAACACGCACAGCAGCCTGAGTTGCTGCTGACTGCCAACTGTTTCTGCAAGTGCCCTGCTTCTTCGCAATCCAGCACAGTGCACCTGCAACAATGGAAGCTCCCAAACCAGAAATAGAAAGTTTTTTGTTTTGGAAATGAAGAAGGAAAAACTTCCTTCTTTATGAGAGTTCCTTTTCTGCTGCAGGCTTGCTTGTGCAGGATGGTACAATTGTTACATAAACCTTTCTCTGTGTAGTGGAAACATAACCTCTTTGTCTTAATGCAAGAAGACATTGCCTGTACCATGTTCTCACCTGTCTGCCAGAAACACTTGTAGTCAGAAATTATGTAATTTAATGTGGTGTTCTTTGGTGATTCTCTAGGAGTCTTAGGGAAGTCATATTCTCACAGAAGCAGAAAGCAAATGGCTTTCTGGGTGGTGTGCACATATATTCACCTTTTAAGATTGTGGTATAAAAGAACTCTGAATTGCTTTTATGCATTCCAAATATTTTAAAACTGTTCCAAAGGAAATGTTTTTAAATAACAGGTATGACAGTACACAAACGCAACTGCAGAGTTTCCACTGTGGTTTCTCCATGCAGGAAAATCTGAGAATCAGTGTCCAGTATTCAAATATTTCCAAGCCTAGGAGAGGTCCAGGTAGGAACTTTGTTATCTTATCCCAGCTGTCTAATATTTTGAAAATGTTACCAAATTCTTCATTTCCATTCTCTTGAATAAGAAAGAACAGTCACATGTGTACCTGGCATGGAATCCATGGAATCTGTTTTTACTATCTTCCAGAGAGGATGCAGAATCATTGTCTGGATTAATCTTCATTAATATTGTCTACACTGCAGTCCTATATTGTAGCTAAGAGTAAGACTTTCTCATTTTATTATAACTGAGTTTTTTTGTTTGCAGTATTGTAACACGATTGTGGAACCATACACAGTCTCAGTCATGAACTTGTTCATCTCTCTCTGTGACAGGACCTCTGAGCTGGTAAGGTTAGCAGTATGCTGCTCTCTGTACCACATCCTCTGAGCATGCTGGTTAAAACAAAGCATTTGGCAGATTGAAGCTGTTGCAGAATCTGCATTTGGAAGTGGAGATGGTTGATCACTTACTTGAGTTTTGGCCAGAAAGTTGTTCGCACAGTGGGAAACTGCCGTTCATGGACTTTTAAGAAGGGTCCGCATTTTTCTAGGTTCATAAAATTATTTAGACTGGATGAGATTTCTCACTACTTACTACCAAAACACCACAGAGTGCTGCTTTCTGCTACAAAAGTGTGGTTTCTTAGTTTTAGCCACAGATTGATCACTAATCATGTTTTATTTCTTGTTAAGAAGCCGCTGCTTATTTCCTGCCATTTGGGTGGGTTTACTACTTATTATGAAACCTATGATTCTCTCAGGTGGGTCATGTTAACAGGCAGTGAGAGCTCAGGAACTGTTAAGGCTGAGCCACTGCAGAGACATCTGGGCAGGCTAGGTTAGTGGGCAGAGGCCACTGGGATGAGGTTTAACAGGGCCAAGTGCAGGGTCCTACATTTTGGCCACAATAACCCACTGCAGATACAGACTGCAAGATGAGTGGCTGGAGAGTGGCCTGGCAGAGGGGCCTGGCTGTACTGGTTAACAACTGACTGAATAGGAGCCAGCAGTGTGCTAAGGTGGCACGAAAGGCCAATGGCATCCTGGCTTGGATCAGCAATAGTGTGGCCAGGAGGCCTAGGGACGTAATTCTCCCCGTGCCGAGCACTGGTGAGGCCTCCCCTCGAGTACTGGGGGCAGTTCTGGGCCCCTCACTTCAAGAAAGAGATTAAGGGGCTGGAGTGGGTCCAGAAGAGCAATGAGGCTGGGGAAGGGACTGGAGGAAAAGGCTGGTGAGGAGAGGGAGCTGGGGTTGTTTAGCCTGGAGGAGACTTGGGGGTACCTTATCACTCTCTGTCACTACCTGAAGGGAAGTTGTAGACAGATATGGGGGTCGGGCTCTTCTGCCAGGCAACTAGCACCAGGACGAGAGGGCAGGGCCTGAAGCTACCCTAGGGGAGGTTTAGGTTGGATATTAGGAAGCCCTTCCTCATGGAAAGGATGAACAGACAAACACTGAAATGAGCTGCCCAGGGCAGTGGGGGAGTCCCCATCCCTGGAAGTGTTTAAAAACACACTGGACATGGCATTTAGTGCCCTGCTCTGGCTGATTGTGTTGATGTTAGGACATGGACTGGACTTGGTGATCTTGGAGGTCTTTTCCAGCCTCAGTGACTCTGTGGCTCTGTGACTGGCTCCTCTTCCCACGAGAGGGAGCGCTATGGTCGCCGTAGCGCCGGTTCGTGTCGGCTGCGCAGAGGCTGTGTGCGGGACAGGCTGCTTCTGGTTTGGTTCCCTGGGGCATCCCGGGCTTCTCAGTCATCATGAAATTTTGTATCCGATTAAATAACACTCCACTGAATGCAGAGGCAAAAATTCAGAGAGCCCTTCAGTTCCCACTGGAATTTCTGATTGCGTAGTATCTTAATAGATAAAGAGGGTGCAGTTGTTTGATAGTATTAGTCACTGAAAGTTCAGTGTGCCCACAGAAATCTCTCCTGACTCATTAGGTAGAACTCTTACTCCCTCTAGAAAGGGCACAAACATCAAAAAAGTGAACTGAAACAGAAACAGCTCTAGCTATAATAAATCAGAACTGTAAGACTTCAAGTAAAAGTGGTGCATGAATCCAGAGCATCCCCCTGTGGTGTAATTGGCACTGTTATAACCACATCAGTCCACTCCTAAACTTCATGTCACTAGAAATACACCACCTGGCAGAATTCCCTTATTCAACTGGCACTAAGGCAAACAAACAACAAACAGTATCAGTGGTGAGAAGCCAAATTATTACTGTGAAAGAATGTGATCTTGAAAGATTTATAGAGGCATTTACTAAACATAAAGATTTTATTATGATTTAGATGATAATCTGTTTTCCATATGGGTCAGCCAATGCCTGTTACATGTTAAAAGGTGAGGAAACAAGTGCAGGAAAAGAGGTTAAAGCCAGGAAGCAAAAACCTAGAGGGATGTGCCATGCAAAACTGAATCCAGGGTTAGACATTTGTGACAGCTCTGAAAATACCCTAAAATCTTTTGTTTGGTGTATAAAAAAGCATGAAGGAAAATCTGTTTAATGGGTTACGAAGCAATACATCTCTCAAAAGTACAAGAGCAACTCCTGTGGACTAGTGCTTATCATTCATCCATCTGGATATGTTCCTGTGCGACTTGGTCTAGGTGATCCTGCTGTGGCAGGGGGATTGGACTAGATGATCTTTTGAGGTCCCTTCCAATTCCTAATGATTCTATGAGTCTATGAGTCTATATGCATCCCTGCTTTCTTTAATTGGATTTCTCTTGTTTTTTGATTCTGTCATATTATGTAGGGTACACAGCCCACAAATTAAAAGCTAGACCTTCTGGCAGGTACAGGTATTTTGTTTTCTTTTAATCTATTAAGGAAAAACCTCACAGGTATCAAGCAAAAGCACCTTGATGTGATTAAGTCCTCATTGTGCTAACGTATACTGTTTTTCTCATTCACTTCCCCACTCCTCCTTTTTATAATTTCCACACTTACCTTTTGTTCTAAATTACGTCTGATCTTTTTTGACCAGCAAATGTCAACCTACAAGGGTGCCTTCGTTCTATTAATTGCCATAAAATATATTTACTAGAAGTAAATTTTTTTTTTTATGTTGAAGTAAGCAAAAGGAACGTAACTTTAACATTGAAAAGAGAAAGGGAGCATTTGAAATTACTCCTTCATGAAATTACTTTCAAAACATGAGTGAAGTATAGTCTCTGCTACTACCACTCAGCCACAAATCCCCATTTCTTTCTTACTTTATTTGCATTTTTGAAATATAAAATCATTTTTCTATCTTCTTTTTGGCTGAAAAAACTTGACTCGCTCAAAGAGCCAACATAAAAACAGTCACTTTCCTATATTTTCATAATAGAGGAAATATTTCTGTAAACAGCCACTTGTTTAAAGCATCACTGAGATGCAATTCGTAAAAATGTGCATATGTCATTGCTTCAAATTCTCCCCTTTGCTACTCTGTGATCAAAAAGATGGAAAAAGCCTTTAATAATTTTGGCATGAACTGTTTAGAAAAAGATGGTGAATCAAGTATGCACTACAAAGTATTTTGACAGCATGAACAACAAACTTAACTCCCTATCCCTGCAAATACTTAAGTGCATGAGTGAATTTTTGTTTGCAGAAGTGGCTTGTTGAGGATATTTTTCAACAGTGTCACAAACGTGAGCATTTGACATAATTGCCTCAAAAAATAGTCCAGAAGAAATATCTGGTGTTTTCAGTCCCTAATCATTCATTACAGACATTCATTACTTTGGTTGCTAAACAGAGGTAGCCAAAGGCAAAATGCACAGCAGACAGCATTTCAAAGGCCTGAGTCACACTCAGATAAGTTACTTGCAAACCACGGATCAGCTTTGTGACTTGCAATGTGGCTTAGGGAAAAATCCCAATCCACTTTCAAATCAGTGACCAGGTAGCAGCCAGAAAATTCAGGAAGCTGCTGTGGTAGTTACTAAAATCCCAAAGTACATAATAGTAATAAGATCATAGAATCATAGAACCATTAGGGATTGGAAGGGACCTCGAAAGATCATCATAGTCCAATCCCCCCTGCCATGGACAGATACCCCACCCTAGATCAGGCTGGCCAGAGATTCATCCAGCCTGGCCTTAAACACCTCCAGGGACGGAGCCCCAACCACCTCCCTGGGCAACCCATTCCAGGCTCTCACCACTGTCACGCTGAAGAACTTCCTCCTCACATCCAGTCTAAATCTACCCAGCTCCAGCTTTGCTCCATTCCCCCTCGTCCTGTAGCTACCTGAGATCCTAAAAAGTCTCTTTTGAGCAAGGGTTTTAACTAGATCATCCTCAGAGATGCCTTCCAGTCCTAATCTGTGATTTTGATTTTCTGTAAACATTCTACTTTTGCCTACTGAGCAGGACAAAAACCTCCTTTTTCAGACCCTCAGTGATTCGAAGACAGGCGTGCAGAATACTTTCAGGATATGTACCCAGTAGCAGGAGCAGGTGCTTCAGGTACTTGTAGGGTTGGACCTTGTGATGCTCATTTTGCAATTCTGTTTGCTAAAACAAATGCAGGGGACTAAAGTTCTTCCTCTACCTTCTTTGGAGATATCAGTAGAAAGAAGCCCTTCTGACGGACCTGAATAGACGATGTACTCATCATGCCACGAAATTCAAAGATAAATTTGTGTAATGAAACAGGATCATTTGAGAACACAGAATGATTTTCCCTGGTCAATTGTTGGGGGGGATAAAAACCACCCCAAATTATTCTAATAGACTGTTGACTAAAGGATCCCTGTTTTGATCCAGCTTTGGTACCAATGACCGACTTCCACTAAAAGCAGGAGTCAAATAAAAGAGTGTAAGTAAGTGACAAAGTGAACTGAAGTGTTTTCTCTCAGGTTAATAACTAGAACACTGACAACTCACTCTGCCTACTTGATTAGGGTTTCTAATTCCTTTTGTGCTCTGTTTGTGTGTCTGTTTGGGGTTTTGTGTTCTGTTGCACTCGTTAGGAGAGTTGAGCAGTTCTCTCATGAAGGATACTGCCAAACCTGATAAACCTAAACTGCAGCAAACAGCTTGTGCCAAGTGCAAGCACCCTTGTACAGTCTATTCCTGGGGGAAGGATAATACCAACGTGTGACAGTCTAGCCCACTGCATACCGGATACCTTATTGCTACAGGAATGAAACTTGAAGTAATATTGAGTCCTTCAGAAAGCCAGAGGTCTTTCCTAGAAGTGCTATAGAGTTGGGTATCAGGAATAAGGAAGAAAATTGTTCAAAACTAGCCTTTCTAGAATCTTTTTCTTGTAAACAGTGGGACATAGCCTTTGGCAACAGCCTTTTGGCATCAGCAGTCTTTCAGACAAACTGCGTTAAATAGCTCCGTAATGATTTAAGGGCTTTAGATAAGTAGCGAGATCAGCCACAGCTGAGACGCAGAATTGCAGCTTGTCCAGAGACCTAATTTAAACAGTTTTGATATGTGGAGCCTGAAAAACACTTTTCCTCTGAGGGGATGCTTTTGTTCTGTTACGGAAGATTTTTCTCTTATTGGTGGGAAACACAGTGGAGAAAGGACAAGACTCGTTTCAAAAGCTTCCCCTTACTACCCTGATCTATCAACTGAAATCACAAGATGGATAGCTAAATTACCCCTGCCCTTTCCAGCCCAGTTACAGACATCTTCCTTTCAGATTGTCAGAAAAGATGAGGACCCTCAAGAGGTACCATTTCCACAGGTTTAAATTTAGAAGTCTGTCTGATCTTATGAGTGCCTCACAGCAGTGATAGATTTATTCCTGCTTGGTCGTGTGCATCAACCTTCTTAGAAGCTCCTTTCGACTCGGACAAGAGTGGTAGACGGTGTCCACAATCTCACTGTAAATCTACTGGAGGAAGACAGAACTGTCCAGGGCAGTTTGTCATTTTGTGGTATTCCTCACTCTATCCTTAGGTAGAGAGCCTAAGGAGCTGTAAAATCTAAGTGAACACCCACATTTGGAGAATTTATTGGAACAGAACCCTCTCTACTACACACGTGTATACGCTGTGTATACTCAGTACACACATGCATGTACCTGGTAATCTAAGAGCAGCTGCAGTAAATTAATCCTACAGAGGATGGAGCTCTAAAGTAAATAAGACAATCTTCAGCATGAGCTGAAGACCATTGCCAAAAGCACAACAGTACCTCATACCAACAACATCCTATTCATCCTGTGAAAGACTGGTGGTACCACAACATCATGGGTAGTAATGGACAAACCCATCCGTGTGGTAGTTACCCAGTAAAACTGGGTCGTTTTAAAGGTTTCTGACGTTCTTTATCAAACACTGAGAAGTATATTAAAAAAAAGCATTCACAGTAATTCCAAAGTAAACCCTCACGATGGCTTTGTTTGACAACCGATAGCCTGCAGAGATCTGTCTGTACATGCTGCATGACATCTGCATATTCAATTACTACAATGGTTAATCATCACATGTACCTGAAGCCATGTTCCTGATTACACAATTATTTAAGGTGGTAACCTATCACATTATAACAGTGTTTTATGAGCCTAAGTGAGAAATAAGTGTCAAGACACAGGATCTTTTGAAAAAGAAGACAACACAGTCTTTAACTATAAGGGTCAAGGGAGACGATGCACACAGCAGAGCAGGCAGCATGTAATCACAATTGTCAGCTTTCTTCCACAAGTGTCACTGATTCATTTTCCTTGTACTGCTCTCTGGAACTTACCTGTTTGTCGTGTTCTTAATCCTTCAAAAGGCTGAGACTCCTACTGATTTTTCAGTTTGACCTCTTTTCTACTGATCTGCAAGTAGGGGCAACTAGTTCTGACAGGAAGAATGAGCTTGTGCAGAACTGTTTGTCGGATGTTGTTTGTACAGGATTCCTCTCTATTTTGTGACTAGCTTCACTCCTGAAAGCACTGATAAACAGGTATGAACCATGATCTCCACTGAAGACACTGGTAGAACTCAAACTGACTTTAGTGACATCACAGCTTCCTCTCTTTGGGTCACAGTCAGCAAGTTTAGTTGGAGTAATCACCATGTGAGCTTCCAAACTTATCTTTCTGTATGTCAGAATCCAGCCTACTGATGGGAACAACGGGTTGAGCAATATTCTCATAGACCTTTTTTGGTTGGGTTACTTGAAGAGCAAGAGGCTGTCCACTAACATGCAGTGATCACAGAATCACAGGACATTAGGGATTGGAGGGGACCTTGAAAGATCATCCAGTCCAACCTCCCCATCACAGCAGGATGGAGCTAGGCTCTTCTCAATGTCATCTAGTGATGGGACAAAGGGCAATGGGTGTGAGCTGGAACAGAGGAGGTTCCACATCAATATGAGAAGGAACTTCTTCACAGTGAGGGTGATAGAGCACTGGAAGGGGGTTTGTGGAGTCTCCTTCTCTAGAGATGTTTAAAACCCACCTGGACATGTGACAGTGCTGTGCAGTGGGCACTTGAGTGCAGCATTTCTATAAAACCCTATACAGAGCTCCCTCTATTCATTTCCTCACTCAGGTAGTCCCACAGAAGACTAATTCTATCAGCGCCTCATAACATAAAACTAGAGGGAGAAACAAATCACCAAATTATTTAATACATGACAAAATTTGTCATCAGTTGACATAAAGTCTCTGAGCTGAAAATTTAAAAATATCTCCGTAGAGGTCAATGCACCGAAGAGACTGGTCTTGTGTTTGCAGACTTTCCCTGAGCTGGTCTTTTTCACGTGTCTTTGTAACTGTGTTGAGACTCATGGACTCGTTCTGAAGCCTTTGTTGAGGAACCTGGACTTTGTAGTTCCATTACCCTCAGGGTGATGAACACTTAGATTAACCATTTGTATGTAGTGGATAAATTTCATAGACCTGAAGGACAGGTAAATTCACTTTGTGGATGAAAAGTGCTGTTAAAAGGACTGTCCTAGGAACAGAGGCACCTCTTTACTCCCAGCGACTGGAGGCTGGTTGCCAATACTCATCAAGACACTAATACAAAAGCTGACAGTTGCTTTAATCAAATACAACAGTTTCCCATCCTTTAAAGGAACACCATAGATGGTGCTTGAATTCCGGTCTGAATGCTTCAATTATTTATTGAAAGAACAATTTTTGCAGTGTTCTGTCATCGCTGAAGATCACAAAGCAAGACAGTGTCAGGGACAGGGATTTGATTCGGGAGCCGTCTCCAGCACTGAGCTCCAGGTGCCAGGCAGGTGGCACCAATGTACAGAACAAAGGGATATGAATAGAGGATGGTCTGGGAAAGCCAACTTCACCCACTATTGAGCACACCACAGCACACAAGGACAGCAGATGGAAGAAGGATTCACATTCTCTGGGAACGAAAGCAAGGGTAAGGAACGACGGGTTTAGAAGACTGAGTTTTCACACAGAAGGGAAGAAGCACAGAGAGCCAAAGCAGTGGCAAGGAGTCGATTAGACAAGCAAACTGTGGAGAAGAGAATGAACACAAAAGACTGTAAAAAACCCATGGCTTTCTATTTTTGACTTGCTATCTAGTAATTCATTGACATCGGACACACTCTTGCAAAAATGTTAGCTTCCATTCTGGAAGTTTGTGCATTTTGGATAACACGGGTATTTCCCTGTACATGAGAAATATGACAGTGCTGACAGTTTATTTTCAGAACATCATATAGATGGCAGGGTGCTTAGATCACACTTGCCAAGAAACAGACTCAGGGCCAGGCCAGCATACTGTATTTGCTCCCAGCTTACTGAACTAATCTAGACCACCTTCCTCACGCTGCAGCTGGCAGCCTTGGGGCAGTGTGATGCAACCAGTTGCAATTCAGCTGTTTGCCTGCTTGCTGTATGTTATGTGACAGACCTCTGGAGATAGGAATCAGACTGATTAGAACAGGGATGCATCATCATCCAAACACCATCTTGAACAATGCCAACGTATTCATATAACAACAAGGGGCAGTGGTTGTAAGATGGAACATTGGAAGTTCCACATAAAAGAACTTCTTCCCAGTGAGGGTCACAGAGCCCTGGAAGGGGCTGCCAGGGGGGGCTGTGGAGTCTCCTTCTCTGGAGATGTTGAAAACTCACCTGGATGTGTTCCTGTGCGACTGGATCGAGGTGGTCTTGCTCTGGCAGGGGGATTGGACTGGATGATCTTTTGAGGTCCCTTCCAATCCCTAATGATTCTGTGATCATCCAAACACCATCTTTAAATGTCAATATATCAATATCACACCACCGCCGGTGAAGAGTTCTTATCTCTTCATTCACTGTGTATTAAAATCAGGAAGCACGCATAGATACGTACCCGAGTTATGATTTGCCCTGTTTTACGTCTGTGTTCTCTGTATATTTACAAGAAATTAACAGGAGATATTGCAATATGTCACATTTTATTACACCATAATGTTCTCAGACATCAGAACAAGCTACAGCTCTGTAGAATATGAAAGGAACACACTTTAGACTTTTCCATGTAAAGCCACTGTTAGAAATGTATTAATAAAATTATATAATTATCCTTTAAAAGTAGTAGAAATATTTCAGTCCTCTACATTTCTTTCTGCAGGTTCCACTTGGAAGAACACATTTATTGCTTTCAAATATTTCACTGGTTCTTTAGAAGGCTCATTTCAGACGTGCAGAAATTACGCATGCACTCCATAACATAACGAAGAGATAGACTAGGGATGCTATTTTGTTTGATCTGAGCTGTTGTTTGGTTGTTGGTTTGTTTCTAAATTGACTCCAAGTGACCTTAAATACACTGTTTAAACCTTCTTGTAGGCTAAAAATGAGGGTACATCTTGCCTTATGAGTTCGTAATATTTGTATATTCAGTGGTAAGTTAATGGGATTTAATTGAACGTCCTTTAGAAATGCCAACTACCCCATGTGCTTTGTGGTATTAATCTGTGATTAATTAATCAGTAATTAAATAAACTGTAGGTCAACATGAATGAAAGTGACAGCAGGTATCCCTCATATAGTTTGTTGGCAAACTAAGGCTGAGGGGAGACTTCATTGCTATCTACAACGACCTGAGAGGGCACGGTAGAGACGTGGCTGCTGGTCTTTTCTTATAGTGATAGAAAAAGAGGGAGAGAACAGCCTCAAGCTGCACCAGGGGAGATTTAGGCTGGACATTAGGAAAAAATCTTTTACTGAAAGAGTAGCCATGCATTGGGACAGACTGCCCGTGGCAGTGGTTGAATCATCATTCTTGAAGGGTTTAAAGCTCACTTTGATGTGGTGCTTAGAGATGTGGTCTAGTGGTGAACTTGGTAGGACTTGGTGATCTCAATGGTCCTTTTCCAAGCTGAATGATTCCATGATTCTGTGATTCTGTGCAGATCACAGACAGCAGTTAACACAGTCACACACGTGAGAATTACAGGCTGCGTCACGACCAACCCTCTAATTCCTCATAAAAGAAACCAGGAATTGTGGGGAAAGGAAGTCTTGGCAAAACTATATCCAGATTCCCCAAAACAAAAAGCTATACAGAAGAAGATCTAATCTTCTAGACCTGGTTGGCACATGTGTAACGCCTCATGATGCTCCACAGGTGTATAAAGGATCATTTCGACCATATTTCCTCATGTTTTTGCAGTCTGTGACAAGGTTCAGTTGAAGCTGAGCATCTCTTTTTGAATCCCCTTGTTAGTTTTGTCTTCCTGCTTATGAAGATGAGGATGCTCAAATGGTTAAGCCATGCACTGATCTCTGAGAATGGAGTAAGTTCCTGAAAGGAAATGTGTGTCCAACCTACACTTCCTATGCTAGCAGATGTTTTACATGGCATTGACAGGATTTCCATGGCATTCACTGGCAGTAGTGCATGGAGATGGAATCTCAGGAAGAGACCTACTAGCCCATACATTGCATACCAAATGCAGAGCTTTTTTACACCATAATTTTCCACCTTTCCATTTGGCAATACATAGACAGCCTTTAGTGTATAGTGCATTTCCAGGCACTCCATGTTGTTCCATCATCGTGCTCTCTTCGATCCCCTGCATGGTTGATCTTAGTTTCATGAAAACAGACAATGCCCCTATAAAACTGGTTCAAGGCACAAATACAAAACAGGGTCTGCCGAGAGCCCCAGTATCTGCAGACACTTTTCCAATGACTAGCAACATGTGTCACACTAAACTGTCCTAAACTGGCCAAGTAAGCATCACCTATTAAATCTAAATGTAAAGGCACGCCTGCAACTGTCATTGTCCTTCCAGGAGTACAACACTCAGGCAAATAAAGTTGTATTGCTAATATATGTATTTCAGTAATTTCAATATTAATTCAATTTTCCTTTCTGTGTTAGCATAGTCCCTTCCTAACATTGACTTAGTCAGTCAGTTTGCTCTACGAGAACAAGGTGACCATTCGTGTGATATAATGCCGTGTTTAACTTCCTTAATCACATGCACCTGATTTTCCCAGCATTGATTTTCCCTGAGGATTATCCATAGAAAAGTGTATACAGCACATATCTCTGACATCTTTCAGCCCAAGTCATGATCACAGTATCACAGTATTACCAAGGTTGGAAGAGACCTCATAGATCATCAAGTCCAACCCGTTACCACAGAGCTCAAGGCACTAAGTGCCACATCCAGTCTTCTCTTAAAGACTTCTAGGGATGGTGACTCCAGCACTTCCCTGGGCATTCCATGCCAGTGTCTTGCTACCTTTTCTGTGAGGAAGTGCTTTGTAACATCCAACTTAAATCTCCCCTGGTGCAGCTTCAGGCCCTGCTCTCTCATCCTTTCACCAGCTGCCTAGGAGAAGAGCCCAATCTCCACCTGTTTACAACCTCCCTTCAGATAGTTGTAGAGAGTGATAAGGTCCTCCCTGAATCTCCTCTTCTCCAGGCTGAATAACCCCAGCTCCCTCAGCTTCTCCTCATAAGGCTCTCCTTCCAGTCCCATCACCAGCCTTGTTGCTGTCCCCTGGACCTGCTTCAGCAGCTCAATCTCTTTCTTGAAGTGAGGGGCCCAGAACTGTCCCCAGTACTTGAGTGCCCAGTAAAGGAGGAGAGTTTTGTCGCTAGTCCTGCTGGACACACAAACACTATTCCTGATACAAGCCAGGATGCTATTGGCCTTCCATGCCACCTAATCCTGTACCTTTCTTCCTTTATCTCTTTATCCACTCCTGCAACAGAATCTCCGAATTTATATATGTATTTATTTATGT
Source organism: Phoeniculus purpureus (assembly GCA_028565055.1). Lineage (NCBI taxonomy): Eukaryota > Metazoa > Chordata > Aves > Bucerotiformes > Phoeniculidae > Phoeniculus > Phoeniculus purpureus. The sequence continues at coordinate 8,851,448 of JAOXOE010000776.1, read as the reverse complement.
TTTTCCTTCTTCCCAAGATTTCCTACTGAGGGAACACATAGTGGTTTTAAATTCTGTATCTGGACCCAGAGAGGAACTGCCGTTAATATCAATCTCATGTTCAGTCTACCATTATGAATTCTGCCAGCTTTTCCATTTCCTCAGCCCTTGGATCTGAGGATAGGCATCAAAATATGAATACAGAAGAAAAGCAACGAAAATAGCTCAATGACACAAACTGCCATATGATAGTACAGGAGAACTTCGTGAAAATGAATGACTAAAATAGTGCATCTTGGAACAAGAGGCAACTACAGTGATAATCATACAGCTGAGCTGAATATCTTGGCGTATCCACAATTCCCTTTTTCTCAAGTTATTGTTGACTGGTGCGAAAGAGAATCAGAAGACGGGCATTATCATTCTCACACATTCCCATATGTGCTGGCCACCGTCTCAAAACAGTTTTGCTTTGAGACGGGGATGCAGCTCAGCATTCTCATCCAAAGTAAAAAATATCCCTTGAGACTTCTTTAGTCAGACAGAATTACTTTCTCCAAAGCAAGAAAGCAAAGTTTGAGATCCTCGTCATGTACAGCATAATAAAGATTAAAATTTCTTTTAAGAATTTTAAATTTAGGAATTTTAAATGTCATTAAAATGTCTTAAGACCGTATGTTAAAAAAGAGTTATGCTCTCTGGCAAGAGTTTCATCCTGTTGATGTGTTTGATGTGTAAACACAACTCTGTTGGCACCTTGAATCCCATGGGCCAGTGGTGGTACGCACAAAGGACTTTCGATTCCCTTGCCACTTTCACTGAGCCCTTGGATCTTGTCTCCCCAAGGAGCTAAGCCACATGACTGCAGTATCTAGGTGTTGAACCTCATGTGTACAGCAATTTATGATCCTTGGAATCAATTTTTTATTCAAAGGTGCCTTTTCATTGTTATAGGTCAGATGTTTATCTTCTGTCATAAGCTTAGAGAAATCTTTGCATAATGATGCTTGCAGATGAGGTTATCCGTAGGGTGGTGAAGAGCCAATCCATTAAAGTCAAACGACGTGATAACTTGACAGAAAGGTGATAACGTAACTCAGTGGAGAAAAGAAACACGGTTACATGGGTTGCTAAAATGCACTGCACTAAAATCCTCTCTGCCCTTACAAAGTACTGAATAGGGAAGGTAGCACAAAGGCTATGAAACAGACAGCAGAAAATTCAGGTAGTTAATGTGCTGTTAAAAATCAAACCAATCTTTTTTAAATGCCAAATAACGAGCGGACGCGACGCTTAGGGATCTGGTCTAGCAGCTAGATAACAGGATGAAGGTTGGACTCAATGACCCTGGAGGTCCTTCCCAGCCATGATGATGATTCTGTAAACAGTGCTATCACATGAGTACTCACTGAGCCCTTTTGTAGAGGTCTGCAAAGCATAACCATGACGTTCACAATAAAGAGAATCACAGAGGTAGCACACAGAGAAACAGAAACCACGCGTGGAGCGGAAGGTATGACACGGTTAAACAGCAGATAACGCCACGACCCATTTAAAACCAAATTGCCTAATGAAAAGATGTGACAAGCAGCAATAAAGGATTTTACTAGCACATCTAGGTTAAACAACATAGGGTGTGTATCGGAAAACCGCTTACTGAAGTGGAGGTAAAATAGAGTGGTTGATTGTATAGATCTGAAATGAACTGCAAGAGTGGAAAACTACAAGTGAAATTAAATTGTGCATTGAAAAGCTTAAACGTGCCTGTTATAAATTAATTTTCTCAAAATAGATTGCAGGCAGTCAGTATTTTTGTTTCTTCTATCTAAAAGATATAGTATAGGACAGAAGTAGTCACCTCGCTAACACACGACCACTTCAGATGCAATTTCAAGTATCTACTTTTTAAAACTGCAACCTTCCAGAAGGGAGATGTTGGCTTTTACAGTGTCTTATGAGGATCAGTACCCCCCTCCCCCCACCAACAAATTTCTAATTAAAATTTCTAATCCAAATATTATTTTGGATTAGAAAATCCAAAGCATGTTTGGGACTGATACCTTACCCTGAAAAATGAGTAATCCCATGTTCCCATTGTACAGGAGAGTAAATAACCAGGAAGTCTCTGTGCCTGAATTGAAAGGAACATCTGGGAGCATCTATGAGCTCTTGGAGGAACCCCAAAATTCATGGTGCAAGTGACTAATGCTGATCCCACAAGCACATACTTACAAACAGCATATCTTTGTAGCCTTCAGCTCATGGCAAGTGAGCGTGGTGAGGTACCAGCCCACAGTACCATACTTTACCACAGCCTGTCCTGTTGATTCCTACACACGGCTAAAGTTTTAAGACAACAATTGAACATCAGCAGTTTTCAGTTTGAAGTCATAACTGATCACCAAAAAACTATATGACCTTTCTCACAAGAAAAATTTCCAGTATTCAAAAAATAACTATCCATGGAAATGTCTGATAAAATGGAGATTTTACAACTGAGCTGCTACAGTGACTTTGTATGTATGGTGTAAGGCAGTCAAAGCAGAGGTATCTTGAGTATGAAAACATAGTACATTGGGCTGTTTAACTCAAAGGCAATTAATTCAATAATAGAGCCATCAATCATGGAATTGCTTAGGTTGCAAAAAAACTTTCAAGATCATTGAGTCCACCCATTATCCTAACTCTACTAAGCCCACTACTAAACTGCGTTCTTAAGTCCCATATCTACAGAAGGTTTAAACACATCCAGACAAATGGAGGCAACACTTGATTTATTCTCCTTCTGTTTGAATCTTTGTACTGGGTTTTGTGAAATTAATTCAGAAAATATAAAGTACAATTGGGAAGGAATCAGTATTCCTTTTCAAGATGGACTTGTGTTTTTATATCCTTTTGGGACAAAAAGAGGCTTTTCTTTCCTTTCCATATTCATGCGTCGCTCAGGAGGGGATGTTTGCATGCATGCAGGGAAATTCATAAGCATGAACAAATCAAAACCACTCAGATCTGAGGCATCCCAAGTTGAAGCAATCCTTATTCACATGCCAGACTTTTCTCTCCCTTAACCATATTTCTGCTCCTTATAACTACCAGCACGTACTCTCAAGAGCTCCTGTAATACCTTCTGAATACTGTGGGTTAGAGACAATGTGACATCTATATGACACTGTAACATCCAATATGATTATTATTACCATTGGTCTGTGGTAACGTGAACGGGAGGCTTGTTTTGTCTTTGAATGACCAGGTTAAGAATTCATAACAGAAAAACCTCAAAAATAAGCAACAAGGCAAGAGCTCTGACATACTTCCCAAGCATCTCATGAGGTTTTTCCACTGATTCCATCACACTGGAGCCGTGAAAGTGCTGCAAAATTCCCAGTGCAGCACCTGCTTTGCCTGTACAGGTTGAAGAGTGTCTGTGATCAAGCAGGCAGCCTCAGAGCTTTCTTGTTCCCCAAGTCAACTGCTCCAGTTCATTTTTAAAGAGAACTGGTAGGGTAAGATGTGAACCTTGCAGTGGTCCTCCTCTTTGCCCAAAGAAAGTAAGTTTCTAAGAAAACACGTTCCGTTCAAAAGAGAACCCTATTTCCACAAGTGCCTTTTCCTAGGCAGATGTGTGTGTTCAAACAGAAATTGATAGAACAGGAAATGGATTAAAAATATAGAGGTAATTTTAGCATAAAGAAGGTAATTTTTTTTTTAAGCATAGAAAGTACACTGACTTTTTGAGCATAAAAACCTGTAACTGTTAGATGATTTGGGAGAAAAATGGTTATTCAGATCATTTTGAATTAATTTTCTTTAGAATGCCTTTGCAAAACATTTATGTGCACACACACAAAAAAGACAGGAAGCGTATCGTCTTGCTCATACCAACTCAATATGTTTCTATGCACAGATTTCAACAATCAGAGGTCAGGAGTGATATCTGCAATATATACTTTCACATTCTTCAGGGAAAAGTCTAAATAAAGTAATTCTAAATATGCTCTGCTCCCAAATCATTCAGTGATGTTCTGAGAGCATCCTCTGTTTTTCCTGTTTTCTGGTATATCTGACCTGTACACATCTCCTCAGCCATTCCAAAAACTGATAGAACATGGAAATCTGTTAGAGTGGTGGTAGCTCTGTAATAAGGCTCCAGAGTCTACTACAACTAGTTTTATGATTTCAGGAAAAAAATCTATGAACTTTTTTGAATTTCAAAGTGACAGTCAATTTAAAATTATTAGAGATATCCAACTACTAACAAATCAGTTTGGGAATTATTAACCAGGTAACTTCCATCATTCCCAGGTCTGAAAGTACCACTGTGTCTACATACAACACACCATAAAACTTCATTTGGTGATGTGGGTATTCTACAGTATGGTTTGTCCAAGCCATTTTTACAGGACCATCTAACTCTTTCAATCATAGAAATTACTAAAACTCAAGATTGTAAAGATACCTCCCTGTGGAAGCAGAGTGTTGTAGCTTAGAAGTTGCATCAGCATGTCTGCATATACACACACTGCTACACGTGATCTCAAACAAGTACAAAAGTGTGCATGTGATTGTGTATACTTTGTTCTGAAGAGACAACAACGTCGTGCTCCATGTTCACGTTAAACAAAAGCATGAATTACCCTTCTGTGCTTTAGCTTGCTGATTGTTCCTCCAAATTTCTATTATTCTATTTGCAGAAGTTCCTTATTACAGTAGGTGAGAAAGAAAAAAATAAAATCCAAGATAAAGTATTATTTCACTGGAATTTGACTATTTACCCGAGCTGGCACTTTTAATCCATATCACAGAATCATCACGGCTGGAAAGGACCTCCAGGGTCATCGAGTCCAACCTTTATCCTATTATCTAGCTGCTAGA
>JAOXOE010000776.1:8814789-8846497 GCA_028565055.1 Phoeniculus purpureus | reverse complement strand
GGTCTAGGTGATCCTGCTGTGGCAGGGGGATTGGACTAGATGATCTTTTGAGGTCCCTTCCAATCCCTAATGATTCCGTGATTCTATGAATCTCTTTCTTGAAGTGAGGTGCCCAGAACTGTCCCCAGTGCTTGAGGGGAGGGGTCCCCAGTGCCCAGGACAGGGGAAGAATTACATCCCTAGTCTTGCTGGCCGCACTATTGCTGATATAATTCAGGATGCCACTGGCCTTCTTGGCCACCTGGGCACCGTGCAGGCTCCTTTTCAGGCGGTTGTCAACCAATACTGCCAGGTCCTTCTCTGCCAGGCCACTCTCCAGCCACTCATGATGGAAGACAGTGAAATTGCATTTGGCATCTACATTTTGGGTCTAGGTGATAGTAATGGATGACAAGCAAACAAGAAAGACTTGAGTGAGGATTTCCCAGCTCTCTCTATGTCATGTTGGGTCACAGAAAAGAAAAGATAGAGTGAAATGAAACATTCTTTTGGATAAAGGCAAAAAACACAGGGCATTTCCTGGCAGGCTGAGCTGCCTGTACACAATGTAGTTGATTAGCCTGGTTGATCAGGCACCCCCACTTCATTTTTCTCCCCAGCATTAAAGATTTTTGAAAAATAAACTCGATGTTCCAGGGACTTTAACCCAAGATCCTAAGCAATGTTTTCCTTTTGGTCAGTGTTGTAGAGAACAGAGTTCAACCAATGGCATAAAGGTTGGCTGCTGCTAGAGTGCTCCTCTCGTTTTGTAGACTTCTATAGAAAAACTACCTCGTGCTGTGGACACCCGATAACTTTCCAGGTTTAGATAGTTAAATGCCACCTCAGGTTAGCAGCTATTGCATTCAAGGGCAGTGTCATGATTTCATGGAACATGATGGAATAAAACAGTTTGTCTTCAGTGCTCAGGGGAGCTCTGTCCATGTTGCAGTTATTGGTGTGGGACGATCTGAGACAAAACCCAAAAAGTAGCTTACAGAGTCCTGGGTGTTGTCATGCTTTAGGAATGGGAAGAGTGAGCAGATGCTTACTCCCTGTGTTTGATTATGAACTCGAAAGTCTACTGGTTGGGGGGACACTCCAGATGTATCTCTGGCTAGTAGCACAATAGAGATGCATGGTGGGTACAGCATGCTACAACTCCATGTCATGTGATCCTAAGGTTTCCCAGATTATCCTTTTCATCCCGTGATACGAAGCTGAAGGTTACGGCTTATTTATTGGACTTCAGTTAGATATAGGCATTTAATTTAAATGAACTGCACAACATGCAATAAAATGAGAAAGTCACTTAGGAGTACAGTAGATCTTCCAACACCCATCTATGAACAACACACACACAACAAGTCAGATCTTCCATTTAAGAATTGTGTCGAATACTGGGTCCAGTTTTGGGCACCACAGTGTGAGAACGATATTGAGGTGTTGGAGCAAGTACAGAGGAGGGCAACAAAGCTGGTTAAGAGATTGTACAACGTGAGTTATGAAGAAGCTGGAATTGTTTAGCCTGAAAAAGAGGAGGCTCAGAGGAGACCTTATTGCCCTTTGAAAGTACCTGAAAGGAGGTTGTAGGGAGGCTAGTGTTGGCCTCTTCTCCTAAATAACTGATGACAGGCCAAGAGGAAATGGCCACAAGTTGCAGCAGGTGAAGTTCATATTAGAAATTAGTGAAAGGGCAGTGAAACATTGGAACAGGCTGCCCAGGCAGCTGGTGGAGTCCCCATCCCTGGAGGTGTTAAAAAGGCAAATGGGACGTGGTCTAGTGATCATGGAGGTGTTGGCCTGGACTTGAAGATCTTTAAGGTTCTTTCCAAGCTTGGTGATTCTGTGATTTTTCAGGCCAAATCCTCAAAATGGGAAACCACTCCTCATTAATTTCTCTATCCCCCACAACATGTATCTGAGTATTGCACAGATTTTAGTTGTTGATGACCATGAGAACACTTTGTTCTTTGAACGCAGAATTTGGCTTTATCCTTGTTTTGCTATTGAAGAAGCTCCTTCACTTAAATGCTGAGGGAGGGAAGGTCTGGTCTTTAATTAATCTACAGGAACTGTGCTTTGGTTTGAACAACAACATCTCTCTGGGGTGAATTAGGACACAGCACAAGGCTGGGTTTTCAGGTGCAGGTGATGGTTGTGATGAGAGCACCATCAGCACTTCAACTCCCGCTCAGATCACTTTCTTAACTGGCAAAATTAGGAATGTGTGAACAAAGTAAAAGTTGACAGCAGAATGACATTAAAAAGAGCAACAAGAAAGAGTAATGATATCTGTATCACCAGTGGTGACTGGCATCTGAGAGAAAAGCTTTTTGGAGCAAAGCCTTGGTTATTGTCTTTGAAGAACACTTGAATTCATTGCTTTGAAGCATTGAGCTGGAGGAGAATTCAGAGCTGCGATTCCCGGGGATGGACAGTCACATCACACAGAGAAGGACTGTTCACAAGGCCATAGTAAAGCTGTTTTGTGGAAGGCTGCTGGTTCTTCCAAAAGCATTTATTGATCTGCTGTCCCACCTATAGATCTGTCTCCTGCTTCTGCAGTGTGACTGTGTGCAGGGAAGAGAGCAGTGATCAGAGAGAGCTGCCCTTCAGGTGAACTCCAAATACACTGTCCCAGATCTAACAACAGAGAGCAATGCATCACTGAGAAAGGTGAGAACTCCAAATCCCACCCCCCATTTGCTTCTTTGGTGGTTCATGGCACCATTTCAGGGAGTGTGTATGGCAGGCCTGTGCTAAAGAACTTACAGGACAGAGTAAAACTGGGCTCAGTGCTGGAGCTCGTTACCCTGATTATCAGTGAAAGGGGTGGTCTTTTTTGTCCTGCTTGAAGAACACTCCATCTTGTCATCCACCATAGGAAACTGTGAAAAAGGATTTGCCTGGAGCTCTTGTGCCCACCCTCTCCTCACCTGGCGATACTTAAGGCTGGAGCAGCTGCCCATGCCCTGCTCCCATAGCTCCCCTGCTTTTCCTAAGGTACTTGGAAGGACCTTGAGCTGAGGTGAGTGTGGATTCATCCTTACTCTGTGCAGTGTTTTCCTTTATGGTATCAGAGCCTAGAATTTAAAAATGTAGCTTAAATTTAAAGATACTTAGAACAATTTCTGGTATTTGTTCAAGTTGTGACTGCTGTCTTGCTAAAAATAGGATCTGGTCTTGAAGTTTTCAGTGCATTAGTTTGGGTGTAGCTGCAGCAAAGACATCCTGCCCTTCTGGTTCGTGTAATTCACCAAATCCCAGGCTCTTAATTTTGTCCTTTGAAAAATCCCTCACTTCTATGAATTTTTAATATGACTTTGAATGTCCTTTTAAAATGGAAAACGTAGTGATGGGAAGTAAAAATACTGGTTGATTTGGAACATGGAAGAGAGTGAAAAACTGCCATATTTCAGAGCAGGACAGAATGAATTCCAGCTCCTGGACTTGTGGAAGCAAATGGGGCCAGGGAAATAAATCTACAGTTATGAGAGAAAAGAGTCATAATAGTATTAGCCTTACAGAAACTGTTAGAAAAAGGTACTGTAAACCTTTGCCTGGGTGAGACACGAGGCTTAGAGGAGGTTTGTTTCCTATGAAGGTGGCTCTCCTGTGTCCTTCCAGTACCACTGAGAATTGTTAGGCAACTGATTTGAAGACTTGGTCTGTGCAGAGTGTAGCTGAATTAATCTCAGTACTGACCCAGGACCTCATTAATTATATCTTGGCTCTAATCACTGCTGGCTTCAAGCTAAAAGGACAAATCATTTTTCATTGATGGCAGAAACCTGCCTAGGAGCTGCTGTGATCGGGGTATTGTGGACCATATAGTGCTGAACCCAAAGAGTCTACACAGCATTGCTTTTGAAACGATGAGCTTCAAGTAAGGCAGTGCCAGACCCAGGCGTGTTAATTCAAGTGCTCCTGCTGCTCATGAGGTAATTCGGAAGGTTCTTTAGTATTTTTGTGACCAAGCCTGTGGCAGCTTTGTTACTCTCTTATGCTTGCCTGAAGGCTCAGTCAATCCAAGGCAAGAATCAGTCATTAGTTGTGTGTGTTTCCTCCAGAGAATTGTCTTAGTGACTCCTAGAGTGCAAATTAGTTGCCTTGCCTCACAAACTAGGAACAGTTGTCTCTCATTCCAAAGTGGGAAGTTTGTTATAGAGACCCATGATCTTCCCCACATGTATTATATTTCCTGCTGGAATGCAGTTCAATGGAAAAGGATTTGGTAGACTGTGAGCCAGCTATATGCCCTTGTGGGCAAGAAGGCCAACAGTACCCAGGGACACGTTAAGAGTGTGGCCAGCAGGTTGAGAGAGGTTGTTCTCCTTCTCCGCTCTGCCCTGGTGAAGCCCCAACTGGAATACTGCATGCGGTTCTGGGTTTGCCAGTTCAAGGGCAGGGAGTCACTGGAGAGGGTACAGCAAGGGGCTACAAAGATGATTAGAGGACTGGAACATCCTATGAGAAAAGGCTAAGTGACCTGTGTGTTTTTTTAGCTTGGAGAAGACTGAGGTGGGATCTTATCAATGCCTGTATATTGGCTGTGTTCTTGTGCAAACTACTCTGAGTGAACCTGCCCAGGTTAGAGGGGAGTGGGGAGGTGGACCAGGTAATCGACAAACGTTCCCTTTCTACTCCTACATTTCAGTGATTCAGAACTTTCCCTGGTCCTTAGGTCTTTGCAGCATCTAGAATGAATCTAAAAACAACACTGGTGGACAGTCTTGGTATCTATGTGCAGTGCTAATGAGTACATGGGTGGCCTTACAAAATTGTATTTCTTCTTTCTTATGTCTTCTAATAAACCAGGGTATGCTATTTCCTGCCAAACAACATGAAGAGAAAGCGTATCTACTTTTCCCAGGGGGGAAAAAAGCTTATTGGGACATTTTTGAGTTTTCCAGACTGGGATAATTAAAATTCCATTTGAGATCTCAAAGGTCTCAATGAAGAATGTGAAGGGACTTTTCAGATGTCAAACTGTGGCTGAGAAACTAATTTCAGGAAGGAGATTTAGGAATTGGCACATTCTGATGAGAGAAGTTGTGTATTCCATAGTAATGCACCAGGAAAAAATATTTGGTAGAATAAAAAACCTCACTAATGTCTATAAATATGTGAAGTATGGTTGTCAGGAGGATGGAGCCAGGCTCTTCTCAGTGTCATCCAATGACAGGACAAGGGGCAATGGGTGTGAGCTGGAACATGGGAGGTTCCACATCAATGTGAGAAGGAACTTCTTCAGGGTGAGGGTGACAGAGCTCTGGAAGGGGCTGCCCAGGGGGGTTGTGGAGTGTCCTTCTCTAGAGGTGTCCAAAACCCACCTGGACATGTTCCCATGTGACTTGATCTAGGGGATCCTACTGTGGCAGGGGGATTGGGCTGGATGATCTTTTGAGATCCCTTCCAATCCTTAATGTTCTGTGATTCTGTGAAAAACATACCTCTCTTAATTTAGTCTCTGTATAGTCAGGATTAGAGAGGGGATAGTGCTTCTCTGATGGTTCTCTGCTATATTAGGTAGACCTGTGCATTTTTCTTTCATTCCCCCATGCCATGATGGGCTCTGCTTCACTGGGTCTGTGCTGTTTACTCCTGCACTGTAACCCATGGTGAGATGCCAAGATGATACAGGTCTAGAAACACCACAGACTGCAAAAACATGGACTGCTTCTGCACAGCTCGTGCTCTCTGTGGCATCCTTTGCTTCACACGGCTCTGTTGCCACTGCCATATATCATGCTGTGCTCCTGCAAATGCTTTTCATCTGCAGTCCTTCGACTAAAGATCCAGCGAGCTGCAGCACATGAATGTGAATTACATTAGCTTTTAAAAACTAAGTGTAGCTTTATAGGTGTAACAAATCAATAATGGTTCATGGCTCCTCTGGACGCAGGCTTTGAATTCCACTGTTTGTGCAGGCAGTACACGGTCAGTATTCCGAACGGAATGACTGGTGTGATTGAAATGTGTGTTGTGTTGGCAGTGGTAACAGTGCCAAGGAATTGTTGAGACAAAAGCTGATCTGTGGAAGGGGTGCCGCTACCATCCCCAGTGCAGAGTTAAAGCCTTGTTCCATTTTTGTATTGTGTGTGTAAGGGAAGAACACAGACAGTCTCTAGAGCCTTTTTTGGTAACAGGCACTGACCTGGGAGATGCTTTTCTCCAAGCTCAAGAGACCCAGCTCCCTCAGCCTTTCCTCACAACGGAGATGTTTCACTCCCTTCATCTTTGCAGCTTTGCGCTGGGTCCAGGTCAGGTAAACTTCTAGCCAGGGCGGTTCAGTCTGGATGGTGATACTTCTGCAGCTGAATAAACTAATTATTTTCTGGACTCACTCAAGTGTGATACCTGAACGATCAGGGAAGGAACTGAGCTAAAATAATGACTGTTAGTGCATTGACTGCAGCAGGTTTGTAAGTGTAGCTGAGACTACCCTTCTCTGTGCTTCCCTAGCCCTTCACTGAACACTTAGATTTAATTAAGCTGAAGTTTATTGAATTGGATGCACTCTGGCAACCAGATGCACTGTGTATGGGTGCCTTACGTATGTGAAGTATGTTTAAAAGACAGAGTTTCTCCAAGATCCTGTCTGGAGGGAACAAATCCATGTGACTCAATACTTAAAAATCACTTAATTATAGGAGAGGAAATTCACCCTTTGGTCAGGTTATGGAAGAAAAACATTGCAACTTCAATCACTCCTGCAGAGTAAGTTTATGTTTTGTACGAGGGAATTGCAGTTTGCAGTGTGACAGTGGGTTTCTGCGATGGAAGAACAGCCCTGGCAAACAACCCCTTTGTACAGGTGATGTGGCTTCTTTGTAGCTGCAGCTTGGAAAATGCCAGACATAAATGTACTGTGTGAGAGGGGAAAACCATTATGCTTCCTGTGAAGCCAAGGCAGATGTGCTATCCCACCTTTTTTGGTCGCTGAGAGTGGCCAGGGTTTGTCCTGCTAGCTGGCTTTACTTCTTAGCCAAGGATTCATGTTCGTATGTTAAATGATGTGTTTGCAACTGCTGACAGACAAATAAGCTCCGTATCTGTATAACCTGCCCTGACTACACAGTGAGTAAAATGCTACTGTGATGTTCTGAAGTCAACGGGGGGGGGGGGGGGGGGTGTGTTGCATTGGTATTAGGAAGAAATTGTTTATGCAAAGAGTGGTGGGGCACTGGAACAGCCTTGCCAGGGAGGTGGTCGAGTCACCACCCCTGGAGGTATTCAAGAAATGTGTAGACGTGGTGCTTCACAACCTGTAGTGGCAGGCACGTAGGGGGTGAGTTTGTATTTGTTGATCAATTAGGTAGGTAGGGATTCAGGTATTTAGGGTTTTTGTTGTTGTGGGTATGGTTGGACTTGTTGGAAAGGACCTCCTAGATCACCCACGATCATTCTGTGATTCTGTACTGCCCACCATTTCAACCCTCCATCAGCTCTAAACATCGTATTGCCTTGTTCACGCCTTGATGGTGTTTGTAGAAGCAAACCAACAACTGTCTGTGTTACTCTCAATTCTATGAAGTATGAGACTGGGGTGTTGTGTTTTTTTAAAAAAAAAAAGGCCAGTTGCATTTTTAAGGAAAAATTTAAAAAACAACAGATTTTTCTAGATCAGACAGCTGACATTTTCATTTCTCTATTCTGTTTATCTTCTTGTCAACCTGTTTAGACAGTGACTAATCACAGAATACATGAGGTTGCAAAGGACCTCTGGAGACTGTCTTGCTCAGCTCCTGTTGGACTAGGCTACAACGTTAGAGTGAGAGGAAAGCTGATCCTCCCCTTCTCCCCCAGAAGTGAGGCACAACTCCTCAGTTCAGGCTCAACACTCCCATTACATTCGTTCTGTACTCAAAGAATCGATTACAGCTGCACACACACCACAAAATACCAAGTATTAGTGTGAACACAGAGGTGCTTTTGTTCCATCTTATGACAAATTTCAGCTGGAGGCAGTGGGGTCTGACCTCAAGAAAGCTTCACCAAGGTCTACCCTAGCAGAGTATTTCTGACTTGTTTTTTGCCACCCTAAGTGTGGATGACACAGCAACCTTGAACCAGGCTCCAAGCACATGGAAGGAGAATACTGGAGAGGTTAATTATGGACCCTTCTTTCTTAATACAATATAAATAGCTATTGATTAATGTTTGATAGGCTTCAGCAAAAAAACCCCCACCCCAAACCATCATAAAGAAAACAAAAAGGATTGGTTTCCTGTATCACAGGAAAATCTTGGTAATTTGGGAAACAGCTGAATAACTCCTAAATAATTCTGGACTTCTTAACTTTTCCTTTTTTCCATTAATCTGATATGAAACTGTTGACAAATGGTTTTTCAGGTGGAACTGCTCTGTAGCAACTGAGGAAGAGCTGTTTGGTTTATTTGAAGGGCTCATATAATCACGCAACTTTTACAGCCAGACAACAACAGAGGGCAATAGATCTCTATGAAACATCACGTCTTCAGAAAGGTTTCCATGTGATGACACTGATGGCAATCTTGGCAGCTCTTTGCACTGCCTCACAGGGATCATTCAGACACTGCCGAAATGTATCTGTATGAGCCAGGAGCATCTTGCGGCCCTCGGGTAGCTCAGCCAGCATGGTGAGGGTTTTGATTGCGCTCAGGCGGGCTTTGCTGGTTTCCGCAGCAACCAACTTCAGCAAAGGCAGAATGGCTTCGGCACCTAGGGCTAAGAATCTGCCTTTGAGAGGAAGAGACAGGTGTTGAAACCTGTTACTACACATGATCAGCATGCTTTTGTACTGCTACTTTCTGCCTCCTGCCCAGCTACAGCTCTGAACGCCCCAGAGGGCACAGTGCAAAGTGGACAGGCATGCTTGTCTTCTGAAGACCAAGGCTAACTGCCAGCTGTTTGCTTTGAATAGAAAAGGGGTTTCTCAGTTAACTTGATCTGCCTTGAACATTATGATTTCATTTGCAACTAATAATCTAAGAATATATGAGGCAGCAAACAATTGTATAAATTACTGGGGGTGGGGAGGTGGGGTGCGAGATGCCCTCATGAACATTCTCCATTCTTTTACTTTTAAAATACTTTGAACACAGAGGTAGCTCCTGTGTTATCTTCAGAAGCTGGGGTAATGGTTGCAGAGGAGGACTGGAACACAACTGCTGTTATTAAGAGTCTTTTATGTCTAATTAGTCATTCAGCACACTGAAAATTTAGCAGTTAGTATTTTCAGTGTCGTGTGAGTTACTTGGGAGAAATACAGACCTTATTAATATTCATTCCTCTCCCAGCTGCGAGAGAAACTGCCTCTAACCACTACAAGCACTTCCACAAAGTAGTGCTCTTCTGCTGAGGACTGGGGATTCAGAGGAGCCTGAGGTATGCAGGGCTCCGTTGGTCTGGACTTGCGTGGGAAATGTTCCCTTTGTGGAGCAGCACACAGGAGGGAACTGATGCAGGTGGGGTGGATAAAAAGCTTCTTGAACTCCTTCAGGTGAATGAAGTGTGCAGAGTACTGTCCCCACTCGAGACTGGGGTGAAGCAACAAGAGTTACTTGAGACAGATCTAAAGAAAAGTCCTAATAATGTAGTTTCTTGAGGTTTTCTTTAACATCCTCAAAAACTGAGGAGGGAGTTGGTCAAGAGTTTCATTACTAAGGAGTCTTAGAATTAGATTCCCAGTAAGAATCCCAGTAGAACCACTTCTGTCTCTCACCTTGAGGTTTAACAATAGCAAACATCAGTGCTCCTGTTGCACTAGCTTGAACTTCAAGATCTGTATCTTCCAACAGGCTCACCAGCACAGGAATAACTTCTTCCAATGCCACGTTTTTTCCCTCTGGATGAGTGCTGTGCAGAGAAAGGTGGTTAAGTTGCTTTCTTGGTCTCTGCTAACCATGCAGCTACTCACAGCTTCTCCCCATGCTGGGACCCCTGCAGGCCTCCTTTGTTCCATGACAACACTGCTGACACAGTCCTCCTTGCTGTTCTCTTTGGAGTCACAATGTTCTGACTGTTAGACAGATGGCAAGCACCACTGCCCAGCCACAAAGAAAAGAAAGGGCATGTCTGTTGGTGCCTGGTGTCTGTGAAATCTCCTTGCTGATGATATCATATTAACCTGTGTGTGTGGGCTCCACAATTTTTAGGCTATTTTATCTTACCTTCCATGATACACTGGAGACTGATGGGCAGTAGCATGTGACGTAGTGTTGGGTTAATCGTGCTGGTGATCCTAACAGCACTTTAGTTAGATATCTGGCTGTTGAACCCTTGTGCTGATATTAAAACCTGCTAAATTAGAGGTCTGTGATTAATTCTTCTCCCAGGTGAGTTTTCTGTTTCTTTCCAGCCTCTCTAGTGTAGGGAATACTTCACATGTCCCAGCTACTGCAGGGGCTCAGAACGTAGCCTGTGTCTGTAGCTGCATTGCTGCTGACTTTCTGTGACTCCTGCTCTCTACACTCTTTTTCTTTTCTGATAAGGCTTCGCTTTGTTGCAGGATGGGGTTTTGTGCCAACTGATATGTAAACTGCATGATCTGCAGACTTTTTTAAAACTAGACATCTGTTGAGCACTTTTATTGCATCTCCTGACTGCAGGACAGGGGACTCAAGCTCTTGCTTCCAATCAGTGTTTGATACACAAATCTAATATAAAGATTGCTTTTCCTGATCCACCACTGACGTACGTAGCAGCTGGTGTCAGGAAAGTGTTTCTGTTCTCAACCACACTGAAAGTTTTCCAAGATCTCTAGTTTTTTGAGGAAGAGTAGTTGTGAGCCTCTCTCTGCCCCCATAGTGGTCAGAATCTTGTTTACAGGAGAAATCGCATGGGGGGGGTGAAAGTTTTCTCAGCTGTCATGTACCAGGAGAGAAAATCCCGATGTCACTGCCAGTGCTGCAGACAAATAGAAGGAGAAGGAATGACATTTCTTGATCAGCATCTGGTTTCATGAGTGATTTACAGCAGTTAGGATTTTAGAAGCCTTTGCCTGTGTGTGCATTCAGGCTGATGCTGCCTTTCACGTGAAATGTGACAGCTTTAATGTCTTGTGGGGCACAACTGAAAACAAATGATATAGGCTCACTTGTGAAATGAGTATTTTCTTGGGCTTAAGCACTATGGGCAGATTTCTTACCCAATTTCTAACAGGACCCAAGCTGCTCTGCTTCTGATGGCCACTGATGCGTGTGTGAGCTTTTCCTTTAGGACAGCAATGGCACCAGTGGCTAAAGCTTCAGAAGCCTCCACACGTAGACAGTTGGAGAGTGTATCAAGGATTAGCTCCTGGATTTCATCTGGCTCAGTCTTCAGTTTGAGTACAAGCGAGGGAATGAAACGATTGTGCAGTATGTCAGCAGCTCCTATGGGAAAAGATAGAGCAGGAACATGGCTGAGGCTTGACTTCACTTCTACTTGCATTTCAGACTTCTCAATCGGATCAAACATATGGTAACTCTTCCTTATACAGCTGTGCAATTGAGAGTTGGAAACTACTGCAACACTTCACAAACACCATCTTGTCCTCAGGAAGCGTCCCCAACAGTTCTGTGAAGACTTGCAATAAGCCAAATGGCAATTGCTCTGATGATCCCACTTTTCCCACACTAGAATGTTCTTTCCAAGATTACAGTTTTTAAGAAAATTCAAGAAGTGTGTGTCTGTATGGAGATGTATGTCACCTTGTAGTCAGCCTCTCTAACAGCTCCCTCGGTTAATAAGGGAGGCTGAGATGAGAGCCGTGCTTTGATTCTCCACGATGGTTTCTGTAAGAGAAGTCAAAGTTTTGGAAGCTGTCAGCTTCCTCATGCATCTCTTTGTACTAATTCTGTCACGGGGAACATTTAAATTTTGAGTCTTCCAGTCATCTTGGAGTAAAGGAAACGGCATCAAAGGTAGAAAGATCATCCTTTACCCTGCAAGTGATGTCTTTGCTACGAGCAAGTGTCTGCTTTGTGCTGTTCCTTACACTTTACCAAGGCAACGCTGAAGCAGCAGTGCCGTTGGAGAGCAGAAAGTACTGTCCGCAAGTAAGAATGTGAAAACAATTCTCCAGCTGTCTTGTTGCTAAGACTTGTTCTTGGGTTGCTAAGAGGAATGTGGCTCCTTTCAAAGTGACTCATATACGGTTAGATAAGGAAGTTTTGTGGCTCAGAGTCCTCAAGGTATTTTCAAATGTCTCCACAGTCAGAGATAAAAGGACAAGTGAGAAAGATTTTTAATGGCCCTTGGTAATGCGCATAAGAAATCCCTCAACCTGACAACCAGGGGAAAAACATGACTCTGCTCTAGAAGTTATCCTGGTTTTTTTCATATTTCTGAGCTTTTGCTGGCAATGAATAACTTGTTATGCTGATAACTTATCAGGATCCATTTGACTAATGCAAATACATGGAAACACTCATGGGTGGTTTTACTACAGCTTTTACTACCTGTGCTCCATTTGGAGGTCAGTTGCTGTGAGAATTCAAATAAATAATAAGGATAAATAAATTCAGACAATTCAGTCTTAAAGGCTAACATTTAAAAACCAAGAATTTATCTTTGTTTCCAGAAAGACACAACAGGAAAAAACTGCAATGTTATCTTGGCACTATGGCTATGTGCATCACTAGATGGAGTGTTCAGCATTTTCACAGTAAAAAGGCAACAAACAACCCTGTCCCCTGGAGGAATGGAAAGGGGACAGTTCTCAAGGATATGAGAATATGACTGAGAACTGCACTCAGTCTGGTAAAAGACTCTTGGAGAGGTGTGCATCAAATTTGGGATACAGAGTCTGCTCACACAGTCACTGTTCATGTTTCTGAATTCTGAGGTGCTGTGGAAATCAGTATAAAACCAGAATTTGGGAGGTACAGTCACAAAGACTAATGAACTAGAGGTGGCAGACTCATGAACTGACCTTCCCTTCTAGCAGTAACCTATGTGTTGCACAGTTGCTTTGCTTGATGATCTCCAATTCTTTTGAACCAACACCATACCTAGACTACTGGACCTTAAAGTGATTTAATCCTTTCTAGGCAGGATAAGCCACCAAGTGTAAATGTAAATGCATAGCAAAGAGCTGAGGTTTAAACTCCATGCTCCTCCAGAGTCTTCGTGTAGCTCTAACTCATATTGACACCCATCTTCCTTGGATAGCGTCACACGAAAAGCATTTTGTCATCTCATTCCATGAGCAAGCACTTGTTGCACGGAACATTCTGCCTTGAGAATTGCCTCTCTGGCAAGAGAAGCCACTGCTTGTTCTGATTTAATTTTCCATCTTTCCGTAGCAGCTACTGCTGTAGATTCTGTCTATGTTTCTCCTGCTGGTCTCTTTTTCCCAGATCTCTATTTTTTGTGCTTGCTTTCAATTAATTTCTAGCCATTTTTTAACCCATTGTGTTCGTTTCTATTTTAGTTTCCTGCAATTCCCTCTTTTTCAGGACTTTGTTAAGTTGTTCCAACTGTCTTGATTGCTATCACCTCATATTGCCAGTAACTACTATCGGCAATCGGGTTTCACTTGGTACCTGTCTTTCACTTGTCTTCCAGTATACTCAACCAATACATTAACCTACAGGACTGCTTTCATCGGCCCTTGAGCCTATTCTTTCCAGTTAATGCTTATTGACTTTCCGTGACTCACTGATTGCATTTGCATGTCGTGTCGTCTTTTAGCGCTAGCATTTGCTACTGGACCACACGACCGAGTGCAAAGTATTCAACAAATATTTCCTTTTCAATACGCTGCCGATATCCTGTACAGAGTGTTGTTTCGGATAGCTTCATCTTGTGGGGCCACTCGGTGGTGGTTATGCTGGGGTCAGAAATCACCATGGAGCTCCAGGGGTTTTATTTTGTGTGAACACTCGGGCTGTTCTCATTTTTGAAAAAACTCATTCTGTGTTACCAGGCTGGGTCTCTTTACCAAGAGATTTCTTATCTAGTGTTTTTATCAAGCTGTCCTATCTGAAATCCTATTGTGCTAGTAAAGGGAGCTTCCCAGATATAAATATAGAAACAAGAATGGATTGTTTGACCTTGTCAAAAGACTCAATGCAATGAAGAGAGAGAGGGTGGAGAGGGAAGGCCAACAACAACAACAAAAAGTCTACCCAATGCTGAGACTTAAATTTCCAGGTGGAAATTCGTCATGGTGTTCCCAAGGGAACCAAAAGGGGAAAGGTCTAGGGAAGTAAAAGGGAAAAGGGAGGAGGTAAAATCAGTGGGAAGTTGTTTGGGAGCTACTTGTAAATCAGACTAGTTGCAGATCTTTTCATCCTACTGAGCAAGCAATAGGAGGGGAAGGTAAGCAGATCTTTCCAGTGGCCCTAGACTGAAAAATGAAATGGCATCCTCGGGGTCTTGATTTCTCATTAAAATGCTGCCTGTTCAGAGATGATTTATCTGTTGTTCTAGATATCCTGGACCTTCTGAAATAGTAGGGGAAAATGTATTCAAAATGCAAATAGTTGCATTTGCAGCTACATAGTTAACATCATTATTGATCTGTTTTTCTGAGAACTGGTGATCTCCCCTTGGGCTGCTTTTTATCTAAATGCTCATCTTTCTCTTAACCCTCCGGCCACTCTCATCCTCCTTTCCTGACTCCTCTTTCAAATAGACCCAAAGAGGAGCTGCCATTTATTCTGTTCTTTCAGTATGGCTGCAGGGCATGTAAACAAATTAAATTTGGTAGAAGACAAAGGAATCATTTATAGTACACAACAGTCCTGTTTTGTTTTGGTTTTCAATTACATAAATCAATTAAATCGTGTTACAAATTCTTTTCCTTACAAATGTCAGTTTTCAACTCCAAAGCCATTTAAATGTTTGTTTTAGTACGAAGTTTGTGCCTCGTGTATGGCCACAAAGTGATGCACAGTGCAGTATAATGGCAAAATATTGTGTAAACACAGATCCTATATATATTAAGAATGTTTTGTTAACACCTCAGATGTCTTCTCATGGTGCTCAAACAACTAGCTGAAATGCTTAGTAACAGCATTGCTACTTTGGAAGGGGCATGCAAGGAGAAGGAAAGCAGAGCCAGATACAATCAGAAGAAGAAATGCTGTCTAGTATCATGGTGTGCTGTCGATGCATCTTGACCACAGCAGCTGGGAAATCCTGGTGTGGGAGCTCACCACTTTTAGAGACAACAGAGTGTGTGTTTGTTAAACTAGTGGGTGCTGGCATATATTACATACAGTTAAAAATACAGTGCTCATATGACGTTTCCTTGTAGAGCAACAAGATGACCATGGAAAGATCCTTCCCCTGCACACCTTCCTTTATAATTAATTGCTCATTATTGTCAAAATTCCATTTTTTTCTGCAATTATTTTTTAGCCTCCCTGAGATGATGTCTGAGTCCCCAGTCACAAGAGAGTACTTTGAGAAACCTGTACAAACTAATTTAATGTTGAGATCCAGTGCTTTGAGTCTCTGTGATTCCATCATTAAGGCTGTGTCAGCAGTAGATTAAATACAAAACTACTACAAAATTGGCCTGAAATGTCTTACTGGTAAGTTTGGCACTAGGTGTTAGACCACATTAAATGGAATAGAACTTACCTGACTATAACCCATCAGCTTTATCAAAGCTGTGAACTGAAGAGGAAAATTATCTTGACATCTAAATCAGAATGTTTTCCTCTGCTTTGCAGCAATGATTCCCTGTCCTTCAATGATAGTTTAACAGGAATAAACAGCAGTGTCCCAAAGGACACTGTGCCTTGAGACAAAGAGTACCTCTTATCTCAAAGGATGGAGAGGTGGAAAATCCATGTTTAAATGAACTGAAGGGATATTAAGACAACCAAGGAAAACACTGCATTTATGGGTATCAGACTAGAAATAGCAAACAGTTCTATTTCAAACTATCTCAAATCTGTGCATTGGCTAAATGACAGCTCTAGGGATTTGCCAGGTATAAAATCACAACCACAAGAGTAGCATCACATCCTCACTAAAAATACATACACTCCTATCCTCACTAAAAATACAGTAGCTGTAAACTTTACAAAAGCACTACAGGATCTGATTTTGAGGCCACTGTGTCTCTGACAAAGTACCTTTCCTTTATTCAAATAAAGTTTTTTGTTAAAACGTGTAA
The DNA here is from genome assembly GCA_028565055.1 of Phoeniculus purpureus. Lineage (NCBI taxonomy): Eukaryota > Metazoa > Chordata > Aves > Bucerotiformes > Phoeniculidae > Phoeniculus > Phoeniculus purpureus. Next base: position 8,830,416 of record JAOXOE010000776.1, on the reverse strand, counting down.
AAAAACTGAAAATAAGCCAGAGGATTTGTCCTGGTTCCTTTAGGACAAAGAAATCCTGAAATTCATTCATTTCTTCTACAGGAAGGACTTTGCCAGAACACATGAAGGAAAACAATCAGTTGTACATACTGCTTACACCAAAGTGCTCAGATCGAGTACTGTACAGAAAATTAAAGCCTTGAGATAACTACTCCTAATATGCTGAGCCTCAGACACGGAGTTATTAATCCACTTTGGATTTAAGCAGGTCAAAATTTGTCCTTTTCATTTCTGTGGGGCAGTAATGGAGACATCTGCCTATAAGCTGAGACTAAAAGGGACCAGCATGGCGCTGAAGCAGAAGAGACTCTGCTGATGTTCTGCTTCCACAAGTACCAGCATTTTATAGCCAGTGTGTACTGCAAGAGTGTAGAAAGCATTAACAATTACCATAGCAAGTTTCAGCCGCAGAGAAATGGCTACTGTGAGGTGAACGTGACGTTATCAGTTTGAGAAATGTTCATGTGGCTGTTGCTTACATTGTAGTAAGTTTCTGAGATTCCTGTAGAGAAAGAAGGTCTTGTTGCACACGTGCATGAAAGACAGCTCATTTCCTACACAGACTATTATCTGCCCTGTCCAGCCAAAAGGAATGGATGGGGAGGAAAGATGCAGAAAGTCACGTAAGGTAATTGTTCAGGTCAGTTGAACAGTCAAGAAATCATTAAGAGCCAGTTTAGCACGATGTTCCCTTGGTGGTGTTGCTCAGCCGCTAGCCATAGGCTAGCCATAGCTCACTAGCAAAAGTCCCACGCTCAGAGGCAACGGGGAGCTGTTAATATAAGACAAATGCACAATTGCAAGTTTTCAGGTTTCAGGACTTTTGCTGAGAGAGTAGATTTTTAAAAAAATAAGTTAAAAGAATTCTCTTCTGGGGTAGAGGAAAAATTAAGCCCAAAATGTAAAGCAACATGAACTAAGTTCAAGAAGTAGTTTTGTTAAACATCTTAAACTTCTGTATTTGGAAGCTAGATCTGTGTAAGTGGAATTGTGCATTACAAAATGGCTTAACATTGCAAAAGGAACATTATACGTTGGTTGCCTTTGAGAGTCACCTTTTGCAAGTAGCAAAATAACCTCACGTGTGCTCAGACGTGTAAGAACAGTAATTTTTTTCCAGTTTTGTTCTTTAGGTAGGGAAATAAAAAGTTTCCTATACAGATTTCATTCTTCTACTGTCAAACAATAAATAAAAAATGAGAGACTTGAAGGAATAAAATACCTGGAATTAATAGTGTGTCAGATACTAAGGAATTGAGTCTGGAAAATTAACATAAACTTGAATACATGAATCATTGCACAGACTGAAAATTGAAGAGATTGAAAGACTGCAAATAGTGGCAGAAGACAACAGGAGGAGATGAAAGGGACCATTAATTCAGTCTCTTTGTATAAGCAATTCTCTTTTTACATTTTCTTCCATTTAGAAGGGTGGGAGATGTTTTCTACTTTAAAAAAAATGACCTGAGAGAAATGTCAAAGAAGAAGAAACTGGAGGCATTGTTGTGTTGACGAATGCAGTGCTTACCTTTGCTGATCTAGCACCCTGGCAAAGCTGCGCTAAGCCACTTTTATCCTACAGTTCATCCTGCTTACACCGGTGCCAAGATGGGCACAACTGAGTGGTTAGAACTGATAAAACGTCTAGGGAAAGACGAATTGTACTATAGGCAGGTGAAATCCTTTTCTGCTTCAGGTGGTCTGGCTCGGCAATTTAGTTTGAAATGGGCGTAGAAGAAACACTTCTTGATTAGAACCATAGGTCCAGATGGCTGCACAATGTGGGTGGTGCTGTATGGAGAGGCAGACTGATTCTCCACTTTCCACTCAATTTCTGCTGCTTTGCAGATCCTCTGTTTGCCATGGGAAGCTGTGCTCTTAAGTTAAACTACTTATACTACTCAATGAAAACTGCATTCTGTTCTGAATGAGCTTCTACAACAGTGCTTTGCAGTATGTTTCAGTCTACGTTCCATTTCCAGCAGTGAAAAATTGAATTCAGCAGTGAAAAAGTCTGAATTGAATACAAGACTGCTTAGGGGTGGACAGCTTTAGGGTGACTTGGTTTGTTTTATTTTTTTAAGAACCTCCCCAGTAAATGTTGCTCTTGTGTTGAGAACCTTATTCCTCCTGTGAGCTGTAAATTGCAGAGGTTGGCTGAAAGGAGTCATCACAAACAGCCACGTTGGAACAGTTTATGTATTTTCTGAGCGCAGTTGCATTCCTGAATGAGTCTCTCATTCAAGCGAATAAAAAAGACCTTTTTTTATTATTTGTTTGGAGAATAACTAGTGCAGGAGGACCCAAAACAGTGGTGAACTTTGTTACTTAACCTGGACTAAAATATTAGGTCTAGCTTCTGTAAACATCCCAGATTAAGCATAGTGCTTCACCACTGCTACTAATGTGCTTATCTTTAAGAACACTATACACAGAGTGTTCAAAACACATCAAACAGTCATATCTGCAACAATTACAAGATATCAGAAACTATTCCAACAGCTGATAAAGGTTATTGCTATTTTACTCTGCTTTTAAAAATCAGTGTTAAGAAAGTCCTAAGTCTAACTACATTAACTGAAACATTTGATCAAGTATTTACCTAACAAATGAATTGATTAAACTGAAAAACTGTCCTTTCCCCATTTTGTTGATTCTATTACCCAGCTAGTCAGAAATTCAGATGGCTGAAAGTAGGTTTCTAATGCCATCTGACTATCTGAGGTGTTGTTTGGGATTGTCAGGTGTGACTTAAGACCTACAGGATTCTTGGGCATTTTTAGGGTGCAGCTGGATGCCAGACAGAATACCCTTGAAAGCTGAAAATGGCCTTAAAGTCTTATGTCTGGAGGCTGAATTGCTTCCTAAGTTGCTTCCATTTGTTACTTGAATTGATCTTGTGCATGACATTGACAGAACAAAAGCTTTTAAAACAGAGGATTGCTACATCACAAACCCCAGCAACTTTCAACTAGTCTATCACCAATGCAGTTGTAGACCATGGTTACAGCTTCTCACCTCTCTGTCTAAAAATGCTTCACAGAAGAGGTAGTGATCAGTTACGAATGGCTAGAGCTAACACTTAGTATAGCTTCCTTGTACCCCATGGATGATCACGGGTTGGTAGATGTGTGTTTGTATGTGATACCACAGAACGCTAGGGATTGGAAGGGACCTCTAAAGGTCATCTAGTCCAAGCCCCCTGCCACAGCAGGATATCTATTGCTTACATAAATACACAATTAGCCACAGGCCTGATACTGAAAAGGTGTGCAATTACCTCAACTGATTTATTTAGACCTCTCTGCAATATTCCAAGCTTTTACAGAACTAGTCTGGCATCTGAAATCCCCATAGACCTCCTTGGCTACAGGAAAGATGAGGAGGCAATTTTTACAAGGAACTCTAGTGATAGGACAAGAGGGAATGGCTTTAAGCTAAAAGAGAAGAGATTTTGATTAGATCTTAGCAATAAATTCCTCACTACGAGGGTGGTGAGACATTGGAACAGGTTGCGCATGGAGGTTGCGGACACCCCCTCCCTGGAAGTGTTCAATGCCAGGTTGGATGGGGCTCAGGGCAACCTGGTCTAGTGAGAGGTGGTGTTGCCCATGGCAGAGATGTTAGAAATCAATGCTCTCTGAGGTCCCTTCCAACCCAAACCATTCTATCTGAATGTAGTACAGATAGTTTTACCATCTGAATATCCCCAGCTGTTCTTCCAGTTTCCCAGAATTGGCTCTGTGTCCTCAAACAAAACTTTCAATCATTTGTGTTTTTTAAACCAGCGATTTCTTATTCCTGTTAATCAGACATGACAAGGTAATAAAAGGGACAAATAATAGTGCCAGTCGAAATTGTAGCTGTGGTTCGTGCATGAAACAGAATTACCGAGTGTAAAGGACACAATGAAACGTGAAATCCAATTACAGTATTTTTTCCTAGGTGTCTATTAAAAATATCTGTAAATCTTCTGAGGTCCTGGTTTGATACTCCTTAGCTGGCAAGAACATCAGTGATGAGATGCAAAAGTACTTGAAATCAATACACTTCTTCTTTGTTAATTTGTTATTGCAAAAATTAAACAAAACCAGGCTACCTGTATCCTCAAGCGGGAGAGACCTAATTTCGCTGCTTCAATGAATATTTAATCATTCTTACAGAGTGCAAAACCTTCAAACGTGAAGACTGCGGGAGGGAAAAGGGTATCCCAAGAGTAACAAACAGCCTGTTGCTCAGAACACTTCACTAGGAAATCTGAAGCTGATGGTGGTTTGGTTTTTTTTTTTATAAAGTCTTTGGTTTCAACAAATTCCTGTCCATGTTAGTTGCAAATGCTTGGTGAATTCCCAGAGATTCTGTAAACTGTGATCTCCAGTGATTTTTGTCAGCAGGACACACCTCACAGGTCATTTGTTGTATACTTCACTAAATGATTCTGCTTTCTTTTTGGGTTGAAGTTTGAAGGGGTTTTGTTGCATTTTCCCCAATCCCTTGCCCTTAATACTGAAGGAAGGGAAAATATACTTACTTTCTTTTTTTTTTTTTTAAAAAAGAGGCCTAATATTGTGGCTTTGGAGGATGGGTCCTTTACTAAGAACTACACTCTTTCATCTTATTTAATGGTATTTGTGCGTCCAGCTCTCTTCCCACGGAGGCTTTGAAGGAGTTAGTGTCTGTGTATTCAGCACAAAGCTCAGGATAAGTGAGCAGTGCTATGCGAAGCTAACGGCCCAGGAAAACCAGCCCATCTTCCAGGGCTCCGGGCGAGTCTCCAAGCAGCTGTCCACCAGCTGCTGGATTTAATGCTTGTTTTCCTAAACTTGGCTTCAGTGACAAGAGCTGACTCAGCACTTGAGCCAATGACTGAGCTGCAAATACAAGATGTGCAAAACAAAACTGTGAATGTAAGGTGCTTGAGGGATTTTTGGGTTTGGTGCATTTTCTCTGTTTTTCAATGGACAAAAGTTTGAAAAAGACAGAAGAGGAGCCGTTCTCTTTAGCTGATTGTGGTATTTGCTCTAACTCCTTATCTACACTCACATTCTCAAATGTGACCTCATTATTTGACCTTACAGGAAGATTAAACAGTTGATATTAAGTGAAATTCTCAGTTACTTGAAGGGTGTTAGAAAAAGAACTTCTTATCCAAAGGATCATCAGGCACTGGAACAGGCTGTCCACAGAAGGGGCTGAATCATCATCCCTGAATGTGTTTAAGTCTTGTAGATCTGGAGCTTAAGGACATGGTTTAGTGGTAGACTTAGCACAGTTGGGTTAATGATTGGACTCTAGGATCTTAAAAGTCTCTTCCAACCTCAATGATTCTCTGATTCAGTAAAAGACAAAAGGCTGAAATCCTGGCAGAAAGTGAATTGTCATCCTACATGGCAAAGCCAAATGAGGTCAGGTTTCCACCTGCTGGAAAGTGCATTCCTATTTTTTTTTTTTTTTCCCCCACCATCTCACAGTCACTGGTACAAAGCAAAAATATACCAGATACTTATAAATATCAGACCACAGCCATCTGTACTTGATCCTATTTTAAAATCTTCCACGTGAGGAAAACCTATTAAAAATAAAAATACAGCTTTTTTATTCTTCTCTAAATGTTGTCTTCAGCTCTTCAGGCTCAAAGAGAGTCACAGACCGGTCTATAAATATCTAACCCAGATCTACAATTGCTTGTTAAAAGGAGGGTGTTTGGTAGAAAATTTAATGAAATACAAAATGTCTTTTGTTATGTTTGTATTATAGACCAGATGTGGCCTCTCAATTTACCCTCTATCATTTGGAGATGTACATTCACCAAGAACATTGCATGTGTGCACGTAAATATTTTGATGTTGTCATGGTATAATAAAGGGTAATTGATTAGAAAAATCCCTATGGGATATTCCCATTAAGAGCACGTTTCTGCTTTAGCAGTATTGTCTTCAAGCTAAACGTGTACAAACGCATCTATTTCATTTTATCCCAAACAGAAAGCAAGAGTAAACAGGCAAGGATTTGGCTTTTGGTCAATGAATAACACTGGCAAGTGGAATGAAATTCATGGAAGGGTTCCAGTAAGCTGAGGTTTAGATGTTACACCTCAACAGTCTAATGCTGCTCCTTTCAAATTAAAACCTGCTGTCACATGGGAAAAAGAGAGTCACCTGCCTGACATGGAGGAGGGAGCGGGAGTCAAGTCAGATAATCACAGTTCTCTCAAACTACTGTTGTTGTATTTTGGGGGTGGGGGGAAGTAATGCAAACTATTAACTTTCAGTAAGCATTTGTGCTTTTTCAATCCAGTTACATCCAAAGAGCAACATTTAGAGTACTGGGCTAAAGAGTGGGTTTTATAGGCCATTTGACTGGCATTTAATCACCTTAATACATTGTGAGACAGTGTATTTCTCTTGATATTCCTGTGGGAGCTTAGCTCTGTGTAGTGAAATCAATGCACGCTGAAAGGCCCTTCTTGGGAAGCTGTGGATGCAGAATAAGAGGCTGAAGAAAACTTCAACACATCTGTTGATTTATTTTTCAGATGAGTTGGGTTTTAACTCTGCCATTAATCATCAGCAAGCTCCCATACTGTGGTATTGAAATAATGACACCTAAACTTCTCAGAGAAAGGCCTGTTCCATTAATCATCTACGGCTTGCTCGTAATTCCTTCACTGACAGAACTTGATCTACAGTTAAGGTGCCTCCCTCAAGACCGCAAGAAAGCGAGTGCTTTGTTATAGCAACTGAAAATCCCTGAAAGTGATGAAATCTGCAGAGAGCATATGAATGATCATCTTCCTACCTAGGATGATGATAGTTGATGCTGTTATTTTTGCCAAAGTTAGTTAACGCGTGGAAGATGCTTTTCTGTCACATGTAAAGTACTATCCTGAAGATACATGTAATGTGACAGTTTCTATAGTAACTACTTGTTCTTTATGGAATGGCAGATTAAACCTGTGCACCTTGTTATTGTTCTTGTATCCTATTATCTAGACTACTCAGTTACCGCAGATACATATTTTAATTCTTATTCCGTTGCCAACAAAATTACGTTGGGGATTTATGCAATTGCAAAGTGAAGAATATGCATGAAAAAGAAGTAACTCAGATTTCAAAACTAACCACTATGTGACCATATAGATGCATGAAAAGATGTGCTTATATATTGAAAGCTAAAATTTCACAATGAAACTGTAGAGATTAGAGTTTTTATTACAGCAGGGCATATTTATGATTTGAATATTAGTGTTTTCTAGGGAGCATAATGCCAGTTATAGAAAACATTTCTTTTTTAAATGCTAGGAGTTTGTCACAACAACTTTGCCAGTGTAGATGTACTGGCAAACTCTTCTAGCATGAGCAAGGCTTGGGATACTTACAGGAAAATTGTCCTCACAAGGTATCATGAGTGGTTCATGGATCTTCTTTCTGTGCAAGGAAATGAATATTGCTGCACTGTGCTTTACACTAAAATACTTTATTTTTCTAATTAATGGGTGCTACAGCTCTGCTGATAATACCAGTGCTGGAAGTTATATTATTTACAGAAATTAGATGTGCTGTATTGTTGGCCTTTTTTTCCCCCCAAAATAAAGCTAGCATTCCATTTGTGTCTGTAACTCTCGGAACTCTCTCTTGCTGTCTCCAGCAGAAGTGCATCAGGTAACACACTATGTTTCTAAAATAAGCAGTGTAGGGAGAAATCAAATAGGTATTTGGAGCTAAGATTCAACAGTGTAGCTAGTACTGTCTTATGGCCAAATGGAAAAAGATAGCCGGGTGGGGGAGAGAAGTAAAATATAAGTAGGGCAAATCCATTAATGAGATAAAAAGCCAATGATCCTCATCGTGAGTTCCAACAGCTGCAGTGATCACACGTGCGCGAATGCAACTGACAGGAAAGAGAGCGGCAGGAATGGAGAAGAAGGAAATGCAAGCACAGTACTGACAGCAACGGAACGATGGAAAAAGTGGGATGTAGAAGGTAGATAAATTCCCCGTCACTAGATAACTGCTTTTTTCCTCTCTTTATCCTTGATGGTATCATTCTAACGTGTCTGTGACTCGCTCCTTCTGCTCCACCAGCACTCTCAAGAGTGCCTTGAGAGAATGATCACAGAGATGATCACAGAACCCCAGCCCTGACCAGCAGCGCTGCAGAGCCCCAGCAGCCCCCTGCCTTTGTGCGGGGGGCAGCGCCGGTACCGCGAGGGCCCGCACCGCAGATGTGCCGCGCGTTATGTAACGCGGGAGCGCAGCATCGCCGGGAAAAGCCACATCCCCGCTGGCAGCATCCCGCAACTTGCGCGGGGCGGGGCGCAGGGGCTGCAGGGACCAGCCCCACGCCATCCCCGGTACCCGCCCGCCGCCCCGGTATCCCCCGCCGTTGGCTTGGAAACGGGCCGGCAGCCTCCGCCCCCTCCTCCAGAGCCAGCCCCGCTCTTTCCCCGCCCGGCACCTCCCTCAGGCACCTCCCGCGGGGCCACCGGACGAGTGTCTCCATTGAAAAAAATCGCGGGTTCGGAAAAAAATTGTGTTTTCTCGGGAGAAATGAGGAGGGGCCGCTGTCCCCCCCCGGCCGGGCGGCGCGGGTAGAGCTGCAGCTCCGCTCGCTGCGACCCGCGGATGCTGCTGGGAGAAAGGGCCGGAGCGGAGGGGAGAAGCGGCGGTGGAGGGAGCGGTGGAGCTGCTGGACCGGGGAGGAGGAGGAGGAGGCTGCTGCCTGCCTGGGGCTCAGGAGGTGAGTGAAAAATACTGCGTTTCTTTTCGACTGAAATGAGCCGAGCCGCGAACGTTTCCCCTCCCCACGTATTTCCAGAATAAAAAAGGGACTTCTAAAGCAAGAAGGGAAAGATGTCATTTAGAAAACAATAAAGCTCTGCTTTGCCGGGTGACGGAGAAGATGAATGGCACTGAGGGAGAAATATTTCACTGTGTGGAGAGGAAAAACTGTAAGAGAAGGCTGGCTGCTGATACAGTGAGAATGACCTTCTCAGGGATACTGGCCTTTGATCAGCTGCAGCTTCAGCTTCATCTGTTTTTCACCAAATTAAGTCACATCCCTTTCCTAGCTTGAATGGTAACCCGTTAATAACCAATACCTGAGCCTTACTGTGATCCGTTGTGTTCTCTTAATGATTCAGAAAGATAATCCCTGAGATTCCGCCTGTTTGGAGAAGAACCAGCACATAGTACCTCCTCCCAGGGCAATGCAACCTAGATAAGGTGCCATCAGAACAGGCTTCTCACTGCCCACTTTCTGTAACAAATCCTGCCTGTAACAGCCACATCTGCTCATCCTGAGGATGTGTGGCTCTGCGGATGCTCTGCCCCTCCGTGTGTGCTCAGGCATGTGAAGGAATGGGGAGGTTTTCTTACGTCCAGCTGCACCTGTGGCCGGCTCCCATCTGCAGTTGTGAACTGCAAGTTTTTTGGCATCTTTGTATTTGCATTGTGAGGGAGTGATTGATACTCAACCCCCCACCACCACCACCTTTTACTGGTAGCTGCGGGAGCTCCACATGCTCAGATGTGTCAGTTCGTTTTCTGCCAATAGCACCGAGCTGAGCTGGTTTTGGGTGTTTCACTGTAGAAGCCGTTTAACGTGTGTTCTTGCAGTATTTATTCTGAAAGCTACTGACCTAGCTCGAAAAGCATTCTCCCGTGCAGGATTTGAGAAAAATTCACTAGCTTTCCCATCAGTATTTCTTTATATCCGTTTACTTCTACTCTTACACCCACAATTTGATTTTTGTCTTCCTATTTTGCACCAGGGTGGGTCACACCCTTCAGGTGCCTGTCAAAATTTCATCTACAACGCTTACGACAGCAGGTCACACGGTACTGTGAGCATCTACTTGTGGCTCAGGCAGGAGTAAAAACAAGGGTGTATTTTGCACTTTCCTTAGTGGAAATTGTTTCTGACTTGATGGATATAGGCATTTGAAGTCTGAACTGATGGCTTAGTTGCTGTTAAGAGGCAGGAATAGTGTCTTTTCTGCAACAGGGCACATATTTGCTGGCTGAAAAGATACAGCTCTCCAGAACGGAGAGCTTTTTGCCATTAATGTGACTGTCTCCATCAAATCATTTGGGTGGAAGCTGTTGTGCAAAAAGCGCAGATCCCTGCCCTTGGGTAGAGGACATTATTAAGTGACAGGCCTATGTGTATAGACGAATGAAGTTCTAGTCTTCAAGAAGCCAACGATGGGTACAAGAAAATGTCTTAGTGTTATATGGCATAATTAGGGGGAAATCTCATTACATATCTCTCATTACCAAAGCACTGACTTGCATTTTCAAACAAGGTTCCCACTTCTGTGCACACATGCTTATAAGGACAGAAAAGTAGATTAATTCTGTGTCGGGCCACGGCGCTTTCCTTCTGACAACGGACCTTACAGAGAATGCTACACCTCCATCGGAGGATTACATGCTTGTCACTTCTCTGACTGCTGGTGAACAGTTGACTGGCTTTTCTGGAGATATTATCTTTACTTTAGTAAGCTTTCAGTACAGCTCAGTGTTTCAGCTAAAAGCCTTGGCTGTGGATTTAACAATGACAACCTAAAAATGACCAACCAGGTAGTTCTGAAGGACAGAAGTGGAAGTGTTCTGGTTGTTTCAGTTCAGATTATACATTGATGGAGTAAGGTGGGTCAAGGTTTAAGAAATATAGATACAACCAGAAAACAGAAATTTGTCTCTTCTTCTGAAGGAATCTACCTGCTCAGCGGTGGGGATGAGGATAAGTAGAAGGATAACATAAAATTCAGTGGACAATAAAAGCTTAAATCCTTAAATGGTGAAGTCAGCGCTTCCTCTCCAGCTTAAGCAGATAAGGATTTTGACAGCCGACAGAGTTCTGGTTGGTAGGCAGTGGCGAGGCAGTGTAAGGGAATTACTTTTTTTTTTCTTTCTCCTTCCATAAATTAAAGAGAAATACTCTTAATTCCTTTGGGTTACATCACAGTAATTTCACTTACTTCAGGAGAAACTCTCCAGATTTATGTAACTGAAAATGAGAGTTGAATCAGACTGTTCCTGTCTAAAGTTTTGTTCCCGCTTTCACAGGAGTCGCTGGAAGTTTTGTCGCTAATTTCAGTGGGAGAAGGTCCAGCCTCAGTACAAGCATTCCACTGAATGGCTTCTCCCAGACCCTCTAGGAATAACAATGTTGAGCAGTGTTATCGCTAACTCCAGTAAGGTGACGTTCTCAAAAAGAAATTCAGTAACTCTCCACTTGCATCACAAACTCCAGTTTGTGAATTATCGGTGATTTTAATCATAAGCCTTTCACTGAGGAAATCGTACTGTCGTGCTCACAATTGCTGTTAAGGTTGACATTACCACAAGCACAAGCAATTAATTGTTTCTTCTGAGGAAACTTTTGAACAGAAGCTCTTACATATAACTGTAGCTGTGTATGCCAGTAGTTTTATTATTGATACTTCATGAAAGAATTTTCCCATTTAAATTTAAAAAGATTGATAAGTTTTGTGCCTTGTGACACCCCCCCTCCCCGCCCCAGGTATCCAGAATAAATCCACGTCTATTAATAGTTACAACAGATTCCTTTCAGTCTACTTGAGAGAATTTGATGTATACTTTGTGTGTTATGTTCAAAGTTCACGTTTTGATTAAACTTTCCAGAATCCAAGAGCAGTGCTAAAGAAGTGCAAATTTCAACTACCTTATTGACAAAAGAATAATCACAAAAAGGAAAACTAGACTGATCCAGAACAAAAAAAATTGATTCTCTTCTCAAAGTCTGGTGGCAATTGAAGGTATGAGGAATACTCTTCATGATAGAGAGGGGCTGAATTCAGGTTTTATTTATTCTGTTATTAAATATGGAGTGCATACTCCTCAGCAATTTAAGCTCTTTTAGCTTTATGTGAGTGTAATCGAGGACGGAATTTAACCCTTGAAATGAAAGCTACAGAAAAATTACTCTTCTCTCCCAACTGTTGCTTTTTACTAACACTGATGGGCATTGGGGAAGGAGGGTGGAAAGAACAAATAATAGATGTGAGACGTCATTCATTTCAAATATTTGTTGCTATTAAATACCTGTAAAACAGCTAACAAACCACATGACAGCACTGTAGAAGGCAGCAGCTTTTCATGTGTTTTACTTCTGTAGCTCAAGGCATTATCTGTGTTTCAGCAGGAACTCAGCTCTCAGCAGAATCCCATGTTATTATTTAGTGTTGGACACCCAATGTATCATTAGAGAGCACAGTTTTACCCAACAAGTGCCATTTTCCTCTGCCCTTGTTTTCTCTTTAACTCCCTTATACCAGAGGGCTGTTTCTCCTCTGGATTGCCAAGTCATCGCATCAAAAAGACAAGTGTGATAACATTTCCAGACAATGCTGTGGTACAGAAATTGCTTGTGAAACTATCTGTGATCATGTTGGCCAACAGAAAAGCCATAAACAGGCAAATCTGAGAAACTGAATTCAAATTCCAAGTATTTCTTTTGCTGACCCGACATAATGAATGATAAGACAGCAAATAATTTCTTATGAACTACAACTTGTTGATCTATATTTTTAGACTAAATTTATTAAATAGTAATTCCCTGGACTTGGCAGTCAGGGATGATTATTTTAATCACTTTTAGGTACCTTTAGGATGGATATGTACATACGGAGTAGTTGTTAAGGCTTCTCTTATAGCTGGTGGAGAGAAAAAAAGGGTTCCTACAGTGCGATTAATCAGACTTGGTTTTGACCACTACCTTAGTCAGAAATGAACTGACCTCTGGAAATTGCAGAATGGTTTAGGCTGGAAGGGACCTTGAGGATTATCTACTATTTCTCTCCAGTGTTTCCAGAGGAATCACTGAGTGACTAGCTCAGAGGTAGCCACCTACATGCTTATGCTCAATCTGGACAGATGAATCCTACTCTAGCTGTCTATACTCTAATGTTTAACCAATCTTAATGAGTTAATTATGAAGATATTTTCATGGTTCACCATAAATATTTGTAAGTGATGACATAGTTGCTACTCTTCTACCTACCAGCCCTGGGTTTTTTGGCAGTAAGTGGGCTAGCATGCTGGTTCCTTTCTCTAACAGCATCTTAACGCTGTTACCATATTGTGGAGGGAAGCCCTCACTAAAACAGTAAAAGGAATCAACATTTTTAATCCCATTTTTCCTAGGCAATATTTTAGCTACATTTGTGGTGTGTTTCTACTCTTATTTTGTGCACCTGGTTTCTGTTTTTTCAAACTTCATCAAGACAACGTGGAATAACTACCTTTATCTTCACAATCGACATCAACACAAATACAATTAGAGAGCATATCAACTGCTGATGCACAAATGCAGTCGACACAGTTGTGTTGTGGAAGGAAACAACACAATTCAACTGACTTGCAGTCATCAGTTCAGATGAAAGTGTCATGGCATAGTAACAAAAGCACAGCTGGGTGTTTAGCTCTGGGGGCTTGCAGTTTAGATGGGATATGTGCTGCGTTATGCTTCTTCCTTTAGAAGAGAAATGTATGATTCAAAAGGATACTTCTGTTTCATCTAAGGAAACACCTTACTGAAATTCATACGGTTGGAGTTAGTAGTTTGGGGTTTCTTGAAATAAAAAGTTTATTTTCTGGATATTTTCCAGCCCAAGTCCAAGTATCAGAACAAATGAAATTAATGAAACATGATCTCGTGGCTATATAATATCTATTTATACACAGATGTGAATTAGAGTGGGTTTTTTTTTCTCTTTGGATGCCTCTTGAGGAAACAAAGTCCAGGATATTAGCTGTTGAATTTCCCCAGTGTTTATGCTATAAGAAGAGGATTCAAACCAATACTACAAGTAAGTTTCTTCAGTATCATTTAAAACACTGAAATACATTAGTAAATGAATGATGCTGACCAAATCCATCCTAACCTCACGTATAGCAGAATAAACACTGTTGCGCTGGAGCATCTCTCTGTATTACCACTGAGTGGATGGTGTCCCACAAAATACGTTTTTTGCAACTGGATCTTGGCAGGAGGATTTTCTGACAGGATGCCTTTCTGTGCCTGGCCTGTTACATTTGGCAGAGTCAGTGTGCTGTAATCGAAGCCATTTTGTAACGGGCAGATATTTATATATTCTTACGACTGCTAAGATCCCACTGAGCTTTCATTTTGTATTGCTCAGTAATGGTAGGATCTCACCTTAATCAGTCGTTTCAGAGACACGTTTTCAATCTCTGTTTCAGAACATTTATGTCCGTGAACAGATAAACTTACCTTAATTTGTAATTCAGTGCCATTTATGTTGGTATTTAAAATTCTAAGGCTATTTAGAACAATTGTTCTATTATCATATCGTTTCTGTTCCCTGACCAGATGTGCATAAGTGCTCTGATTATGTTTCCTGCTGCGAACGTTCCCAAAAGCAAAGCTGAACTTTGCCTCATGACTGTGATTACATAGGTGTGTCGCGTTTGCTTTTTCCAAGTGTGCTCGCAAAAAGAAACAGAATACTGAAGACTTTATGTCATATTTTTTATGTTACAGGAACAAATTCTTGGCTACTAATTCCAGCAATGTATTCATTGAAGGGATGAGCGATTGTTGTTTCAAACGTGCCAAGATTTTAGGCTGCTGTGCGCATCAGCACATCGTATGGTATCACTGCAGTATTCTTTGATTTTACAGGTCAGGTAAATATATAGTGGTCTCAACAAATAAAAGTGTTGGGCATCAGCATCAACAAGAGGGAGGAATCTGTGACTTATAACGCTGCAAATGTCAACTCCCTGTTTTCCCCAAGAGGACTGATGGTACACAGCGGTCCTGAGTAGTGCGATTCTATGTAACAGAAGTTAAAACACTGATAAAGTCATAATGTACCACATAGACAAAGAACTGAATTCTTGGTTCTGTTATAGTCCTGATCTCTGCCAGCACACACAGGTTATAAACTGATATTCAAGGCTTACAGGAGATGTTACCCTTGTCTCTGACAAGAGAAGCTTTTCTCCTTATTGTGTCATTGGTCTGGCTACCCAACCTGTTTTCCCATCAGGCAAGCAAGAAAAATATCGAGAGCCACTGATGTTGTGGCCTCTTGGGATCATACCTGATTCATGCTAAGATTTAGGCAGCTCCAGCCTGGCTCTATAATGAAGGCTGGATCACAAAAAGCCATTTCCCCCTGTTCAGACCTTAAACTTCAGATCTGCTAATCACATCAAGACTAGTAGAGTTTTTCTGTATTTTTGATAACTCATGCTACTTTACTAGTTGTGTCTTCTGATGCTGGAAAGCAATGGACCCCGAGTAGTAAATACTGCAGTATCCTACTTCAGTAATCATTTAGGCATGATGATTTTGGTAAGAATTGAGGTGAAAGAAATGGGTGATGCCTTTTTATAGCAGAAGTAAGCTTTAGAGGGAAAATTGTGCACATTGTCACAAGGAACTCTGAGAGTACCATTAAGTACCATGGATTTAATTAACAAATGATGAGAGAACTTCTTGGTGAGCAGGACAATTAGAATCATAGAATCATAGAATCATTAGGGATTGGAAGGGACCTTGAAAGATCATCTAGTCCAATCCCCCTGCCAT
>JAOXOE010000776.1:8802833-8814689 GCA_028565055.1 Phoeniculus purpureus | reverse complement strand
CATTAGGGATTGGAAGGGACCTCGAAAGATCATCCAGTCCAATCCCCCTGCCACAGCAGGAGCACCTAGACCAAGTCGCACAGGAGCACATCCAGGCGGGTCTTAAATGTCTCCAGGGAAGGAGACTCCACAACTCCCCTGGGCAGCCTCTTGCAGTGCTCTGTCATCCTCACGGGGAAGAAGTTCCTTCTGATATTGAAATCCACAGCTCAGTGAACTTAGACACCAACTCCCTGTCACAGCAAAAGGACAGCTTGGCTGCTAAAGGACTGGAAGAAATCGGGAGGAAAGGAGCAAAATTTAAGCTTGGAAAAGAAAGTAGAATCTGCTGAGTTTTACTTGTAGGTTGCACACAAAAGATGGGGAGGAACTTCTGCCTTTGTGAGTAGAGAGCAGGATCCTGAGTCCTAGAGCATGGCTGCTATTTCTGGCTGTGGCAGGGCTCCGTAGAACGAGTCTGGTCTGCAGAGGTGGATTTCTGTGATGAAATCCCTTTCATCCTCCCAAATCTCAGGGAATCGTCTACGTGCTCACAGCAAGATTGACTTAACGTTTGCTGCTCCTCAGAGAACTCGCTGCAGGGACCACAGATCTGAGGTCTCTAACTGTTCCCTTTGGTTCTGCTCAGAACCCTAGAAGTCTCCCGGTGAGCTGCAGCCGAGGAACATTTCTGCCCTTTCTGCACTGGGGAACGACGTAAGGAGGATGCGCTGGATGCAGGTCCTGCAGTCGCACGCCTGGAAAACCACTTTTAAGCACTTCAGGGTGGTTGCACGTGACTGGAAGCTGAGCAGCAGAGCTTCCTTTGCCTGCTTTCTGTAAGCTTTGCTCTGCTTTATGACTCCCTTTCCTTTCTTCTTTGTAGCTGTCATCGAACACAAAGGAAAGATAGATGTGAGTAAAAAAACCTTCACTCACCTCTCTCCATCTCGGAGCTACTCCAGCTCACGTGTTGTCTGCCTGCAACTCCCAACCCAACTGCTTTTTCCCGCTGCCTCCTTCACAGTCTGAGCTTTTACAGCCCCGTCAGGCGTTCCTGCTGCCTTTTATGGTTTTCGTTTTAAGGAAACAGAGCTCCTGCCTTTGCTCTTCATCTTCTCCATTGTCTGAGCTACCTGATAAAGAATTAGACCTCGTGGCACAGTCTCCCTCTTGCGAACACTCCTTCCTGAAGCAGTCCAACACAAACCTTTTCTTTTTGGTTGATCTCTTCCCGCTCATCAGTTCCTATGTTCCCCAACATTGTGCCATCAGCGCAATCAATATTCGAGGGTCTTGGAGACCCAACGCTCCTTGCTTGGCTGTTGTTTGCGTCTCAGCAGATAGCTCTGATGTTTCTTCAGATGCTTCTTCAGAAGCCAGTTCAGGAGCTGTCAAATATCTTTTGACTGAGAGTGAACTGAGCACAAAGTCTGAACGACTCTCACGGAGGATTGGTAGTTCCAGATTGCAGTCAGAAGTAGGCAGTGGTAGTTTGACAAGCGGGGGAAGGCATCTACTGTCTCAGCCTTGAGCAGGGCAGATGGCAGTCGTCTTCTCTAACCGTTTGGCTCTGACCCCCAACGCAAGTTAACCCACGTTTTGCAATATTTTAGAAGTATATGTTGGTGTCGTAAACCATCCACCTCAACTGGAACATCTGCTGTGTGAGATCTTATTCGTCCTTCCTGTTGTAGACACGTTGGCCGGAGGTTTGAGGGTGAACAATAAGAGGAAGTCCTCAAAGCTGTCAAGGCAGTTGGTTGCCCATCGCTCCTCACTGCTGCCGTCAGATGACAGTCACGCCTGAGCTCTGAATGCCCAGTGAATATGACTTTAAAAAGTCACCCTGAACTGGACCTAAGAGCCAAATCCTGTTCTTTCTGTTCCCAGATCGGTGCTTCTCTCTTTGCCAGTAACATCGGCAGTGGGCACTTTGTGGGAATCGCAGGAACAGCAGCATCTGGAGGAATTGCCATCGGAGGATTCGAATGGAACGTAAGTGGTACAGACCGAAGCGAACGTATTTGTGGTGCCAGGATTATCTGCGGAGCTTCATCGAAACGATGTTGCTCAATAACTCAGGGCTCAACATTTGTGGTTGGTGACACTTGTTTTACAGACCAGGAAGTGCCAGTGTAATCTGCTCCGTAGGTTCTGCTCCTCCTTGGTCCTTGTCCAAGCCCCTGTGAGAAGGTGACACTTCTCTGTTGAACAAGGCTTTTTTGAGAGCATTTGAACCAAGTAAATCAGTGGACTCTGCTCTCAGCCCATCATCTGCTGACTCCTTTTGAACTATTTCTGAAGAGCCCTTTCAGACTGCAGGATGCTGGGAAGAATTTCTCAGGGTGACAGCATTTTGCTAGGTAGGAACGGCTGAAGGGCCTTAGACTTCTTCACTGGCTATCAGAAATCTTGGACATCCTCCATAGCCACCTGCATGCCAGAAATCTTCTCCTCTTTCTCCTTCCTGTAGCTGCGTGGGAGCTTGCAGCGTAGGGCACAGACACCCGAGCTGGTTACCACAAGTAGGTTTAACTGGAACAGCACGGAGACTCACATGAGCTAACTCAGCCCATTTCCTTGTGTTCTCAGGCTCTGTGGGTGTGGATGGAAATGCCCTTCTTTTGCTTAATTCCCCTTTATGGAAGGAATTACAGCCTGGCACAAAGGATTTGATGAGTGTACCCAGGTCAATACTTCCCTCACATTTAATTCTGTGCGGTGGAAGAAGCAGCCCACCCTGAGGGAGTTGGCTTTTCTCCTTGGCAAGTAGATGGTCGTTGCAAACAGTCAGGTACTCACGATATAAATATTGAAGGAGAAGGATAAAGGCTAAACTAGACTTCGTACAAAACCCGATTCCCTTTCTCTCTGCACCAGAACTGAACGGCACAGAACAGGGGCGGCGTTGCTTGAGATGTCATTGTATGCAAACCTCTAGGGCTCATACCCTTTCTCAACCATATCGACGTCTAACACTTTGTCTCCTGGGAGATCCTCCGTGGACTAGCATCAGTGCGCAGCAGCACGCAGCCACTGTTGTTTGGGAAGAGGCAATGGTGCGTGTGCTCGTTTGAGCAGATACACTACGCAGGTCGTTACTTATGACACAGTGGAGCTGGGGAGCAGGCTGGTGCTGCGGTGAAAACACCGCTCTTGAGTCTCCTCTTGAGAGAAACACCGAGCTTGGCTGTCATCCTCGAGTGTCACTGTTTTTCCGCTGAAATTACTTCTAACTGGTATTAGGAAGAGAGCAAAGGCCAGCTCAGTGTTTCTTTGTCCATCTGATGGTTTTCACCTAAGGGCGGCAGGTCTTAAAAGACACCACTGGAAAAGCCCTTTCAGCCCTGGGGACTGGATAAACGCAGAGTGGCGGATTTTGTTGTAGATTTATTAATTTACTATCTAGAACTCTGTATTGGACAGCATTTGGTAGCCGTGTGAGCCAGAGGGCAGTTGCGCTGCAGTAGGGATTATAATAATCTACTGGATCTAATAGATGTAATTTATATTGTGCTGTTATATGTAGTCTGCGAGTCTACAACCTCTTACTGTCGTGTACTGGGACATCCAGCGTCAAGTCCAAGGTCCGTAATACCTGAACCTTTTTTTGGACAATACTTTGCTGCCAAGTTTTCATTGTAATTTGAAGGACAGAGCAGTTCTTCTACCCCTAAACCCCCACGATAACCAAGTGTATGTGGTTTCAGTGGTCTCCATCTGCTATCACGTCTGACTAGTTGTCTTTGGGAGCGCTGTCTAGAGAGAAGAGGACTAATTCAGCTGCTCTTGTCTTGGCTGCAGGCTCTGGTAGTCGTGGTTGTTCTAGGATGGCTCTTTGTGCCCATCTACATCAAAGCTGGGGTAAGTCCAAAACAGAACCTTGTGCTTTTCTTTGCTGCTCATGATTGTGGGTCAGGCCTTGGACATTCCAAAGCCATTGCGAATGGCACTAGATCTGAGCACACAAGAGCTGCACTATATCGTGTCTGTATGTATTTGAGGAGTGAGGGTTCTCTGTTCTGAGACCCGAGATGTGATGTACTCGGCTCTCACTCCTGCGTCTTCAAGTCCTGGAGTACCTCTTCCTTGCAACTGTATTTGCAGCTCCCCTTTCTGTGCTCTGCTATTACAGCATCTGACTAGCAGACGATTTACTCTTAATTCACTTTGTCTGTCTCCCATTACCTGAACCCTCATCTACTCCCCTTCCAGGTGGTCACGATGCCGGAGTATCTGAGGAAGCGTTTTGGTGGGAAGCGGATCCAGGTTTACCTCTCGGTCCTTTCTCTGATCCTGTACATCTTCACAAAGATCTCAGTAAGTGACATTTTGACAGCATCTCTTCCATCCTGCACTGAGCTACAGAGAAGACACTCCCATTTACAATATTGCTCACACAGCTGGCCAGTTGTTTCTGATTTGAAGTCCATGGTTGAATGAAAGGCTGTTTTCTTCACTCTCTCTAGCGAGTTTGTGTACCCAGATCTGTTCTGCAATCCCAGTTCTTTCCTTCCTGGCAATGTGTCTCAATGCTTGTTGTGCTTTCTCTTTCTGTCAAAGGTTTTAAGGTTTTCCTCAACTCAAGGTCTCCTCTAGAAGAAGTCAGTTCTCTAGAAGAAGTCAGTTCTCTAGAAGAAGTCAGTTCTCTAGAAGAAGTCAGTGCACTCTAATCTTATCCCAGGGATCCACGAAACATGTGGCAGAAGTCTTTGCCCCCGGGCTTCATAATTACCTGTTTTAGTACCCTCTGGTGAACCATCAGTTATAGAGGTGAGGGAGAAGAGCAAGAGGGCTGTGCAGAAAAACGCAAGAGGAATTGGAAGACAAAGGTGTGGGGAAATGCGAAGGAGGGAAATTAGCTGAGGTGAAAGGAGGGAAGGGGAGATTCTTTTAACAAGCAAGTGGTTGGTATAAAGTTTAAGGTTCTATGAAGTTAATGAATCATGGAATCAGAGAACACCAGGCTGGAAAGAGACCTCAAGGATCATCTGGTCCAACCCTTCCAGGGAGAAGTAGTGTGATCTGGATAAGAAAATGGTTGTTAAGTAAGTGGTTGTATTGCTGTCAAGAAGTGAAGGAGCCTGATATTTTCCATGTATCTTGAAACTAGCCAGCCTCTGAAGAAGTCCACAGTTCAGGCAAACCTCAGTCTGTTGTTTTGCAGAAGTTGCCATGGCAGGTTACTCTTTGCCCTCTGAATGGGAGCTGAGTGATAATAGTGCAATTTAAGCTAAAAGATTGGCCTTTTGCTCTCATTCTCACATCTTCACGATAACTGATCCCTAGAAAGGTTATAAATTAAACAGGCTGGTACGGCGGACCTGGCTTCACAGTTGGGTTTTCATGTGCTTCAGAAGGATTAGTTAATTAGCTGCTGCTGTGCTTAACTACCGTAATCAGAAATCCCCAGTGTGACGCAGACTCCTGGCAGCTGAGAACCTCTTCCAGTCAGATGACTCACAGTCCTATTCTGCAACACAGGTTTGTAAGGAGCCCATCAATGTGTCACACGGGTTCTGAAGTTACTGGCCATCTTGTATTTCCAGCCTCTGTCCTGCCCAAGGATCTGGTAATGGGCTTTCACCCCATTTCAGTTGGAGTGTCTAGTTTCCAAGGCAAGACAGGTTCTCTGTTTAAGCTCCCAGTGTGGTTGTGAGGCTGAAGTACCCTCTCCTGCTCTTGTGAACCTGTCTTATTAGGGAACAAAGCAGTAGTCAAGAGATCATAGAATCATTAGGGAGTGGAAGGGACCTCAAAAGATTGTCCAGTCCAATCCCCCTGCCTAGACCAAGTCACACAGGAACATAACCAGGCGGGTTTTAAACATCTCCAGAGAAGGAGACTCCACAACCCCCCTGGGCAGCCCCTTCCAGGGCTCCATCACTCTCACTGGGAAGAAGTTCCTTCTGATATTTATATGGAACCTCCGATGTTCCAGCTCACACCCATTGCTCCTCGTCCTATCACTAGATGACACTGAGAAGAGCCTGGCTCTATCCTCCTGACACCCACCCCTCACGTATTTATAAACATTTATAACCTCATAAATGTTTATAAACCTCAGTCTCCTGTCCTCCAAGCTAAAGAGACCCAGCTCCCTCAGCCTTTCCTCACAAGGGAGGTATTCATCCTTCATCATCTTCATTGCTCTATGCTGGACAGCCTCCAGCAGCTCCGTGTCCTTCTTGAACTGAGGACTAGACACAATAATCCAGATGTGGTCTCACTAGTGCACAGTAGAGGGGGAGAACCTCTCTCGATCTGCTAACCACCCCTCTTCTGATCCACCCCAGCATGCTGTTGGCCCTCTTGGCCACAAGAGCACACTGCTGGCTCATAGTCAGCAGATCCATACAGCACCACATTGCCCAGGTCCCACTGTACCAGTGCTCTGTCTCCCTTTACCATCAACTCAGTTACTGCAGGTTCATGTGGGCAATTGCCGTGGAGGTGGGTCTCTGGGCCACACGGGGGAAAAAATCTAGAGCACAAATTCTTGTTTCCTGTTCTGCCCAGAACAGCTCTGACAGTGTCTGTCCCCCGTACAAACGTGGCTCAGATTTCTACAGGGTACCAACACGTCGTCTGGATCGCTGTCTTGTACCTCTGCGATTGGTAGGACAGGACTTGCCTGGGTGTGATTTATCTAATGCGTTGAATGGGTGGATCAGGTAGAATCCCTCAGGCTGCAGGTCCTGTCAGAGGACGTGGAGCAACACTCCTGCTGCATGAAGCTAGCACGTGTCCCTCTTCCTGGAGGCACGTTGTCTATCCAACCGTACCCATGTGCTGACAGTCCATCCAGAGCTGCCTTGGGGATTTGCATGTCACTTCCTTGACTGCTGCCTTTGCAAACACTCCCTTGTGATCATTAGGGCTTCCTGAGAACCGATGCAGAAGGATGGGTTTCTGCCCTGCCCTTGCCAGGCAGTCACGCCTATCAGTTTGAGTGCCAGCGGTACTCACTGTCTGCTATCCTTCAAGGACAGTCTTACTTCTGGGGTAGTTTTTTCATGTGCTGCTTTATTGGTGCGTTAAAGTATTAGCTGATGTTCTTGATAATAAGATTACGGCGCTTAATAATTGTTGTGGTGCTTCCTAATGAACAGCAGAATGGTTCAGGTCATGGAACTCCTGGTGCCCACGGCACCCACCACCACGCGACGGTCAAATTCCCTTTGCGTGCCTCTGCACAAAATCATCTCCAGTTGCCTTTGGACATTTGCTGTGGGATGCTTCTCTACTTCTTGCTTTGTTTTGTGGCTAATCTGCTACTTGCCAGACAGGGCCACACCGTCAGATGCAGATCTCTGGGACCAGAACACATGTGAGCTTGGAGCTCAAAGGGTTCCTGTCACACGGGTCCCTCACACTGAGCTTGCAGTGCTTTGGGACTGCTTCCCACAGCAGCTTTCAGAGGCTTGGTGGCCACCAGTGTTGCTGGTGCTGGTCGTTATGGTGAAGAAAATGGGCCAGTAAAATCTAAACCTTGATGGAGAGCAGCTGACTAAATGATGATGATGAAAGGGAAGTAAGAGCTGAATGTTTCTGAAGAAATCAGAAACTGGAACGGAGGAACATTTTAAATAGAATAGATTGGTTTCTAGGGAGAAATTGTGGTCCTACCAGGGGATAAGGGGTCTGCACCACTGCCCTGCCTCCCACATGGATGCTGCAGCTGCATTCACCCCCGGCATGTGTTCCTGCACACCCTGTACATACCTCTGCAGCACAGAGGAAAGATTTGCTCTACTCAGAGTTAAGATAAAGAGTAATAGTGTCCATAAAGGAGCATAAATGGAGAAACAAGGAAATATTGGAAGGCACTAATCTAATGGGAAGGGAGGGGCACTGAAGTTGGAAGGTAACTCAGCAATTCGGAGAAACTGATACATTGCTCGGGATGCTAAATAATTAACTACACGGCTCTTCCCGGGGGGTCATTTTATGTCCATTAACGCTATGTGGGCTAAACGAAAGCCAGGAACAGTAACAGGTCTGGGACATCACCTGATCGGTGGTGTGAAATGATAGGGGAAAAAATTACCATGGAGAAGAAGGGACAAAGGATATGGGCTAACAGCTCCCGGGGCTAATGGCTAGAAGTCCTGGTTCTCAGTTCCAAACTAAACCCCAGAAGAAATCAGATCATCTCAAACTGCTCCAGAGGCAGTTTTGGAACAGACCTCTCCTCTGATTCACTCTCCGCTTCGCAGTTGTTTTCTGCATGTGAGGGCAGTAGAGTTGGAGGATGTTTTGCTGTTGTGGTTCATGCTCTTCCTCATTCTCCAGGGTGAGCTAAGGGTGAGATCAGACCCTGCAGTCTCCGTTTCAGTGTCTCTGGAATGAAGAGGGTTTCTTCATTTGGCGTCTCCCAAGTCGCCAGGCTGCACAACAGCTGCCCTGCCCTACCCCAGCCTGGCTATGGCCAGAGGTGATGCAGGTGCCTGGGCTGTGGGACATCCTGCCCCTGCAGCACCAGCTGCCCTGTGAGTGCAGCCTTTGCCGCAGGGCACAGGTAGTGTTTGTCTTTGCTTTTCAAACCTTGCATGTGGACAGCTCCTGCAGTGATGTGCAGGTCCTGAGCCTGCTGAGTGCCACTAGGACTTGGACTGCACAGTCTTGTAGATCTCTTCCGACCTTAATGATTCCATGACTCTATGACTTGTGCTGTTAACCGAGGGCAGGACTCTCTGTAAAGAGCCCTTGTCAAGGTGGGGTGGTGTCCAGAAAGGGACTGGAGATAAGCCCATGGGCTGCCGCTCAGGAGCAAGGATAAGGCAAACCCCTGCTGAAAGCAGAACTCGCACTAGCACATTACCGGTGCACTGAGGCAGATTATCCCGATGGCAGCCTGGGATAGATCACGCTGATGCAAAGTATCTCTAAATCAGGAACTGATTTCATGTGGGTGAAATCCCAGAGGGTTGCTCCGAAACCTGAACAATTTCTTTCTTACGCAAGAGCTAAAGTTGTCTTCTGTTAGCCAACTGGTGCCAATTATTCTGACAGGAACTTAAAAATAGAGATAATAGAAGATGTTTGCCTTTGATCATCACTTGTCCTGAACCAGCAAGACCAGCTACACCACATGTATGGGCACAGTGAGGGGAAAGAAATGTGCGGTTTAGATTAGACTGATTTAGTCTAGAGAAGAGGAGGTTAAGAGGAGACCTTATTGCTCTCTACAGCTACCTCAAAAGAGGTTGTAGCAAGGCTGGTGCTGGTCTCTTCTCCCAGATCACTAATGGTAGGGGAATGGCCTCAAGTTATGTCAGGGGGAGTTTAGACTGGATCTTAGGAAGAAGCTCTTTCCTGAGAGAGTGGTTGGGCACTGGAACAGGCTGCCCAGGGAGGTGGTGGAGTCACCATCCCTGGAAGTGTTTAAGAAATGAGCAGATAGAGCACTTGAGAGGCCATGGTCTAGGGGTTAGGGAGCTGTTGGGATGAGGGCTGGACTTGATGATCCTGAAGGTCCTTTCCAGCCATGATGATCCTATGTTTAGACATTAGGAAAAGTTCCTTTACTGCAAGGGTTATCAGGCATTGGAAGGGGTTGCCTGGAAAGGTAGAGGAGTGTCCATCCCAGGAGGTATTTAAGAGTCATGGTGCTGTAGGATGTGGTTTAGTGGAGGGCTTGTCGCTGTTCGGCTAACGATTGGACTTGATGGTCTTAGAGGTCTTTTCCAATCTGAGTGAGTCTGTGATTCAGTGACTTGTGTGTCTGGCTGAAATGATCCTTTGAAAGAAACCTGGACATTCTCTGAGGAGTGCAATGACTCCAGTTCTGAGAAGAGCACGGCACTGGGAGAGACCGCCAGTTGTTCTGCAGTGGTCCCTATTTCCTCTGTGTGTGTGTGTGTGTGTGTGTGCAGCAGCGTAAGGGCAGAGGTAGGCACCTCAACGCCGCCAGCCTGAATGTGCCGCGTGACGCTGCTCCGAGCGTGATTGCTGCTACATCTATCATTTCTCCCTTGGCAGGCAGACATCTTCTCTGGAGCCATATTTATTCAGCTGGCCATAGGACTGAACCTTTATCTGGCCATAGTTATCCTGCTCACTATCACTGCTCTTTACACCATCACGGGTGAGTCCGCACAGCAGTC
Organism: Phoeniculus purpureus; assembly: GCA_028565055.1. Lineage (NCBI taxonomy): Eukaryota > Metazoa > Chordata > Aves > Bucerotiformes > Phoeniculidae > Phoeniculus > Phoeniculus purpureus. Next base: position 8,804,598 of record JAOXOE010000776.1, on the reverse strand, counting down.
CGATAAACCAGGGCAGTTAGAAAAGGGAGAAGAGGGGAGGTGGGCAAGGGGGGAGAAATGAAAGGCTGAAAGGGGAGTCATTTACAGTGGTCTTTGAAAGAGAGGGGTGGGGAGGAAAACAAAAACCTCACTGCTTTCTGCAGAGCTGCTGGATTTGCACAATTTCTAACCTCTTTGTCTTGACTCCTCTTTGCCATTAGGTGGCCTTGCAGCTGTGATTTACACTGACACCTTGCAAACGTTTATCATGGTGGTGGGATCCTTTATTCTCATGGGATTTGGTAAGTAAATCAGAGGAAAGTAGAAGATTTAGCCTGGCTCTTAGGGAGAAATCCCTCCCTGTGAGCAGGCTGTGTCTCTGGAACAGGTTGCCCAGGGAGGCTGTTGCTGCTCCCTCCCTGGAAATGTTCAAGGCCAGGTTGGAGGGAGCTCTGGGCAACCTGGTCTGGTGAGAGGTGTCCCTGCCTATGGCAGGGGGCTGGAGATAGATGGTCTCTGAATTCCCTTCCAACCTAAACCATTCTATGGTTTGTGACCTACACCAAACACTAGAAAGAAAGGTCACTTTGGAGCCTGGGTTTCGTGAGCACTTACAGAGCACTGCGTGCTGTTTGCTGGTGACTTTTACTAGCTGGGAGCTTTTTACCTGCACATTGAGGAGGACTTCCTACCTCTGCTTAAATACTTTATTGCTAATACCACTACTCTTTTCCAGCATTCACTGAAGTAGGAGGGTATGAGGGTCTCATGCAGAAGTACATGCAAGCAATTCCATCCAACGTCTCCTATGGGAACACTACAATTGATCCAAAGTGCTACACCCCTCGTGAAGATTCCTTCCACCTCTTTCGAGACCCTGTCACTGGAGATCTGCCCTGGCCAGGGCTCATCTTTGGGATGAGCATCATAGCTCTGTGGTACTGGTGCACGGATCAGGTAAGGTGGAAGCTGTATTCCTTGGAATACAGCTCACAAAATGCTGCAGTCTAGTGTGATCTAGGGGGGGGTCTTCTCCCACCTGCAGCTGGGAGCTGGGTCACAGCAATGGCAGTTGTGTCAGGACTGGTTAGTCATTAAGGCCTGGAGAATAAATCTTATGAGGAGAGACTGAGAGAGCTGGGGCTGTTCAGTTTGAGGAAGGGGAGGCTAAGATGAGACCTCACTGCCCTCTAGAGCTATCTGAAAGGGCACTGTAGAGATGTTGGTGCTGGTCTCTTCTCACAGGTAAGCAGCGACAGAACCAGAGAGAAGGGCTTCAAGCTTCAACAGAGGAGGTTTAGATTGGGCATCAGCAAGAAATTCTTCACAGAGACAGTGAAGAACGGGCTGCCCGAGGTGGTGGTTAAGTCACTGTCCCTGGATGTATTTAGAAGTCGCTTAGATGTAGTGTTGGGGGATCTGGTTTAGGGGTGAACTTGTAGAGCAGAGTTGGTGGTTGGACTTGATGATCCGAAGGGTCTTTTCCAACCTGAATGATTCTATGGTTTCTTAGTTTTTAGTTTCTAAACCCTCCCATATAGGGGAAAATGGAACCAGAGTTCTTTCAGTTCTCATACACTGTGCCCAGCAGGTACTGTGTATGACTCCATTTTTTTTGTGAGGGACCATGTGTAAACCCACAGAGAGTTTGTAAAGTGAGTGTTTACCTAGAAACCACAAATTAAATGGTCCTTGTTACTCTGGGTCTGGCCTGGATATGTTCCTGTGCGACTTGGTCTAGGTGATCCTGCTCTGGCAGGGGGATTGGACTAGATGATCTTTCGAG
>JAOXOE010000776.1:8792289-8802733 GCA_028565055.1 Phoeniculus purpureus | reverse complement strand
GACAGAGCACTGGAAGGGGCTGCCCAGGGGGGTTGTGGAGTCTCCTTCTCTGGAGATGTTTAAAACCCACCTGGACAAGTTCCTGTGGGACTTGGTCTGGGTGATCCTGCTGTGGTGGGAGGATTGGACTGGAAGATTTTTCGAGGTCCCTTCCAATCCCTAGCATTCTGTGAGTCTATGACAAAAACCCACACCAGTGTGGCTGGATTTATTTCTCCTGTAAACACTATATCCCTTTCTGGCTTTTCAGTCTGCCTGATTTAGGAACATCTTGTGAGAAGAGCTCTGTCTCTTAAATATACATTGGGTAGATTATATTTTCCTTATTTCAAATATATATTTTGATTTTCATGTGGTTTTTGTTTTTCCTCGTGACACAAGTGGTAAGCAGGCTCTTTCCCCAGCGCAGGGATTGAGTACCTTGCATCCGGGAGCTGGCTGGATTTCGTGGAAAAGCTATTCTTGGTTGCGTCATGCCGGTTTGCTCTGTCTCGTTGGCAGGTTATTGTCCAAAGATGTCTCTCTGGCAAGAACATGTCCCACGTGAAGGCTGGTTGTATCATGTGTGGGTACCTGAAACTCCTGCCAATGTTTATTATAGTGATGCCCGGGATGATCAGCCGGATTTTGTACACAGGTATGTGCACGCACGCCGAATAGCAAACGTCTTCTTGCTGCACTCCACTGCTCATCTCCCTCCACTTCCTCTTCTCTATCCCTTCCAGCGAGTTGTTAGATTGTCATCTCGTCACCCATGCTTTCCAGACACAAACCAACCACGCTGTATGAAGCCATGTCCTTCTCTTTCTCCTGATCCCAGGTTACTGCCACCGCTGTCTGGTTTAGGAGAGAGAAACTCCGTACTGTCCCTTCCCTGTTACTCCCCTCAGGCTGAATGAGTGGAAAATGATTGCTAGTCCACTGGCAATCAGAGGAAGAAGGTCACCAGTCACAGACAGCAGTATTCTGGGCCATCAACAACCCCGAGTGCAGTGTGTGGGAAATACCAGTGTCCCTTGACACGAAGGCAAATGGCATCCTGGGGTGCATCGAGATGAGCGTGGCAAGCAGATTGAGGGAGGTTATCTTCCCCCTCTACTCTGCCTTGCTGAGGCCACATTTGGGAGCCCTGTGTCTAGTTCTGGGCTCCTCAGTCCGACACAAAGAACTACTGGAGAGTGTCCAGCAGAGGGCCAGAAAAAAGATCAGGGGGCTGTGGCATCTCCTCTATGGAAGAAGGGTGAGAAACACGAGACTCTAGCTTGGAGAAGAGAAGACTGAGATGGGAACTCATCAGCACTTTTAAATATCCAAAGGGCAGGTAACATGAGGACGGGGCCCGACTCTTCACAGCGGCACCCATTGACAGGACAAAGGGCAATGGACACAAACTGGAATACAAGAGATTCCACCTAAGGATAAGGAGAAACCTGTTTACCTTGAGTGGCAGAGCACTGGCCCAGGCTGCCCAGAAAGATCGAGGAGTCTCCTTCTCTGGAGACACTCAAAACTCACCTAGATATATTCCTGTGGAATCTGCTCTAGGTGATCCTGCTCCGGCAGGGGGATTGGACTAGGTGATCTCCAGATGCCCCTTCCAACCCTGAACATTCTGTGATTCTGTGGGATAACCATCAGAGGAGAGACATGCACATTGGAGAGAGGGTCTTTGCGTTCCTCTGCTTGTTTTTCTCCTTGCTCTTCTTGTGCTGTTCAGCTCTGGTCTGACTAATTAGTGCTGATCTTTTTCTTCAGCCTCCAGTGCTTTTCAGCATCATTTTAGAGAGGAAAGGAAGGATAGAGACTTAGAATCATCTCCCTCCCTGCCAGCAGACCAAGGATGATATAAAGCATTTCAGCCCAATGGTTCAACACAGTGATAGATTTCAGAAGCTTGACTATTTTGTGAGCAATCTGTTGTTTATACGACCTCGTCTAACCCTGTTTCATTATCCTCTCCTCAGATGTGGTGGCTTGTGTTGTCCCTGAACTCTGCGAGCAGTACTGTGGCACGGCGGTTGGCTGCACAAACATTGCCTATCCAACGATGGTAGTGGAGCTCATGCCAAATGGTAGGATGCTCTCTGTTTGTTTGTTGTAGGGAAGGTGAGGCTTCCAGACTGTAAAGGGAGTCCAGGACCCAGATTTAGTTAAAAAATCTTGCTAGGGCCACGTCCTCTGAATTAAGGGGGTTGTCTGTGTGGTTGTAGCTGTAGGAGTTGGAATAGCTACATGCTGACAGTGTCAGCTCTCAGCTGGCAGCTTCTGGGTGGTGAAAAGAGAGTTGAGCTCCCTTCCTGTGAGGGTAAAAAATAACCAGCTTTGCCAATGATTTATAACAGACTGTCTCTGCCAGGATTCCTGAGTTGGAGGCACACACCTGCAGCCCTCCTGCCAGACCCAGTGAGGAGGGAGGACTTTGTCCCACCCCATGGGATATCTGAGGGAATAAGGCACCCCTCTGGAGAGGACTGTGCATAGTTGGGATAGGGATATGGATACGGAGGACAAAGCTCTGCAGAAAGCCAGGGAGCGGGTGCACAAGGCTAAAGACATTCTAGTACACAGACCATGGTACTTCCTTGCTGTCTTCAGCACTTCCCCATCATGTTGCAGCTGTTGTGCAGAGTACTAGTAAAATACTCCACTGACAAGCGTTGGGAAGTGCCTTACTCTGATTTGCAAACTGTTGAAGAAGCTTTTTTATTGCCAAACAACTAGTTCACAAATACATGGCAGGCAAGTGAGCACTCCCCTGCAAGCAAGAGGAATTATTTGTCTAACTGCTGGGGTGGTTCTGTGTAGGATTTTCTTCTTTTTAATTCACCATTCAACCAGACAGCTCTCACTAAAGAAGTACCTGTGTTCTAAAAACTGTCCTGTCGCTGCTGTAAACGGCTTTTCCAAAGCTCAGCAGGCATCACTGGCTGCATTGCAAGAGGCTGTTAGGCAGGAATCAGCACAGAGAGATGTCAGGCACGATCACAGCTGGCTGACTGGGCAGGGTCAGACAGGCACTGCAGATGGCGCCGAGTACTGGGACTATGCGCTGACTGCTCATCTCGGTTCGCCTGTCTTTGTATTTCAGGTCTGCGGGGTCTGATGCTGTCAGTCATGTTGGCCTCCCTTATGAGCTCCCTGACTTCCATTTTCAACAGCGCCAGTACCTTGTTCACTATGGACATTTACACCAAATTTCGAACACGGGCATCTGAGAAAGAGCTGATGTTGGCTGGAAGGTAGGAGCAGCCAAGCCTTCCCCAACCCTACCGACAGAGCCATAGGAACCTGATGAAGTGCAGCCCTGAACAGTGCTTGTGGTGCCCCAGTGACCCCCATGCTGGCAGAGTGTGGGCAGGGGGGGCTACAGATGGCCTCTGGTGTCCAGACAGGCTGCCACCCACTCACTGCCACTGTGTAAAACCGAACAGCCTGGCTCCCAACTTGCCAGACTGTGGTGCGGGAAGTAGCTAAACTAATCCTCAAATCGCTTCCACTGCTGTTCAGAGGGAACTATTTTAAAGGATCTTCATAGGCGTTACGCCCCACCACGGTACAGCATCAGTACAAGAGCTCTGCTCGTTGATCAGCTATTGATTCGCCTCTAGACACGACAGAGGAATAAAGTGACTTTCTGTCTTCCGACGGCGTGGTTGGCCCTGTGCTGACGACACCTGACAGACACAACGTCCAGCCTGGTTTTCTTTCGTTTGTTCCACGAGCACAGTCCGTTCCCATCGATTTTGCAGGCTGAAATTAAAAATGGACGTTTGAATTATTGATTAATTGCTGTTTTTTCCTCTCTGACGGATGCTTCCAAGCAGGTGGCTAATTGGATGTCTGGCTATTGTTTACAGGGCGTTTATGGTAGCTTTAATTGGCGTCAGTATTGCCTGGGTTCCCGTGGTGCAGTCAGCTCAAAGTGGGCAGCTCTTCGATTATATCCAGTCAGTTACCAGCTACCTGGGACCTCCCATTGCTGCTGTCTTCCTGCTCGGTGTCTTCTGCAAGCGAGTCAATGAGCCGGTATGTACAAACGAGGAAGCAGGTACCCTGCGGGTTCCTTTCGGAGCCTTCTTGGTTTGGTGTCTTTTATTAGAAACCTGTTTGTCCGAACCCTGTTCCAGCCCACGGGTGCTGTGTTCCTATACCCCAGGCCCTGAGGTCTCAGAGATGAATTTGAGACAGTTCTTTGCTAATGTGATAAAGAAACAGTCATCTGGGGATTCCGGCACAGCTCTGGAGCTGAGTTTGTTTATCACTTTGTCCAGTTGATAATTTACGGAGGCACATTTGAGAGTAACTTCTCACGTGGTTGGTCACCAAACTGCTTCAGCAACCGCTGCACCTTTCACCTTCCTCTTGACCACGGTCTGTTTTGCAACAGCCTTTGAAGCCAACAGGCTGTGGTTCATGCGTTGCTTCCCATCGCTTTTAGGACTTAATCTGGGAATAACTGATTCTGATTCCTACAGCAGTGAGCTGGGAAAAACTGTCCTTGAGTCTTTGTAAGTAACTTGGGAGGCATAAGATCTGTCACATGCTGCGATGGGATCGTAGGCCAGTGGCGGTTACTGGGGTCTTAAACATTTGGAGAACTCAGCACTTGGGAATTAGTTTTCTTTTCTATAATAGCAGGAGTACTGTACTTGTCTGCTGCTCAGATTTGCTTCAAGGAGGATGACTCCAATGAGAACGTTCAATGGCTTGAACTTTTTACTGGTTTCTTTTCTCTCGAGATCAGATCAGTGGTTACCAAGAGGAGCCCCTTTTACACACAGGAGATGTTCCATTTCTTATGGAACTTCAGGCTCAGCTTAGCAAATGGGTGAAGTCTTTGTGCCCTTCATGGAAATCTATCATGGACTTGAGCTGGCATTTCAACTGAATAAGAGTCCACTCTGTGTGCATGGTGGCACAGACACATGATGCCACAGGCACATCTGGTGATGACAGTACTTGTGGGACAGATGATGGCAGAGGCAGGACTGATGATGACAGAGGCAGATTATTACACAGGGAACACTGATGATGCCACTTCTGTGGCAAGGAAGTTGAAGTAGGTGATCTCTGAGGTGCCTTCCAACCTTAGCTGTTCTATGATGCTATGATGTTCATGTACTGCACACTTCAAATTTGAGTAAATGGGAGAGAAAACCATCAAAGCTGAGAATCAGAGCCTTGCACAAGATAAACTCCAATATTGTAATTACTTTTAAGATTTATCGACATTTCTTGCTCAGAATCATTCTCCTTTCTACCAGAAATGGAATTAGGTGTCTTGTCCTGCTCTAAAACCTTTTTGTAACTTTGAGCACTGGGTAATTAAAAGGATTGTGTTCTAAAGCCCAGCATTAAACACAGATTGTATTTTAATCAGCACTTACAGATCTGTGTTACCATTATTATTTCTTTGACTTCACAAACTCAGGGAATGGTTGAGACCTGTGACCTAGTCCAAGCCCTGCTACTCAAAAGTACAGCTAACAAGAGCCAGGACTGGACTGGTCCTGTCCAGTTGGGTTTTGAGTGTCTGCAGGAGTGGACTCCGTGACTGCCCTGAGCAGTCCAGTTCAGGGTCTGGTCACCCCTTCTGTGAGGAAGGGCTTCCTAACATCCAACCGAACCCTCCCCTGGCAGCTTCAGGCTCTGCCCTCTCAGCCTGTTACTATTTGCCTGGGAGAAGAGCCTGACACCCAACTGACTACAACCTCCCTTCAGGGAGTTAGAGAGAGGTAGAAGGTCCCCCCTGAGTCTCCTCTTCTGCAGGCTACACACCCCCATCTCCCTCAGCCTCTCCTCATCAGCCCTTCCCTCTAGTCCCTTCCCCAGCCTTGTTGCTCCTCTGGACCCACTCCAGCCCCTCAATCTCTTTCTTGAAGTGAGGTGCCCAGAAGTGCCCCCAGTACTCAAGTGTCTGCAGGGGTGGACATTCCACGCTGTTTCCACTGTTCGGGTGTGCAACCACCCTTACAGTAGAGCAGCCAAACACAGTGTTTCAGCAGAGTTTCCTGCATTTCAGTTTGTGCCCAGGCACACCCGTGCTCTTCTACACTGCGAGCTATAGAGTAAGGCAAACCTGGCAGCAGAACATCCATTAAAAGTACCAAGAAGTACCTTTGAACTAATGACTAATGTGGTCATTAGATCAACTAGCCACATGTTTCAGGAGGAATGACACACCTTGGGTTGCCTGAACTCTCAGGGATTTAGCCTTCAAAGATGGTTAGGTATGAGCACCACCCTTGGGACATGTAGCCTGTGACTGTCCACTGTAAGGAGACTGTTGTGTGGAGATGGATGAGGGCTGAGAGATGAGCTGGTTCAGCTCCATACTCTTTCTCTGAACTACTGGTCATTGCTGCTTTCAGTTGCATGCTGAGCTGTAAACGTGGTCACTGAAGATATCTGGCTTAAAACCCATGTGCCAAAGGCTGTGTAACAGACAACCACCCACATGTTTCCTCCAGGACCCCTTCAGGGAATCAAGCTCATGGTCAGGCCTGAAATGACTCATTTAGAGAACTTCTGTCACTTTGTCTGCAGGGAGCCTTCTGGGGCCTGATGGTCGGGCTGCTCTCCGGGCTTGGTCGCATGATTTCGGAATTTGCTTATGGAACCGGCAGCTGCGTGAACCCTTCCAACTGCCCCTTCATCATCTGTGGGATTCACTACCTTTACTTTGCAATTATTCTTTTTGGGGTCACTACCATTGTCATCCTGGCAGTCTCCTTCATGACTAAACCCATTCCTGATGTACACGTGAGTATTGCTGCAGTCCTGCGCCCCCGGGAATGCAACCCAACCAAACCGCTAGTTTTATCAGCTGCTGGCATTTCACATAGTCCTTGTAGATCCATAAACTCATTCTGTTTCATGGCAGCTCTACCGTTTGTGCTGGTCTTTGCGGCACAGCAAAGAGGAACGCATCGACCTTGACGCAGACGAGGAGCAGGACAAAGCTGATAAGAAAGATGAGGAATCAGGTAACTGCTGAATAATTTCTGTTGCAATACCTACAGATACCGCCAATACATTTCCGTACCCATATTGCGCTCGTGAAGGAATGTGCTTGATATTCAGACAAGCCTCCTCCCAACAACAAACCTCAAACCCAACGTATTTGAATAGGAGGATGCCTTTTATCAGCATGTCAAGCTCAATGTAAATCAGAAGTGATTTAGATCTAAAGGGAGAAAATTGTGCTCTGTAGGCGGCTGGATGGAAGTTGGAAGAGTCAAAGGTTAGAGGTTGTGTGCACTGGCAGAACTCTAGAGACACCAGCATTTGGAATAAAACAATGGGACTTCATTTGGACATAGTGGGTGGTGGCCAGGATGGAAGGAGCAAGGATCTGGTGCAAGGCATCGTGAAAGTGAATTACCAGACAACCTTCTGGGCTCTACTGCCAAGTTCCCTGCCATAAGCAGCCTAAAATTATTTTACTGGACTTCTAATTACAAACGGAGAAAGCGTTGAAAAAGTGGAGTTTAGACTTTGCGGCATGGTTTGTTCTTCACTCAGAATCACAGAACGTGACAGAGCACTGGAACGGGCTGCCCAGGGGAGTTGTGGAGTCTCCTTCACTGGAGATGTTTAAGACCTGCCTGGATATGTTCCTGTATGACTTGGTCTAGGTGATCTTGCTGTGGCATGGGGATTGGACTAGATGATCTTTCAAGGTTCCTTCCAATCCCTAATGATTCCAATCCCCTCAAAAGACATCTAGTCCAATCCCCCTGCCAGAGCGAGTCTCTAGGCTGCAAAAGGCACCACGTGTCTTCTGCAGAAGTGTCACTTGCAGCACGTAGAAGCTCACCCTCATGCAACATTAACTTGCAATACTAACTTGATTCTTGTGCTGCCTTGTACTAAAATCTCTTAGTGTAGCTATGACCACAAACCAGAGCTGCTGTATAGGAATGTCCTCAGTCACGGAGATCTCCTACTGCATGCGGTGCTCCATGCTTCCACTTCATAACCAGTGTGTTATTCCTTCCAGTTAATGAGGACAACGAAGAAAAGCCAGGATGCTTTAAGAAAGCCTACAACTTCTTCTGTGGCTTAGATCAACAAAAAGGACCCAAACTGAGCAAGGAGGAAGAGGAAGCCATGAAGAGGAAACTGACTGACACCAGTGAAGTGCCGCTCTGGAGAAACATCATGAATGTCAACGGCATCATCCTATTGACTGTGGCTGTGTTCTGCCATGCCTACTTTGCATAAACCTCCACCCGCCGCTCGGAAATTGTGCTGTATTGTCAAGCAAAAGTGGTGACTCGTAGATTTACAGAGTCAGGCACGTTTTGTATTTTCATTGTCTACGTTTGTAAAAAAAATAATCAGGGTGATGTACTCGGTGATTCTGTGATCATAACATCAACAACCTGGAGATGAAGGCCACTTGGGGTGTCAAGAGAGAGGATTTCTGTTTAGACATTGAATCAGTCAAGGGCAAATGCAATATTCTCCCTACTCGTGATACATTTCACATCTTCGGTGCAGAACAAGGCCGCATGAACCGTATTTCACGTCGGGGTTCATGAACTACATTTTAGGGTTGATTTTCAACCCATCTTCCTCAGACCACTCACATTTCTTTTTCCTCTGTTTATATCAGTTTGATTACAAAACCCCCACAATAACCAAGGGACCACGTTATGAATTCAAGTTGGAAAAACCTTCCAGCTCCCTGCAAGCAAGGGGTATCTTAAGGAAAGGGGTGTATATATAGGGCTGTATCCGACACTACAGTTAACTTGCCACCACAACCTTCCCACCTTTGTCTCCCTCTCCATTGTGCTGTGTTTCTCAGCAATCAGTGAAACACTCAACACCTCAGCTGAGTGCCTTGGGAAATCAGGGTTGTCTTGATGATCTCAATAAGAATTCTGCTTGTGATAGATTCCATGTTTACTTCAACAGGTCCTCCTCACTATAGTTGAACGTGTATCTATACTTGAATGTGAAGCTTTTTTATACAGAATGGAGATGTTATATATACACACGCGAGACATTATATGCACTATATATATTATATATATTTAAAATATATATGTGTGTGTGTATATATAGAAATGTTTATTTCTTACTGATCAGTTCCCCTCTTGATAGGCCCAAGTTAGTCTCTACCCACAATTACCAGGACCTCTTTGTCGCGGGGTTGGTGTATTAACGTCTTGCCTCTTTCTGCGGGCTGCCTTACAAAACGATCTATGCACATGGTTACAAGTCCAAAGCATCAAAACGTTGGGTTTGCATTTTTCAAGGGCATTTGAGGGCTCTGTGCTGCTCTTCTGCAGAGCTATAAATCTTTCTTCCAAAGATTTCATTGCGAACTAGAATTCGTGTTGTTTGAAAGTAGCAGTTAACAGTTCCTGAAAGAGAATAGTCACAGCTGTGGGAGAGCAGCTGAACCAGACTGATCGTCTCCACTCGATAAGTTTGATACCGCTGGAAAAGACAGATTTAACACTTCAAAGCAAAAAACAAGAGATTTTATACTCGAATTCAGCTTCCTGGGGAATCAAGTGTAAAATTATGTCGGTTGCTATAGTCAAGCCTCACCACAACTCTTTCTTCCTGTCGCACATGTATGGTGGGATCCTGCGCTGCCTCAAAGCATTTCAGTGCAGTTCTATAGCAGGATGCCCCAGGCTCGCATCTAAAGGGGAAGCCAGTGTAGTCTCTCTGTATGTTCTACACCATGCTGCTGCAATCTCCCGCAGCTTTAATCACTCTCGCTTCACAGTCTTCTGACAGCATCTTTTCTTCAGTTGGATCTAAACCAAAATGCTCTAGTTCAATTGCTGCTCTTCAGTGTAATCCTTACAGCATGCTGGAAGGTTTTGCATCGGCCGGACCAAATCAATATTGTATAAATATCAGTGCAAACCTTTTTCTTACAGTTAATGTGGTGATAAGAGTATTTTAAAGACCATGGAATTTATTATGTTTAATGGACTATGAAGACTCGTATGTATTAAAGTATGTCTATTTTGAAGTACTTGGTGTCCACAAAGTGATGGGATTTTTGTATAATCACAGAATCATTGAGGCTGGAAAAGACCTCTAAGATCACAAAGTCCAGCCCATGACCTAACATCACCACATCAGCCAGACCAGAGCACTAAGTGCCACGTCCAGTCTTTTCTTAAACACCTCCAGGGATGGGGACTCCACCATTTCCCTGGGCAGTCCGTTCCAGAGTCTGATCACCCCTTCTGTGAGGAAGGGCTTCCTAACATCCAACCTAACCCTCCACCGGCAGCTTCAGGCCCTGCCCTCTCAGCCTGGTGCTGGTTGCCTGGATGAGGAGCCTGACCTCTACCTGACTACAACCTCCCTTCAGGGAGTTGGAGAGAGGCAGAAGGTCCCCCCTGAGTCTCCTCCAGGCTAAACACCCCCAGCTCCCTCAGCTTCTCCTCATCAGCCTTTCCCTCCA
>JAOXOE010000776.1:8755706-8784157 GCA_028565055.1 Phoeniculus purpureus | reverse complement strand
CAATTGCCCCCCCACCCCCCCTTAATTTTTTTTTTCTACTTTTTTCTGTAGTTGCCATCTTTGGTCTGGACGTGTGTGGCCATGCATGCCCTGGGCTGTTCCTGTGGGCAATGTTGGAGTGGAGATACTTCTGAGTTGGTCATAAAGGGACAGAACATACAATCATCAAGTATCCATTGCCTCCCACTTGACCCAGTGCCCCCAGACTGTGACCTCTTTCAAGAGGTTGGCAGAGCCCCCAGGGTGGATGTGGCCAGAGAAGCCGTGTCCTCTCAGCTTGTGGCCTTGAAAAGCTGTAGTAGAATTGCCGCCAATGTTGTGGCTACGTCTGAAGCTGCATGTTTGTGTTTTGACTCTTAAGATCTGTGTTTTCGAGAGATGTTCCAGCAAAGAGACCTTTTGGTAGACATCTTTTTTATGTAGAGTGTTCTGGGGAATAGGAAAAGGAAAGCTACAAACCGAGATGTCATTCCTTTGTAGGTGCTCAGTCAGGCTAGTTCTCCCAGTTCAAAATCTCTACTTCCAGGCTATAAAAATGTGGAGAAACAGGCCAGGTCTGTAGACAGCAGAACTCTGTTGAATGAACAGCCTTGCCAGCAGCCTCTCTTGTCCTGCTGCAGAACATTGCAGTAAGCAGCGAGTGGAGCGCAGATACCAATTCGTTTATGTATCGTATTTTCTTTCAGTTCTTGTCAGACTGTTTTTGACAACCCTCAGTGCCCACCTCCTTCTGCACCCCCAGTGGAAGAAAGCCAAGCCTTGGGACAAGGCCAGGTAAGAGAACACAACTAACGTTCAGTGAAACACGTGTAGCCCTACACACAGTATCCAGCTGCAGCTCTCACAGGACCTGTGGAAGCTCGCATCGTGTTTAGTTTGATCCAAGCACCCCTTTTGGGATCCAGTTCAGGGCAAGCTGGGCATTCTCGGGGTGGCAAATGGTAGGTAGTAGAAAGAGAGGGAGTTTGTTGTTGTTTTGTCCACTCTGATTGCTTATCAGACCCTGATTTTACTAAATTTGTCCTTGAAATGGTGGCCAGAGCAACCTGTGAGGATCCAAAGCGTCATTTAAATTTGGAGCTGTGGAACACTCTCCTAGCATTGTGGAAAGTAGGTAACTTGAAGATGGATGCTTAGGGTACCCCCCCACCCCGTCCTCCAAGATGTTATGCAGAATTGACCTTATCTTCTGAAACCTCTTAATCTCTCATGTAATTTTAATTTCTAAGACTGTAATATTGCTGAAGCAAATGGATTTTGCGCTGCTTCATGATGGCTGAGAGCCGCGTACGGAGCAATGTTGTTACAGGAAATGAGAAAAGGTGCTTCCGTGACCTGGATTCAGCCCACAAGCCTTCTCATGGTACTTTTAAGGCAGTAGAGGAGAGACATTAGAAATCTGGTGCTCTCAAGGGGGTGGAAACATGTCTGAAATTAAATGTTACTTTAAAACCCAAGAAAGCCCTGACTAAACTGTACCTTGAGCTCTTTGTTGGCTCCATTTATGTCAGTCTGCCAGTCAGCATCCGCTTCTGTTTCTCTCGCAGTGGAGAAAACCTATCTAAGAGATTTTGAGAAGCAGGAGACCATATCTAGTGGCTTCATTATAGGAAGTGGCTGCAGCTCTGATGGCAGTAACAGAACCTCTTTTGAGCCTTTGAAAGCATCAATATAAAGATCTGTATCTTGGAAAGTGGCCTTTTTACCAGCCCTAATGTGAGGCAGATGAGTAGGAAAGCTTTGGGCATTAATAATGAATGAGCCTTTTCTAAGATTTCCAGAGCCGGCAGTCTCTGTAGCTGGTTTTTTCATCCTGCTGGTTTGCATTCTTGCACTGATTTTGCAATGGTATAGAAATACGACACTCGGTGCAATGTGGGCCGTGAAGCAAGGTACTGTGATGCCTGCAGATGTCAAAAGGAGACACCTTCAAGTCTTTCTCATAACCATGCAGTTCGGGCATTCAGAGAAGTGATCTTTGCGTGTTTTAATGGGTGCTGAAGGAAAAGGAAGAGCTTGAGATGCAAAATGGTTTTACAGTATTCTGCAGACTTCCCAGGGCACTCCTGTTTCTTGCTGAACTAACCAGCCCTGGGCTGGTTGCAGGAATATGCAGATGTTTGATTCACAGGTCTGGCCTGCAGGGGTGCAGATTAAAGGGGTGCCCTTTCATCCACATAGGGCTTTCCATTTGCTTTTCCTAGGTCATGCATCCCATGGCAGCCAAGTGACAGCAAGGCAAAACAAGCACAAAAAACCCAGTTAATTTATTTTGGAGACATTTGTTTCACTCCCTGAGCAGAGCTTTCTGGTTCAGATGCTCACTCCCTTAATTATTTCATCCTGGTCTTACCAACTCTGTCATTTACTTGCTTTTATAGGAGAGTCAATTGCTCTGGGCAAAGGGAAGGGAATTACTCTTCTCTGAATTACTAAGAGCTGAATTGTGTGCTGATTGTTCTTGTCATTTTTACACCCACATCCTGAACTTAAGAGTGGAACAAAGACTTTGTCACATCATGCTCATAGCCCTCACCGCTGACATTCCCCGACCACACAGTGCTGGGCAGCTGTGTCTGCCCAAAGGAGCTCTTCCACTGTGAGCAGACAGCATCACTAAAGATTGTATGTGGTCGTGTTTCCCGTGTTTTTCAGGTCCTGGAGCATCCAGCTGGTGAATTCGTAGCCAGTGACACGTTCTGGGCAGCTTGGCTGCTTTTTGAATTCTCAGCTGGGGGACGACGGATGTGACCTGTCTGCGGAGATGCTCCGTATGGTCTGCGCTTCCCCAGGAAACCCCCTGTCCTTACCTGGGCTCTGTTGTGATTTTTTTATTCATGAATGAGGGTTTAGATGTGGAGATGAATAGAGAGGTACAATGATGAAGCTTTTCTAACGGTTACCGAGTTGAGTTTAGTCACAATTCCATTAAGAATTTTGCAAAGAAGGAAGCAAAGGTGCATTGCAGGGTGCAGGTTTTTACTGGAGCAGTCTGAAGTTCTGCTGTAGGCGTTAAGAATACTGAGTTACTGGTTCTGTGGCAGTTTCATGTTTCCCCGCAGAGCACTGGTCAGACCTGAGCCCTTCATTACACATGAAGGTAAAACGAAACTCCCGTACTCAAAACCAGTTTAGTTAAATTCAGTTTAGTTAAATTGCCTAGCAGTGAATCCTGGGTAACTTTTCCTTGAGCCTGGAAAATAAGGTCTCAGCTAAGTGTTGGTGAAACACTGCTGTTTCTCATCTCTGTATTTCTGTTGTACTGCTGGGTGCAACTTCTGGAGTGTTCCATATTCTGTAATGCCACAGACACAAACTGGAGCTGGAAGTATATTTTCAGAGCTCAAGTCAATGTTTTTTGGAGTAGGGCATGACAGTGCTGTTAGTGTTTCATACTGTATCTCAGTGTGCCTAGGAAAGAAAAATGAAAGGAGGAGGTGGGAGCTGCTGAACTCTCTTGATCTGTTTTCAGCCCCTTGACCTGGATGGGTTGAAGCTGCCAAGGCAGCTCTGTCATCCCTTGGGTGGTCTGTGGTGGTCTGGCACCAGGCAGCAGCTGGCAAGCACATCCTAGTCAGATGGGTACCCTGCCAAGCAGTGGGAGTTGTGCAAAATCTGTCTCCTACAGAGTGTAGTAAGTGTGGGGCTGATACTGTGTTGGACTGAAGGCTGCTTGCTCTGCATGGCTGAGCTGATTCACTGCAGCTCTCCTGAGGAGTGAGCGTGACTCTTCCTTTTGCCTAGGACTTTTCCTTACTTACCTCAGCCTCAAGGCTGCCTGTTTCACTCCTCCATCACCTGCTGCTCACAGATCAGGAGCCCCATTTCCCTTCTTACAGAGACTAAAACACAGGATTGTGTGTGAGAGCATTGGGGCACAGATGAACAAGCGGAGTCATGAGTCAGGTTTACAACCAGTGCTGCCAGTCATGGGCAGCCTTTGGGTTATTTTCCCTAAGGATTGCTGTGGTTACTTAAGCCTCTGTTTCAGAAGAGATAATCTTTACCCAAACTCCAGCCCTGAGATGCACGAAGCAGAGGCCTCTGGTTCCTTTTGTATAAGGTTTGCAAATAAATGTTATGAATGACTTCCTCTGGGGTTGATTTCTGAGGGTCAGGGTGTGAAGTGGTAATTCCTACACAGTATCACAGAACATTAGGGATTGGAAGCGACCTTGAAAGATCATCCAGTCCAATCCCTCTGCCGCAGCAGGATCCCCTAGATCAAGTCACACAGGAATGCATCCAGCCGGGTTTTAACAGTCTCCAGAGAAGGAGACTCCACAACCTCCCTACATGTAGGGATTGATTTAACTGTGTGGGAACAGGTGCTAGGGGTTTGAGCCCCCGATTCTCCCGTTACCGCCGTGGATGCCCCCAAGAAGGCCGGTTGGGGTTGGCATGTGAGGTCAAACCCTGTGAGGGGCGCGGGCGCCCTCCCGCTCCGCCGCCTTCCTGCTTCCTCCCCATTGGCTGCCGTTGCCCTGCCGCGCCGGTAGCAACAGCGACAAATATACCCTGCCGCGCTCTGATTGGCTGCGCCCTCCCGCCGAGCCATAGCAACAGCGGAGCGCGCGCGTGCGGCGACCGTTGGCGGGGCGGGGCCGGGAGGGATTGCTGAGACCCCTGAGAAGAGGGAGGCAGCCTCAGCTGCGGCTGCCGGCGGTGCGGGACAGCGGCTGCGGGCTCGGTCAGGCCACGCTACGCTGTGGAGAGTAGGAGCTGCCTCTTTTCTGCGGGCTCGGTGCAGCAGCAGCCCGACAGCAAAATCCACACTGGATTGTGGTAACGTTGTTGTACGAGACCCCCAAATAAAGAACTTGAATTTCCCCTTGTCCCCGCCCCAGCGATAGAGCCATGGCAGGAGCTGATTGAGCTACTCGGTGGTCTCTGATCCACGGGTGGGCACGTTTCCCTGCAGCTGAAGATTGATGTGTGGAGTAAAGAGGAATGAGATGTATTGCAGTCCCTTTCAAATGTTTAGTGCTGCTCCCTGTCAAGAAAGATGAAAAAGATGAGATTAAGGCTGCTCCACCTGAATAGACTTTGGTAGGGACCTGTCATTCAAGATTAAAAGGATTATTTTCTGTTGAACGGCCCGTGCTGGGTTGTTTTGGGTTTTTGGAGACAATTGGCCTTTGTTCTACAATTTGTCTTAACAGTACCGGTGTTCGGAGGCCTTGTTCTTTAAATAATTCAAAAACATGGTCGTTTTGACTTTTAATTAAAGAGGTTCAATCCACCAGAATTCCTAAGGAGTGCTAGAACAGTAAGTCTTACAGACTTAAATCTGAAAAAGGTTTTGCAGCTAAATCAGAATTAAAGCTTTTTCTTTTGATGAATTTCATTTCAAAATTGGGTACAGTTGTTCTCTGGAGGACAATTGAGTTTTCTAGGTCATTTCTCAGAAGAAATAACTTACTACTTTTCTAGAAATTTAGGTTCAAAGCTTGATATGTGAAATCCAGCAAATTTCTATTTAAGGTCAGCTGGTTGAAGTGCAGTAAGTACGTTCTGGCCTACCAGCATCTTTTCCCCTGTGCCACCTTTGTATTGAATCTGCACAAAACACTTTTGTGGAGCTAATGGCATTTGGACAAGAATTTGCAAGCTATGCCTGCAGATGATCCCACAGGAGTTGACCACACTGAATAGCTGAGTAGAGTTCAGGAGTAGGCTGCTGCTTCCCCATCCATGAGCTAGAACAGATGAGATGCATAGCCATGTGCTAGAGGAGGGGATGAAGGGAATCTCTGCTGAGTGCCAGTGTTGGCTTTCTGATTGTGCTGCTGGGTGGAGTTAGTCTTTGAAAGACAGTGTAATGGAATTCTCTGTGTTTTATTCACATTGTGCTACCACTTGAATTGTTCAGTTCATGTCTTTTTTCCTAGGTGTGATTTGCATCCCTGTTGTGTTCTTGTTTCTGTGTCCTACCATATGTAGTGAGCTCTGGATGTGTTTATGTTGTTCTTCTTTGGAGCTGTAATTAGAAGCACTCTGAGGATGTGACTGATCTGCCCTGAGCTGAATGTGCAGTACCTGCTGTTCTTATTCCTCCTCCTCAACGTGGCATGGCTTGTCAAAGGAAGGATTTTGCCCTAGATAGAAAATACAAAGCCTTTTTTACCTTAAAGTTCATATAAGAACCCAAAGAACAATACTGTATGTGTTAATTGATCACAGAAATAAGATGGAAATCTAGGAGCACTTTCAGAAGCTCTGTTACTTGGGTGTTCCAGAGAGGAGGACACTCCCAAAAGGCAGCATCCTATTCCTATTTCCCAATAGGTGCCTTTCCTCTTGGCAGTTTGACAGCCAGCCTTGAGACTGGCAAGGTCAGAGACTGAGCTGTTGCCTCACAAGTTCTAAGTTAGAAGTGTGGTGTAGAAATGGCTGTATGGAGGACCTGCATGGCAGCTGCCGGTGGAAAGCTGCTCTGAATTAATCCACTAAAGTACTTGAGAGGATTAATGACATGAGAAGCAGCTTTCCCTGCTTTCAGTCCCACTGACAGTTGTACTAGCTATCAGTGTTACTGGATGGGCACATGTGAGTCTCGCTCTGGACAGATGTCAGAAGATACAACTTCAAGGCCAATATTTTCAGGCAGTCTCTTGTTCTGGATGCCTCACTCAACTTGCTTGTGCCTCATTTTCAGAGGAAACAAGTGGTGAGAGCCTGGAATGGGTTGCCCAGGGAGGTGGGTGAGGCCCCATCCTTGGAGGTGTTTAAGGCCAGGCTGGATGATGCTCTGGCCAACCTGATCTAGGGTGGGGTGTCCCTGCCCATGGCAGGGGGATTGGACTGGATGATCTTTTGAGGTCCCTTCCAATCCCTGATGATTCTATGATTCTAAGTACTTATGCAGTGACTCAGGTGGGGCAACCAGAACGAGAGGCTACTTTTGAAAATGTTGGCAAAGGTATTTTGTTTTATCTCTTGCACTTAATTAGTTTCAGCCACAAAGTCTTTCATGTTATATTCTACTGTGAAAGGTCATTCTTTAAGATCAATCATTTTCAGTGGGATTTAATCCAGTTCTAAGTTAAAGTAATCCACTTTGGGAAAGTTTGAAAAGCAGTAAAAGTTTGTGAAGACAAATCTGGGCTTATTTTTTAAAGGTGGCTGCTGACGCTGAGTCTTTAATTCTGTATGCCCAGCATGAGGCATCCTCGGACTGCTTCTAGAAACGTTGAACATCTGAGTTTTCATCTTATCCGTAGGCTCAGCACTTCTGAAAAACCCCGGATTTTAGTAGAAATGAGAGAGCTATTGGTTTGGTTGGTTTGTTTTTTGTTAGTGGGTTTTTTTTTTTACTTTCAGTGTTTACTTGATATAGGTTGGATTTTTCCCTCTTACATGTTAAGCCTTGTTTGCAGTGTGATGCTCCTCATAAGCAGTCTTTTCAGTGTTTTCCTGTTCATGCTTGTGAATGCTGATTACTTTTCATAAAGAATAAAAACACAGGCTTGTATGTGGATAGCACTAGCAAACACTGCAGTCCTCAGCAGCTCATGAAGAGTTAAAGCTGTTTTCAATTAGCTACTGTGTTTTTGTCACTTGAAGAAACCCCCACAACTGAGCATGCTTCACAGCCTCCTGTGCATAGTCCTGAATCATCCTGGCAGTGAAAAACCTGCCATAGTCGTTGCTTCAGCCATAGTGCTTATTCTTCACTGGACTCTGAAATGAGCAAGCGCTTGAGAATAGCACATTTTGCCAGAGTTCTGAGGATTCATCCACTCATGTCTGCACTGGATTTTGGACATGCAAAAGGCTACTGTGTGTGAAGGCTGAGTGGTATTAAACATGCTGCAGTGATCCCATATAGATTTCAATATACAGAGCCCATGAGGGAGCCCATGAGGGAGCAAGAGATTCACAGGTTTTGTACAAACCCTTTTGTTTAGAGGTCTTGTCGTGTTGTGGTAAAGAACATCATGTATCTATCAAACAGTTTACGTGGAGGCAGGAACCCTGGTGCTGCGGAGCAGTAGTCAGGCAGCACAGTCTTTTTTCCTTCTAGGTTTTACCTTTGAGTTCTGAGGGAGGTTCTGTGAGAATGAGTCAAGATTAATATTCAAATTGAAATATGACAAATAGTAGAATATTTCATACATGCTGTGACAGCTAAGAGGGTTCTGTTGCTCATTAAACTGGTGTATGGTTTGGCTAGAAATATATCCTTAAAATTATAGTCCCTTGTGGTTTAGGAAAGAATCATCACACTTTAGCTACACCCACTCCTATCTCGTGCTCTGATCTTGTTGGTTACAACACCTTTCCTCCCTGAAGCAGTTACCTCACTTTATTGGGGGGATGAGTTGCCAGGGTTCTAACAATAAAAAGCCTGTCCTTAGCCTGTGAAGAATCTCTCCTTACAGCACCATCTGAGCATCATGCCCCATGTGAGTACCACTCACATATTTCCAAGATCAGATGCCCACAGACTCTCCATCTCTCTGTCTCTACCAAATTCATCTCTACCTCCCTCGCTGTGGTGTGGAAGCTGGTTAACAACCCCCGTCAATTGGTAGTTGCTTCTGTTCTCTCTGTTTTTCAATGTCTTGTCCCAAGACTTTTATCGTTTGGCAGTTCCCTAAATAAAACATCTCCTTGCTGTAGAAAAGAGAGAGAAGATGTTTTGCTTCAGGGATGAGGAGGATGTAAGTGGCAGGGATGTTGGTAGTACCACTGCTTTAGTTCTGTGAGTCTTGGGAAGAAGGTTGCAAACCACTGTGTGCTCCCTCACAGCTACCAGGACCACTGAAGAAGGAGGCTTTCTGCTATGGGCAAAGGCTGGGAATGGCATTGAGATCGTTCCCTTGCAGTGTTTCCTCTTCACCCCTGTACCTTCTAGCTCTGTGCCCTCACTGACACATCAACCCTGGGGAACGCCCTCTGAGACTGCTTTGGTGTTGCCGGTGCCCCTGTGTGGAGCTGAGCAGTGGACTAGAATGGTATTTCAGCAGAGAGCTATTTGTGGAACATTGGTGCTGTCCAATAATCAGATATGCTTGTGGAGCAGAGCCACTGCCTTAGGTCATGGTGCAATTTTCAGTTCCATAAGTTTCTCCATCTACAAATTCTTGCTGGGTGTGGTCACTTTACCAGCAGCTTTCAATCCTGCCTCCCAAAAGCAGCAGTTTTGAGCTCCAGCCGAGGCTTTGCTGGGAATTGCAGGGCTCTGTCATCACATATGATGCCTGGCATTGGAGCTAGGCAAGCGAGCCACAGCTCAGTGGTGTTCTGCATCCTGCTCAGCACTCCGGTAAAAGGTCTGCTGGCATTTCCTTTTCCTTTCCATTTTTAAGTCATTGTAACTCATAAATATTGTAGCAGACTAAAGCTGATGGTGAGAGCTCTAATTCGTTTTTATTTGTACTGCTATAGATTCATGGAGCTGCTATTATGGCTGAAGGCCCAGAGCAATAGGCAGTGTGTGTACAGGAGAATATAGGTACTCTCCTCCCCTAGCCCTTAGATGTGTGAGTGCCAACTCTTAACTCTCTTTAGTTTACAGTCAGAGTGTAGAAGTGCTGCATAACAAGGTTACCTTGTTTTAGCGCTTGTCCTTGCAACTGCTGGGTTTAGACACCTGCCTGGTTCTATAGCTATGAGGTCACATATCACCTTAACACATTCAGGTACTCAGAATCTTTGAGATGCTTCAGACTGAGAAGCAGCTTCAGTTAAAAAAAAACAAACCCAAAAGCATTTAACAAGGATGTTTTTTTGTGTGTGTAAATATATGTCCGTACATTTGGCAGATTAATGCAGATTGGTTTAGTGGGTGAAAAACTGGTTATAAAAACACTTTGTAATCTGTTTCCCTTGGGAGGCTGGAACTGCTGTATAAGACTAGAAAGCTTTTGGTAGATCCCACAGATTTCCAGAACTGTTGGAACACTTTGCGCACTGACTAATCTCTGCTAAGAAATTACAACTGCAGAGTTTCCAAGCTGGAGAAGCATACTGGGCATTCTGGATTGACCTGGCTGTCACTGTTCTTGCACGAGTGTTAGATGTGTAAAAATATAGATTTTAATATTAAACCATACCTCTTCCAGAGCATGTTCCTGATGCACATAGGTAAAATGTGTTCTGTAGTTAAAAGCAGTACAGGTTCTGCATTAATTATGGTAATGAATTGTACTGGTGCATGGGATCCCTTATGTAGAGGTCTTAGATGTCACTGCCTTCTCTTAGAAAGAGTGAAAATAAAACTCTGCTGGAAGAGAGGCAGTGTTTGGCTGCCTGGTGTGTACATACAGCTGTGTGTGTCACAAAACTGCACAGGGCCATCAATCAGCATGTTACTTGCTACGTGACATTTTTATTTGTCATGTTTTATTACCATTTAGTCTTATTTGTCCTAACGTTTGTGTTCTTTAAAAATACCAGCAGCATTCATCTAGTCCCTTTAAAAACCAACAGCAGCATTTACCGTAAATGACATTAGAGTTTCAGTGCAAAAGCCAGCACTGTCAGAGCCAGGGCTAGAAACGTGTAAGAGACAGAGTGATGTGATTTACTGGATTGCAAGTGTGCAGGTACTGAGGATGGTGAGGGAGCAGAGAGTGTAGCCATGGTGCCCGGCCTTCACCGTGTGCTGACGTGCTTTGTGTCCATTTCCTCGGTGTGAGGGCAGATGTGAGCTGACCCTGGGGTCGGTGCTGCGGCTGCAGTGCTGACCCTCCTGAGGTTGGCACAGCACAGAACAACTCAGCTCGCAGCAGCATGGCAGCCGCTCCCACGTGTGCGCTTCTGCAGGGATGGCTCGGGGCTGCCTGCGAGCTCAACAGAGCAGGTCAGCCTGTGATTTATGGCGTGCGGCGAGTTACGGGGATGCTGCCCTTAGTGCAGACTCCGGCAGCAGCTCTGTCACTTTGCGATGGTTTTTGTGTGAGGCTAGCGCTCGGTCCGTGTGTGACACCGCAGCGCTGGTACCAACTGGCACCGGCGGAGCTGCGGCTCTCCAAGCAAGGAACCGGGCTCAGGCCGAGGCAGCACAAAGACACCATGGCCAGAAGCAGCCCGCACTTCCCGGGGCCAGAGGCAGTCGGAGCGGCGGTCGGTGGCCGGGCGGGGCGGTCCCAGCGCGTCCCCTCGGCTCTGCTGCAGCACAATGCAGCAGTAGCAGCGCGCAGGCGCGGCCGTGGCCGGCGCTCCGGTGTAGCTATTTATAGCAAGTGACGTCACCTAGAAATACAGCGCGGGGGAGCGGCGCCCTCCCCTCCCCTGCGGTTCCCCCCGGCTCCGCCCCCTCGTTGCCTTCCCAGCGCGCAGGCGCGGCCGTCGCCAGCAGCGCGAGGCTCCCGGCCGGGCGGAGGGGTCGCAGCGAGCGCGCGCTGCCCGCCTTGCCGCGGTCCGAGCGCGAGGCGCCGAGCGTCCGCCTGTGAGCGTGGCCGAGGCGGCAGCGGTTCGGTTCCCTGCTCGCAGCACCGAGGCGCCGAGCCGCATTCCCCCCTCCTCCTTCGTCTGTCCGCGGGGCGCACAGTGCCCAGCCCGGCAGCCACCACGGAAGCGGCCATGGGCGACCGAGAACAGCTGCTGCAGCGAGCCCGCCTGGCCGAGCAGGCGGAGCGGTACGATGACATGGCCTCGGCCATGAAGTCGGTGAGTGGGGCAGGCAGCGTGGCGGCTGCGGGTCATGCCCGGGGAGGAGGAGTGTGCAGTGGGGCAGTGGCGGGAGAGAGGGAGGGAAGGGAAGTGCGGGCTGGCCCGAGGCGGGGCCGAGTCCCACCCGCGGCGGTACAGAGCGGAGGGCGGGAGCCGAGGCCGGGCCGTCGCGGGACATCTCGCTGCCCGTGCGGGGCGGTGCCCGCCACTATGTGCCGTGGGGAGAGGCGAGACCGAGAGCAACCGGTCCCAGCTACACCTACACCTCGTTTTCTTTTACATCTTATTTTCTAACCCCTTCAAATCCTTCGGTCGCCCTTAACGCCTCCCGGGGATAGGGCTGTCCACGTCCGACCCTTTGCCCCAGTTCGAGCACCGTCCGCTCCTCAGCGCGGTGGATCCTTTTTCCGACCCCCGCCCGCGAAGGGCCTGTCCAGCGCCCCCTCCCCAGCTGGGGGTGACGGTTTGACCTTGGGGTGAGTCCCTTCTTCTAGGGGAGCGGGTGGGGTGCCCGGGAAAACTCCTTTTCCAGACGGCTGTAGTGGCTGTAGTGCTTCGCGATAAAGGCACGAGCAGAGGCCTCGCCCGTCGCGTATAGCAGCGCTCTGACTCAAAGACGGTCGCTGCATCTGGGCACGGCAGTTACCCAGTGCACAGCCAGCCTTTCCCAAGCTTTAACGTTGCCTTTTTGCCTCCTCTTAGTAGGATAACACATTCTCAGTGCACTCGGTACCCAGTTTAAAACTTACACGGGTTTAAACAATAAGTTACAGTTGCAGCTCATCTCAGAACCAAGTGATGAAAATTGTACCACCCTATCTGTATTGACACATAATAAAATCGCAGAATGATCAAACTTACCATGTCTAGTCCCTTTTTTAAAAACAAAATGTTCATATAATCTTAACGCCAGTAAATGCTTAGCAGTGTTTTTGCTGTGTCTCACTACAGTTGGTTTGTTCTTGCTGGTCTGTCCTTTGTGAACACCAAAGGCCACAAGAGAGGCCACAAGAGGAATCGTGCTTCCTGTGAGAGAACTGCTGTTTAAAGATGGGAGAGAATTTTAGTTTGAAAGAGCAGATTCAAATGCAGTTCACATCTTTAGAAGAATTAGTCTGATTAGTCTCATTCAGAGGCTGGGCTCTGTCTTGTCCCTTAAAGCAGTAAAAAGACATTTTAATGTTCTTAACTTTTGTTCGTCTGTTATAATAAATACTACAACCAGTACAATTCTAAAGCAGCAATACTTCTGAGTATGGGTATCAGAGCACTAGACACTAAAATAAACTGTCTTTTAATGATATCACTACCATTCTTGACACATATGTAGTAGTACCAGGTCTTTGTCTGTCCTTCAGTTACTAACTCTAAAAGACAAAATGTAGACACTGCTAAAAATATTATGAGTATTAGTTAATTTCATGTAACTGTAGTGTACATATGGCCCACTGAACATACGTGAGGCAAACTGAGTACTCCTGAATATCTCAGAGTATGAGTAAGTCAGATACATACTACTGGTTTGTATGTTCAGTTGTATTTTAAAGGCCCTAATTACTATGCAGCTCATTCATGAGTCACAGTATTGTAGCCTGTAATACTATGTTTGCTCGCAAATAAGTTGTATAATGAAGAGCTGCTGTAATTGGGAGCGTGAGAACACTTTCAATTGAGGTCTAAGCGTTTATGAAATGTTATGTTATAGATACTTGAAAACACAAAATGTAAATCTGAACTTAAAAGTCAACAGTTTTCTTATTTTTAGCTGTCTGTATGCTGTTGCTGTATGTGGCATCATACATGGGGAATGTGGCACCTTTTGGTTATGTGGCTTTCACAGGTGTTGGCTCTTAACATATGGCCAGTTCTAGAATGCTCTTCAGAGGCATTCTAGCGCAGATTTTGTAGGTCTGAGCATAAGCTCCTATGAAATGTTATGTGGGCTCTATATTCTGACACTGCTAATATTCCTTCTATTGTAACAACTATTTAGAAAGGTTTATTCATATAGAATTAATATTCAAATAATCTTGCACTCCAGAAATGTTAGGCTTCTTCCACAAGAAGTTAGTGTTCTCAGATGTCTATTCTCAGGGCAGGACATCTTTATTGGAAAAGATTATTTAAAAAAAATAAAAATCCTTGCAATAGAACATGATGGGTTTTAAAAACTGCTATATGAAAGCAGCCTGCTTCCCAGTGTAGAATTATGAATGATTAATTTTGATTCTCGATGTTTCTCACCACACTTGGGAGACACAATATAGCCAACAGGCAGCTAGTTATAAGAGACTATTTTAGTGAAACAGGGATATTTGCATCGTTTTTGAAGTTATGGTGAGCCTCTTGTTCAGCTGTCAGTGTAAAGCTGTAGAAACAATTATTGATCAGTCTTACAGTTTCTTTTTTTAATGTAAAGCCAGATGAAATAGTGGTTGTAAACCACTGCTCAGTAATAGGTTTTTTTCTGATACTGTTAAACTTGAAATAATTTCTAGTGTGTTGGTTTACATGTGCAGACTGGAGAGGAAAATGGAAGTCCCAATTAACTTCCTATTATAAATTAATGAGTTTAAAATTTTTTTCCAGCCAAAATTATTTCAGTAGAACATCAGTGGTATATAAATGTGCTTTCCTTACATGGCATTTGTCCAAGGTGTGTGCCATTCTCAATGCATTAAATGCTGCTCCAGGATTCTGTTCACGGTAGGTAAAAAATTCTCAGCATGCTGGGGAGAGATGCGCTTTTAGCATAGATGATAAAGGTTCCCATGTGATGAAACAAATACGCTTATTGTGTTGAGAGTAAAGCATTGAGCACCTTTGGGTTTAGATTGTTCCAGAAATAATTGGATGTGTTAGCTGTATAAATGCTTGGTATTTCATGCTAGTACAAATATGTAGTGCTCAGAACCTCAATTAACATTGCTTTTTTAGTTTAGGGGGTAGAGAGTCGTTCACGACTGGGAAATTGCTAAGATGACTCAGTTATGTGAGAGGTACAATTTTAATATCAGTTGTGTACAAAAGTCTACTCTGCATGGAAGAGAAGAGATTTAGGTCTTGGAATCACCTAAGGTTTTTTAAGCAAAATAGCTTGAGGGTCTAGTTCAATTTGTAGGCTTTATCTGTGTATGTTAATGGACTTAGAAGTGTGGGATATTCTGTATTTTAGTGTTGTATCGCTGTGTTCTTCACATTAGCGTCTGGTTTTGTGTTAATGGGTATGTGTGGGAGGGGGAAAGGGGATGCTTTTAATGTAAACAATATCCTCCCCTGCTGAGGGAGTTCTGCCTTACTGTGGTTTTATACAGTAAATCCAGTTACAGAACTTACAGTGCACAAGATTCAAGAAACTGATACAGTTTAAGTTCATTAGTCTGATTTTTTTATTTGTTCAAAAATTACAGACTCTGTAACTTTGTGTCAAGAGAGCTTTAATAATTAAAGCTGACTTTATACTGGCTCAGGTACAGTCGTTTTTGTAGCAGCTTGCTAAGACCTGGCTCTAGCTACAATTTGTGTGCTCTGGTTAACAAAACAGATCTATAATCACATACGTTTAATTGACCTGGGTCACATTCTAATAGCTAATCCAACAGTGCAGCATAGATCTGCTGTTGCTTGTGGAACCTTCACTTCGTTGTATTTTCCATGTGAAAGTAACTCTGCTTTCTGACCTCCGTGGGATCACACACATGGAAGTAATTTCTGAGCTACTACAGTCCTTCTATGCTCATCAGCATGTGTAGTTAGGAATTCCAGGGTTGTAGTCAGGATTCCTTTTACATACTCCCCTTTTTTCCCCCAGTTAACTGTGGAAGAACTTTGTGGGCATAAAGGGGATACCATGTAAGTATTGTGGAAATAAATTGTCTGTGTTACAAAAAGCAGACTGTCAGTCTGAATGACAGCTTCTAGCAGATCACAGCCACTGTGTTCACTTGCATGAACTGGTTCAGAACTGAAAATAACCCCAAACTTTGGTGTGAGAGAAAGGTGTGTTTGTACAAGGGAAGTATAGAACAACACCTGAGTAAGTGAATACTGTGAAGTTATACTACAAATGACTTTACGTCTTTTAAGTGCTTCTGTTTTTCCTAACAGCCTTTATAAGAAAGCGTGTCTGCATCTAACCTGCACATTATTGCAGCCCCAAATATTTTTCAATAAGGAAAGGCTATAGGTAAAATGGAAGATTAGAAGAAATAAATTTTCCTTCAGCATTTCAAGTTTTTCTTGTTTTGTTTCTTTCTCTGCATCATCCCCATGTGAGGAAAGGAGGTGTCTCTTTTTGTCTACTTTCCTCGTGTATGGGAAACACATAAAACTGTAGATCACTCCTTTAAAGGTCACATGTTTTCCTTTGGTTCTAGTTCCTTGTAGTTGCTGTTACACCAGAGAGGTGGCTGTCATCTTTAGATCTATCTGCACATACTAGCTAGGGTGGGGAAGAATTTGGCTTGGACTTGAGCTGATGGGAGGTGCATAGTCTCCAAGATACCAGTAACTTTTGATAGATCCTTAAACCAGTGAGCATCTCCTGAGCGTGTTGATTTGTCTTCTCCGTTAACTTTTACTTTAAAGAATGGTTTCAAGGTGAGTCTAAATCATCTTGGGAATTAAACTATACAGCAGTCTAGTGGGGATCTGGAATAGTCTCTTAGAGACTTCTGTGTTTTGAGAAGTTAACATTCTTTTACGACATTGACACACTTCTGCAGTTAGGCTTGAGTTGCTTTTTTCCACCAGGATTATTTTGCTGTGCTCTGTAATAACCTATCCCGAGTATTCCCTGCTGATTCTTCATCTTGCACTGTCAGGATAAGTTGTGTTAGTCTAAGTGTTTATTGAAAGTTTTAGCAAACTTACTCCACCCAGGCTCATGAAGCACAACAGCTAAACCTTAACTGGCTAGTCTGAGCATAGAATGAAGATGATTGCAAAAGTTACACTGCATTTCAAAGGTTGCACTGTAAGACCTGCTTTTAATGCTGAATGTCAAGTGAGGACTGGCCACCATGATCAGGGTTCATTCTAGATCTGACAAGATCCTCTCTTTATTAATGTAATCTTCATAAATTTCTGCACATAGGCTGTTTATAAGTGCTTGCATTCCATTTGGGCTGTGATGAGGGAAGGTCTAAAGGCTTTTCAGGCACAGGTTGTTTGCAATGGCTGCTGTGCAAGTGATCTTTATAAATGGGTTTTTTCAGTGAGGTTGTTACTATGCGTTTTCTGGAATGAAAAAACGAATAATACCAGAAGAGTGAAATAGACTAGGAAAAACATCGGAATACTTTTAAGGCTAGTGGTTATTTCTGTAAGGTAGTGTTTTGTCTTGTGACAAACTGGATGGAATTTGAAAACTAATTTATCTCCCCTTACTACACCAGCTATATAGCATAGTGATTT
Source organism: Phoeniculus purpureus (assembly GCA_028565055.1). Classification (NCBI taxonomy): domain Eukaryota; kingdom Metazoa; phylum Chordata; class Aves; order Bucerotiformes; family Phoeniculidae; genus Phoeniculus; species Phoeniculus purpureus. Next base: position 8,767,120 of record JAOXOE010000776.1, on the reverse strand, counting down.
TTAATACTGTAAAGCTAATAGGGGAGGGGGGAGGAGGATTTATGTGTTTAAATGATTAAGTTTTAGCAGAACATCACTGACTCCTTTAGACTGATCAACCCGTGTTTGAAAACTTTTCATGAACTTTCCAGCAAAGTCCTCCAGAAGTGCAGGAATGACCAAGTGATTGTCAATCTTAGTTAATTTATTTTTGCAAAAGCAAGTGCTGTCCTGATAGAAGACAGGGAACAAAAAGCTGATGGCTGAGCCTTGGGGGAGTTAGTGTCTTCACTAGAGAAGATTATACAAGTGTGTTGTAGGAGTCAGTAAAAGGAGCTGTTGTAGGAGGATGTTGATTGCAGGCTGTGGAGAAGAGTGTGAAGATACAGTTAGAGTTGAATCCTGAGCATTTTGCCTCTTTAGGTTGTGGCCAGGTGGTGCAGGGTCTTTTGGGAGTTTGGGTTCCTGAGCTGTGGGGAAAAGGCTTTTTGAAGATCAAGCTAATTGACTTAGAGTATTTTAACAACAAACCCTAAATTTGAAAGTAAGCAGTCTGTTGCTGTAACAGTTATAATTCATGTAAGTTATTTTTCAGACTTGGAAAGGTGCACATTTATTGGGTGGCTCACTGGCTGCACTTGGTTGAGATCATTCTGGTTCCTCTCAAGCAGTGTGTGTATGCACACTTAAAAAAAAAAAGTTAATGCTTTTAGCAGTGTCTGAGCAAGGACAAGATTACTTTCACACCCAAGCACATACCCTTAGAACTCCACTGACTTCTTTCACTGCAGTTAATGCAATATTCTTGAAGTAGTGGAGTTACATTTTCCGTCCTGATTCCTGAGTTTAATTTCATGTTAATAAATTTGTACAAGTAGAACAAACTCAAGTGACTGTAAGCATGAGAGGTTTTATTCTATAAATTAACACAGCTAGTGAGATAGGCCTAAATACATTATTATACTTCCTCTGTCTCAGCTTTCTGTAGTAGGAATTCAGAGTTGATTGTGCCCTTTTTTTCTTTATTTCCTGTTCTATTTATTTCATGTCCGTTCCCTGTCATTTACCTACAGCCACCAGTTAGAAATCAGGACTTTTTTATTGCATTGTGTATTTGCTCACAAAGTAACTGAAAGAGTCTATGAAGTGTACAAATTCCTTTTGTACTATGTAGAGCTTAATCATAATGACTGCATCGCTTCAGTGTCTACTGTCAAATGAAAGAAAGCAGCAGGGGTAAGAAAAAAAAGCAGCTTCCAGTCTCTATGCTGTGTTCCAGATATGTAAAACTCGTATCCTAGGTACATATAAATTCATCTTGAAATGTGTAGTCTGCCTAATTATAGCATCTTCCTAAAAAGAGGAGTCTTCCTTCTGTGAGTACTGCTCCATTACGAAAGCCTGACTCACTTTTATTCGGTGAATGTGCTTTGCAACGACTTGCGGGGGTTTCACTCTTCCAAGTGCAGACATTACAAATTGACTCCTGTATAGAAGGAATTTTGTGACCTGAAAAGACTTGGGAATATTGCAAGATGGAAGAACTGAGGGCAGTTCGCATGCTCTTTTCTGAGATAAACCTCTTAAATGTCGTCTTTGTCTGTGTTTTCAGGTAACTGAGCTGAATGAGCCTCTCTCAAATGAGGATAGAAACCTGCTATCTGTAGCCTACAAGAATGTAGTTGGAGCTAGACGATCTTCCTGGCGTGTGATCAGCAGCATAGAACAGAAGACAATGGCAGATGGAAATGAGAAGAAGCTGGAGAAAGTTAAAGCCTATAGGGAGAAGATAGAAAAGGAGCTTGAAACAGTCTGCAATGATGTTTTGGCTCTCCTAGATAAATACTTGATCAAGAACTGCAATGACTTCCAGTATGAGAGCAAGGTCTTTTACCTGAAAATGAAAGGGGATTACTACCGCTATTTGGCAGAAGTTGCTGCTGGAGAGAAGAAGAACAGTGTTGTGGAAGCCTCAGAAGCTGCCTATAAAGAAGCATTTGAAATTAGCAAGGAGCACATGCAGCCCACTCACCCCATTAGGCTTGGGCTGGCACTCAATTTCTCAGTGTTCTACTATGAAATCCAGAATGCCCCTGAGCAGGCCTGCCTTTTAGCCAAACAAGCCTTTGATGATGCCATAGCAGAGCTGGACACACTAAATGAGGATTCCTACAAGGACTCCACTCTCATAATGCAGTTACTTCGAGATAACCTCACTCTGTGGACGAGTGACCAGCAAGATGAAGAAGCAGGAGAAGGCAATAATTAAAGGGCTTTCTTCTGATCCCTCTTTCATCCACTTTACCATCCCCATCATCACCAATATTTCCTTGCCACAGTCACACTAAATATCTAGTGCTAAGCATATCTGTATTGTACAGCTGTTCAGATCTGCTGTCCACTTTATTGAGAAGCGGTGTCAGATCAGTCTTCATGGGCTTTGATGGGTTGATTGGCTTATTGGCCCTATTTATCTTAACTGCACTCAAGCAGTGCAGAAGGATGCAGAGTAAATGAGGCACTTTTAGTTTGCCTGTTGATTGGAAAATGTGGGAAAGAATAATGGAAGGCGATTGAAGATAATTGGGTTGTGGTTCAATTTTTTTCCATTTGAGATGAGCTGACAGTTCTGTTAAGCAGTACATTTTGTGCATGCAGAGTAAATTAGCCACCACAAATTTTTTTCAGTCAATGGAAACAGTTAAGCTGATGTGAAATGACGATTCTGTTCATCAGTTTACAATAAACTATTTGAAATGTGAGGTTTCAGTAGCAATTTGGTTTTTTTGCCTCTGACTTACGTGCACAGTTTCTTTCAATGCAGTGCATCTACCTAAGAGTTTTGATACTTGTAACCTTTTGCGGTTGTTTTGAAGAATCATGAACTTATTTTTTTGTAAACTGGCTGTTTAGTTGTCTGTGTATTCTGACAACATGTCAATATTAGCCCATGTTAAGATGGATGACTGAGATGCCAGACTTCTAAATTAAATGTTTTGGAATTAAATGAGTAAAATAAAATGCTGCTTCGGGGATGTTATCTCTACATATAAGCTGTTGTCCTGTCTTTTCTTCAGAATGGGGCGGGGGTGGGGGGGGTGGTGAGTTACCCAACACTATTGGGTTAAAACATGTAATCAAAAGGTTAATGAGAAGTCATATCACATCCTAAACAAACAAACCAAGTATGGTGAAAAGGAGAAAAAAAAAAAACCCAAACCCTCCACAAATCCCCAAGATGCCCACAACTATCTAGAATGTGATAGCACTCACCTGTGTTTAGGTGGAGTTTCCAAAGGTGATGTGTTTAGTTACTTGCTTTGCAGAGCAGGTGAACTTCACGGTGAGTGTGATGGAGCACTGGAACAGGATGCCCAGGGTACTTATGGAGTCTCCTTCTCTGGAGACATTTAAAACCCACCTGGTTATGTTCCTGTATAACTTGATCTGGGTGATCCTGCTGTGGCAGAGGGATTGGACTAGATGATCTTTTGCAGTCCCTTCCACTCCCTACTGTTCTGTGATTCTGTAATGTAGTTCTGCTCAGGATCTGAGAAGTGGTTCAGAACATTATCTCTTAACCAGCACAGACATTTGCATTGGCTTCTGTCCGCTGCAACTTCTAAACATCTGTTGTGTTGTGCTCACCACAAAAGCACCTTTAAGCATGAAAACCCCATAACTTCATATTTACCTCCTTACAACAGGAGCAGTATCTGTTCTTAAAGAATGCCTCTCTGTTTTAGCTAACTGAAGTCTGGCCCTCAAGCTCATGTTGGTTTTTATTCCTAACAGTTAGTGCATGTGTGTCGTTGCTGGTGCCACACACACCTCTGTAACAGCACAGCACACAAGCTGTTGCTGTATCCAGACTGGCACCTGAACTAGCTCAAAGTAAGTTCTCATTTATCTAAACCCATTTTTCTTTGGCTTGTGCAATAAATATTACTTGTCTGAATGCCCAGGACAGCCATTCATACATTTTAAAAGCAGGAGACTGGTTTGTTTTTACCTGGAGGATTAGTGTCTTTATGGGAGAGAGTTGTGTGCAAGTACTCTATCATCTAGATAATTCTAACTTTATTACATCAGTGAAGTTGGTGATGATTGAAACACTAATGCAACATCTGCAAAAGATGAAAACCTAGGCCCTTCGTGTTGTGCTGTTGTATAATTATTTGTTTGACCTCTTAAAGTAGTTTGAAGTTTGTACTTCACGTAAATAACTAGTGTCTGCCAGGGCCTCTTCCTTTTCCTGCTCCTGTTTCATCAGACAGTACAGAAGTCCCTCTTTCAGTTCCCATTTTTCTAAGTAAAACTTCCAGGAGTCTTCTAAGCATTAATAGCCATCTGGGCTTCTTTTACTGTCTCCTAGATTCCTAGAGCTTCCTTTCCTTCTGATCTGCTTCCCCACCCCTGCAGAACCCTGGTGAAGAGGCAGTAAGACTGCCTGTTTTTGTTGAAAATTGCCTGGTTAGTGGTGAATATCCTGTTTATACAAGTACCAGTGTTTTTTTGAATTCCAGAGATAAGGAGTCCTTTCTAATTTTGGTTACTGTTTTGTGCAGACCCTTTGTCACGAAACTATGAGCATTTTGTAGTCCACAAGTGAGTCAGCAGGTCTTTGACACCTCTAGAGTAGGCAGTTCAAGATTAGCTCTTGACCCAGTGCATGAGATCTAAAATGGAGACCAGGGGATCCTGTAGCACAGAGTGGTTCCTGGGAGCTGTGATAATTTCTACAAAGGAAGGTTTGTGAAGTGTAGCAGCCATGTTGCTGTGGTTAACTAAATCTCCATTAATCTGGGTCAGTCTTTGCTTGCATGACAGGAAGAAATACTCTTTGAAATAGCTAACTGACTTGATTCTGTTGGAAGAGTGGGGTCCCCTCCCCTAAGCAGTATAAATTCCCGTGGATAAATCTGTTCTGGTTGAAAGTATCGCCAGAAGATAGCTGTGTGTTAGGAAGCGACATGAAAAGTTGCGGCTTCTTCCCTGTCTCTTGATGAATCACTGTGTGTCACGCATTCTCTCTGGCTGACTAAAGGCATCCTGAGTGTAGCGGCACTCGGAATGATCCTGGAGGTGATGGAAAAACTACGAATGTGGGACTTGGACTGCTGGCTCTGTCTGAAGGTGATTGATACTTCGAAACTATCTAGGCATTGTAACAGGTATTAAGATCTAATAGCGTACGTAGACACGGTTGGAAAGTAGTAACCGTTCTCTTACCTTTACCATGATCTTCAGAGGAACTATCTCAAAGAAGTAGCAATACTTGGATCTTCCAATTTGAATGTCCTGACCTTAAACTCACAAAAAATGACATTAAATTTCTCACTGAATTGTCAGATGGAGGCATCTTAATATCTGTTGCTCCTAGCAAAGTAGAATTTGATGACACCACATCTGAGATAATTGTGTCCAGTTCTGGGCCTCTCAGTTCCAGAAGGACACAGAACTGCTTGAGAGAGGCTGGTGCAGAGCCACAAAGATGATGGAGTGCAACATCTCCCTGATAAGGAAAGGCTGAGGGAGCTGGGTCTCTTGAGCTTGGAAAAAAGTAGACTGAGGGGTGACCCCATTAATGTTTATAAGTATGGAAAGGGAGGGTGTCAGGAGGATGGAGCCAGGCTCTGCTCAGTGTCATCCAATGACAGGACAAGGGGCAGTGGGTGTGAGCTGGAACAGAGGAGGTTCCACATCAGTCTTGAGAAGGAACTTCTTCATGGTGAGGGTGACAGAGCCTAGGGAGATTGTGAAGCCTCTTTCTCTGGAGACGTTTAAAACCCGCCTGGACATGTTCTGGTGTGACTTGATCTAGGGGATCTTCCTCTGGCAGGGGGATTGGACTAGATGATCTTTTGAGGTCCCTTCCAATCTCTTAATGTTCTGTGATTAGAAGAAGATTCACATTTGTAGATTAGCTCCCTCTGAAACGGAGGAATTGAGATTTCTCTTGAACAGCAGACAGGTGGTTGTCCTGTAAGTGGTAGGATGATTGTGCTGAGCCACCTGTGGATTTAAGATCATTCAAGATAAAATCTCAGTACGCTGTGAGTGGTGATCGAGGGTGATGAACTTCAAAGCAGGTGAATGAAGTTACTGGGTGTATTCAGGTAACTGCACGCCCAAGGTCACAGTCCTGGTTTTGTTAAAACTAGAAAGACTGACTACATACCCTTATTTTTTTGTGATCTGCCTTTAGCTTTGTAGCAGTTGATGCTTCCCAGAGGACAGGGTGAATTATGTGCCTGTGTCTTCAAAGAACCAGAACTTTATTCCCAGGAAGTTCAGTAAATACTCAGATATTATTGCTTTGGGTGCTCTGCAACACGCAAACCATTTCTGCCCTTGCTAGGGGTTCATAAACCAAGTGTTGACAGACACAGTAGCTCTGCAGAAGTTGATGACTGCTCATCTAATGAGCCTCGGGATGTCTTCTAAGCCAGATTAGTTTCCGTGCCTCTGCCCTAGCAGTATATTAGATTGTCAGTAGGAGAGCAGATACTTCCCTCATGTTCTCCAGCTGTCAGTGACTGATCCAAGGGCACCAGGGAGAATGGTCTAGTGTTTTTTTTTTTTATGCTATGAATCAGTAGAAGAACATCTTATATACCAAATTCTTCTATTTCAGAAGCTTTCTCATTTGCTGGGCCATGGGGTTGCCACAGGCTTTTCTGTGATTGTTACAGTAGCAAAGATCAGGATGGAACCAAAGCAGATGAACAGTGTATGGTTGTTGCCATAGCCCTTCTTTATTCAGTGCACCATAGGGTTCAGATAGTTGGGACCTAGTGTTTCTCTTAGGTGACCCCTGTCTTTCAGTCTCTAAACCAAAGTCCTAGGCTCTACCCAGTTTGTTACGTGAGAACACCTGATGTATTAACCAAATTTGCTTCAGTCAACTTCAGGATGTTCTCTGAAACAGAAATAATTCCAAATGCAAAATGCAGTTACCTTCCCCCCCACCACTCCAGAATCTTTCTTTACTTTTTCTTATTTATGTTATTTCAAGCACTATAAGATGATGCTAATCTTGGCATGGTGGGGGCTATGCTGGTTACATAAGGGTCTGAGCATTATTCTCACCCAGAGTCAATCTTTTCTTGCTTTTCAAAGGAGACCTTATTGAAAGGTTAAGTCACTTTGCAGGGGTTGATACGCTGTTAGCAAGATAGGAGTATCGTTGAAGCTTTCACAACCTGATACCTGCTAGCTTTTTACGTGGTACCGTGTGAGCTTGAATTGCAGAACATTAGTGATTGGAAGGGACTTCGAAACATCATCTAGTCCAGTCCCCCTGCCAGAGCAGGATCACCTAGATCAAGAAAGCTGAGATCAGACCTAATGGGTAGAGATATTGTCAGTCTGTTTCCTAATCTGCTCACATATGTTCCTACTTTATACAAATGATGTCATTTATCAGTTAGGGTGTACCCACTCCCACACCCTTGGTCACTGGTTGACAGACTGGTCAGTTCTGGGACTAATTGATTTAATTAGCAAAGTGCTAATCAACAGAAACAAAAGACAAGGAGGGCCAAACTAGCCTCTTAGGAGTTTTCATTGCTCAGATGGGGTCCCCAATACCCAAATGAAATCAGAAATCCAGGTGAAAACGAAGGAGGGAGTTGAAGAGCCTTCTCTGTAGAGTCACAGCTCTGTAAACGTACAGTGGCATAGCAGCTTCAAGTGGCAATGTGGTGACAGCCCCTGCTCACCCATCACAGAAAGTCCTTAAAGTACTATCTCTATGCATGGAGGGGAGGGACGGTGTGGTTCCTGCAGCCAAGACACTACAAACTGGTTTCCAGCCCTACTCTCAAACCATGGCTTCTCTTTAAGAATTCTTCCGCACCGCTGCACTGTCGGCTCTAACTCTGCTGACTTTTGGGTTTGGAGCACCTCAGTCCACCCCTGCCTCTCGTCATGTCCTGAAGGGCTGGGAGGGACTCTCAGACTCTTCCCTCTTTCTTCTTCTTCAGAGATGGGAGGGCGCACTGTCTTCTCCCCCTATGACACGTGTAGGAATATATTAGGGGTTCTTCTCCCCCCATGATACCCATAGGAATATATTAGGGGTAACTTACTTCTGCTTATTAAACTTCTACAGTTAAATGGCTGTTTGGAGGCCAGCAAAAGGCAGTGAAATGTGCAGCTGTAAGCCTGACTAACCACAAACATGTTCTGCAAGGGCATTTGCTTCATGAACAAGTCTCTCTTTAGTATAAAATAGCACTCCAACAGGCGTGAAGGGCAAGGTAACTGAGTTACCTGATAAGGGCAACGATTCCAAACTGTTGCCAAATGGGAACAATGATCCAAATCTGTAATATATTCAGAGAAGACACCTGAATGTTCATGGGAAGTTCACCCCTCGATCATCAGATGCTGCTAGAGACCACCAGAGACCTTTTGAAAGACCCTGTAAGGGCTTAGGGAGCTTGCACAATGACTCCGCAAATGTTATGATCAGTCCCAGGAAACAGGATGCGTGTGCCTGGATTTTCTGAGAGGTGCAATGAACATTTAAGATTTCTGTGTATAAAAGCTGTACAATTGGCTCTAGCTGGGCGCATGATAGGTGGGGTAATCCCCGTGCATCTGCTGCTGTAAATAAAGGGTGCTTAAAGTTCACATTCACAGAACTTAGGGGCTGGAAGGGACCTCAGAAGATCACCTAGTTGAACCCCCCTGCCAGAGAAGGATCAACTTAAGCCAAGTTAGTAGAGGGTTCTTTGTTTTGCTGGATGTTACTGTGTCACCTGTTCCCAAACCAAAAAGGGAGAACCCCAAAGGAAAAAAATCCCAAAGCAAATGAAAACCCATCCCAAAAGCCTGCCAAACCACGTTTCTCCATCCAAATGTACTCATTTGCAGAGGCGCTGGCTGGCTGAGGGCAGGCAGGTTTGTGCCTGGCACTGGAGAGAGTTTTCTTCCGATTTCTGGAAACTTCTCAGAGGTGCCATTTTAACAAGGGACCAACCTGAATTCCTTCAACGAACCAAACTGAGTTTAAGGACAGAGAGAAAACATTTCAGAGCTGTGGATTGTTGGGTGTTTTTAATTCCATGCACAGAGCTCATTAGAACAGGTTTAACATAGCTGGCTAAGAAAAAGTAACCGAGAACCAGAGCCACAACATGAAAAGCCTTAGCTAGGTTTCAGGTTCATCGAAGAAGCTTGCTGCAATCAGCGGCACTTTTTGGAGGGTTTGAATGGATTATGCACATAATTGAAAGAGGCTGTAGAGCCCTCATTCTGGACAGCCCCACAGCACTTAGTTTCTGAGTCTCAGTAATTTCTGAGGTAAACAGAAATCTATTCCAACCCCTGCCGTCAGGCCAAAGAGATGTTTTAATTGGTGTCAGAAATTGAGCCATCTGTTAGAAGTAGAGGAAATCAGGCTTGCAATTGCCTTTACCTGCAAGCCCTGAGGAGACAAGAGCTTTGTTGATCCAGCTCCTTTTCCAGGCAGTACTGGGTGGCTCTGCTGTGCAGGTGTTAACGGTTGGTGTTTCTCTAAGCAAATAGTCTACAGGTGTGATTGGTCAGGCTCCTCGTTTTGTTGTGATGCTCATGTCCACGTGGTGTGAGGATGACAAGTGTAAAAGATTTCTGGACGCATTGCAGGAGGCAAAAGACCTCTGAAGTTAAAGAAGCTTTTCTTCTGCGTGTGAAGGACCAAGATGAAGCGCTGGAGTATTGCAAAATGCCTTTGGAAAGAGCTAATGGTTTGGAAGCAGGTAAGAACTAAACAGCCTACGCTGATTAAGTTACACTCAAAAAATCCCCTAAAGCACTGGCTGCCCTGGGGAACTTCTGTAGCACCGCTGGGGATCTGCTGCTGTGGTTTGTCCTGTTGAGGAATAAACGTCAAACGTGAGTAACAAGGAACATGATCCTGTTTAAAGACTGTCAACTGGTTTAGAGTATGTGAGGTTCTGGGTTATAATGACTGCTCTAGTGAAGTGTATGTGAACAAACGTCAGGCTTTCGCTGTCACTGCTCATGATGAAAGCAGAGAAACACTTGAGAAAAAGCATTTGAGTCAACAATTGCAGAGCAACAGGAGCAGGAAAAATGTAGAATGAGCTGTTCTCTCCACACCCCCCCCCCCCCCTTATTTTCATTACATCGGATAATTTCTGCAGTTAAGAGAGTTGAGTCAGCACACTTAGCAGGTCCTGGCCTTAAATCTGTCATGTCACACTGGAGGAGTTCGATGGTGTTGGTGCAGAGTCACTCGTGTAAATGAAGTCAGGCTCCGTTTCTGCAGAGCTGCGGTGCAGCGTAAGCTGGGTGGGTGGCCTCCTCTTGTCAGCGCTCCGTGGTTTGGAGCGTAATTGCATTTGATTTCAGTTCTTGAGTTAAAGCACTTAGATGTGTCTGCTGATCCGCTGTAGCGTAATAAAGGCCGTGAAGAACAGCAAATAGCTCTCTGTGGCTGCTGGAAGGGATCATTAGTTTGCCATTCAGGTGCTGCAGGAGGTCCCTGTGTGTGTGGGCAGAAGACAGCAGTTCTGCTGCCCTGGTGTTTTGAAATGAGGTGCTGTTAGTCTGCGTGGATTTTGTCACTGTGGAGATCATGAAGACAATTTTTTTTGAGGGGAGCGGTCCTGGCAGATTCCACTTCTCAGTGCGTAGAAGCTTCTTTGCTCTTGAACGTTGATGTATTATAAATACACAACAGAGAGTAGTAAGCCCCTAACCCCCCAGCACTTACGCAGTGCTCCTGTTACAGTTTAATACCCTGTGAATTTGCATTGGAAAGTTCTGGTCTGTTTGAAGCACGTTTTATGGGTGAATGAAAGGCTTGAAGGGATCCAGGTCCATCGATTTTCATGGACAAAGTAGCTGAGTGGAGCAAAAAGATCCTAAGAGCACTCAGTTATGAGAGAGGCTGGAGTCTCCCCTTACTTCTACTGACAATATCAAACCCACACAGGAGCTTCATCCCCAACTTAGAGGTTCCTTGTGCTCCAGGTTTTGGGTCAAACACCATTTGAAAAATCAGTAGTGTTCAGGAGGTTGTGCCACTTACATTTTACTTCCAGCTGTGCCTACTCTTCATCTGTCTAACCTGGGCACTTCTCAGCACACAGCCAGCCTTATCTCCTGCTTGTGTATCGTGTACTTACCTCCTTGGGTACCTGCTGAGCTTGGCGTCATTTTTGTGCTGTTTCAATGAAAAAAGTGCTGATGCTTTAGGTAGAAACACCATCTCGTCATAAATATACTTAAAAATGCTGGGTATGGACTCAGTCACAGAATGTCAGGGACTAGAAGGCACCTCAAAAGATTATCCAGTCCAGTCCCCCCACCACAGCAGGATCACCTAGATCAAGTAGCACGGGAACATGTCCAGGCAGGTTTTAAATGTCTCCAGAGAAGGAGACTCCACAACCCCCCTGGGCAGCCCCTTCCAGGGC
>JAOXOE010000776.1:8744909-8755606 GCA_028565055.1 Phoeniculus purpureus | reverse complement strand
AGTGACAGGACTAGGGGCAATGGAGCAAAGCTGGAGCTGGGTAGATTTAGACTGAATGTGAGGAGGAAGTTCTTCACCGTGAGAGTGGCGAGAGCCTGGAATGGGTTGCCCAGGGAGCTGGTTGAGGCCCCATCCCTGGAGGTGTTTAAAGCCAGGCTGGATGGGGCTCTGGTCAGCCTGACCTAGGATGGGGTGTCCCTGCCCAGGGCAGGGGGATTGGACTAGATGATCTTTCGAGTTCCCTTCCAATCCCTAATGATTCTGTGATCAGGCACCTGTCAAACGTGTTTGCTCTGTTCTCTTCTTTTCCTCAGAAAATGCTGGAAGAGCAGCTTATTGTCCATGCATCTGGAGAAGCTTTACGAACCTTTATTTATGGCTTTTATTTTTACAAGATTGTTGTGGACAAGGAACCAGACCGAGGTCAGCACTGTGTTATTACAAGAGTTTCCTCATTACCCCTTTGCATAATCCCTCGCTGGACTTGGTTCTTGTGGGTCCTGCAGCAGAAAGGCATTTCGGGAGCAACCAAAAACACTGCTCTAAAGAGAGAGAAAAAAATAATCAGCCTTTTTGGTTAAATAAGACAAGGAATTGCAGACAACAAAACTTGTCTTTCTTCCTTCCTCTTTTTCAGGAAGAGCTATGTCTGTTTCTTGTAAAACACGTTGTTTCTAACTGCTCTCTGTCCTTCCCCTTGCTTTTTGTTCAGTGGGCATGCAGCAGCCTGCCATGTGGCACACAGCTGCCATGGACGACTTCTCCGCCTTCCAGAGGAAATGGTTTGAGGTGGCGTTTGTGGCAGAAGAGCTCCTGCACTCAGAAATCCCGGCGTTCTTCCTGCCCTGGCTGCCCAGCCGCCCAGCCTCCTATGCAAGTAGGCACAGTTCCTTTAGCCGCAGTTTCGGAGGACGGAGCCAGGCAGCTGCACTCTTAGGTAGATGCACAGCACAGGTGACAGCTGGGGAAGTTCAAGGGGATAGTTTGAAAGGGGAAGAGCAGCCAGCCAAGGGTATGATCTCACGTGGACCAGCAACAAAGCTGCAAATTTCATGCTGGCCTTATGTGTGTCTTGTACGTGATCTTGCTCTCGTGTGCTGGAGGTGTGTTTCACTGGCTGAGTGGGCAAGTGTTGCTTTGAGAGCTGGAATTACTGTAAGTAGTATTCTGTTAATGTTCCTTGTTCCTGAACCTTCCCCCATGCCGTCATCTAGAATTCAGAGAGGAAAATCCTGACTTTGTCACCTTGCCCTTCACAACCTCTGATGAGCATGGAGGGATAAGTTGTGAGAACAGCTGGGCAGCCAAACAGTACTTAAAATGCTGGGTCTAATTGCTCCTTAGTGGCAAAAGCTGCTGTGAGATCCAGAAGCTGGAGACTTCTCAGCTAATTTGAATGATGTATCGTTAGACTCCTCATATGAAATTCTGGGAAGCCCAGCTACGAATGATGCCAGTGCAGCAGCAGTGTGGTTTGGGTATGGAGGATCTCGCTGCTAAGCAAGATACCGTTATAGCATCTAGCGTTCTGTAATGTGTGAAATATAACACTGACTGCCACGAACAGCCCGTGAAACATACTGGCTGCATGATTGACTGTGCTGCTTTGTCAGCTTTTTGTTGCTTTTCCAGGCCAGCCTGAGTCACTTGCTTTTGTTCCTCTTTCCCTGTTTAAAATGACAAGAAAAATCATTGCTGTGGAACTGCAACTTCAGATTTATTTAGATGCATCTCTCAGAGGCCTGTCAGTGAAGCCTAAGAAGAAAATTCTCCCATTGTGGACTTTTGATGAGATGTGACTTGCTGCTGGTGTAGTATCTCTTAAACCTGAAGTTGCAGTAGTCCTTGTATATTTCTGAAAGCCTCATCTGAAGAGGAACAGCATCAGAAACAGGAAAGCATTAAGGGTAGGAGGCCTGAACTCATGGTTAATTCCCTGAAGCCAACATATGCAGGATCCTTTTCACTGCCAAATCTGTTGCCTTGGCTGGTGTCCAGCCTCGTTAGCTCAATGATTGGCCAGAGCTGAAGCCCAAATGTAGGCTGGCATGAAGGTATTGTGAGGGCTGGAGGCTCTTGGGCCAGATCCTCTTCTTGCTTTGATCTCTTACTCACTATTCAGTCCAAGAAAACCACTTCTCTTTGTCTGTCCCCTTTAGTGAGGTAAGAAGAATGAGACTCAGTAAGCTGAGCCCCTGGGGAGGTGACCAGAGAAGGAAGGAGCCCAAGTGCCCTTCTCACCTTTGTGCATGGGAAGTATCGTCACACCTGTGCAACCCTCCTTTCTCACTTCAGTTGGCCGTGTGCCCATTCTGATACTTAACTGGTTTGCAGCCCTTTGGGTGAATGAAAAATACCTCCAGATTGCTCACATGCAGTCTGATTATTCCAGGAAAAATAGTTCATTGGAGAAAAATACCCAGCGTGGAACTTGTTTCTTACAAAGAAACTGGTTTAATTGATGTTTCTGTGCTGTCCCTCTTCTAAAATGTTTCCCAGAAACCAAACTTCACCAGTTCATCTGAGACAAGGAGCTTTACTAAACCCAGATGACCTCTGGTCCACGTGACTTCATTTGTTCCTCTCTTGGCTTTGATTTGGTTGTGGTTTTTCTTTCTTCCCCTCCCTATCTTCCCTAAATGTCAGGCTGTGACATAAAAATGCATGCAAAAGCATCAGGAGCTCTGGAACAAGCTCCATGTATCTCTAAAGTCTGTATCCCTCCCAATTCCCGTATCACTTGCCCAGTGATTGTCTCCTTTCCCTTCCCAGTGGAAGTCTGACCTGTGATGAACCTAATCTTGTCCCTTTTAATTTGTAGCGATGCATGCACTAGCAGTTGTAGTCATGTATGTAGTGGTCTGTGGCTGGAGAATAACCTGCCTGCTCCTCTCCAATTTACCCAGTCAGTTGTTAGTTAAACACTCGATGGTACAAGACAATTGGGAAGCAGGTGAGTCTTCTTGAAATTGGATCTAAGGAAACCAGAGCTTGTTCTGTTGCAATTAAGTTGGTTTTAGTCTGAAGCTTCTGAATTCAGACACGTGGATATTTCTCATCAGTTTTTAAGGTCCTTTTAAGTAGCTTAGCTGGCCGGACTGTGTTCCTGTTGCTTTACCTGTGAATTACAGCTGCAGGCAAGTGGAGAGACAAACTCCATCCCAAGTGGGCAGTCTGCGCTGTCTAGGAAATGGAGCGGACTAAGGGAGCAGGGAGCTCATTCTTCACAGCGTCCTAGTCTGGGCACACTGGACTGTGGTGTTAACACTGGCCTCTTGGCTAATGACCAGCATCTACCTGACTGAGCTGCTTCTACTATACACCTTTCGGGAGGTTGTTTTTCAATGTACTTCATGAAAACCGTAACCTTCTAACCACAAGCGTTGTGTTCACGGCGATGTTCCACTGAGAAGGAGCAGGAAAAGCCCCGAGATGGTGGTCTGTCTGACAGTACCAGACCAGCTCAGACATTGCAGACGATACATTTTCCAAAGACAAAAACGGATCTCGGTGACAAAACAGAACCGGGTGATGTTCTTCCATTTTTATTGTGGTTGTTCTTTTTGTTCCCCCCTGTTCCTAAGCTGCAGTGCTAAGCAGTGTGAAGGATGTTCTTATAACCTTCAAAACTGTCTCCAGATACCTGGCAGTGGAAGTGAAGGTGGGAACCTTCCATCTGCCTTGAGGAAGAACTTCAACCCATGTTTTTTAAATGCCATTAAGCCATTAAATTATAAGGTCACTTAGAAGGTGACTGTGTCAAAAGGTCCACGTCTTGTGCTTGAGTGACAAGTAGCATCCATCCCTCACGCATGCGATAAAGAGAAGGACAACGGTTTTTCAGTAGTAGCGTTGTCCCTGGCCTGGCAGTGCGCTGTCTGGCACCAGCCAGGTCACTGCACTTTCTGAGCTGCTCTTCTTGCCTGATAGCCAAGATGCTCTTTCACTGGGATGCTGGGGAAGGGAGCTGGATCTGGGCACCATCCCAGCACTTGGAGCAAAACAGTAGAAGGTGATTGTAATGCTGCTGTGAGAGTCTTGGCTGACTCTTCAGGCTTCAACAAAGTGGTGGATGTGCACTTTTAGCAATGCAGTAAATGTGGGATATTGGTGTGGGGTTAAAGAAACAAGAAGTTTCACTTCCAATCCGTGTCATTGTGGAAGGTCCTGGAATGCTCCTGCCCTGTGTAACAGCACCCTGTTGTGACTTCTGGTGAGGGCATGTGGAAATATTAAATTCAATTTGGAATGTCTTGGGTATGAAGGAGCTGATGTTGTCTAGCCCTGTTTAGTTATGCACCAGTCGCTTATTGATTAGCTGCTGGACTCTCTTGGTTCTGTCTCTGTTGCAGCTGAAATGTCTTTTGACTGCTTGGGGAGGCAAATCTGTGGCACAAACCACTGATATGATCAATAATTCAGGTTTCTTTCCTTTTGTGATCTGGATGAGCATTCTGGGACTCTTCTGCTAGCCCAAAAATATTTGGGGAGGAGTAGGAGGACAAATTAATTCCAAGTGACTCGTCTTGTTTCTTGTGCTCTTCACCCTGTCTCCCACCCTGTTGTCAACGTGACTCTTAAATACACCCGTGATCCTTGGATGCGCAGCTGCCACAGTGCCTGAGCAACGGACGGTGACGCTTGATGTGGACGTGAATAACCGCACGGACCGGCTGGAGTGGTGCAGTTGTTATTACCATGGCAATTTCTCCCTGAACGCTGCCTTTGAAATCAAGTTGCACTGGATGGCAGTGACTGCAGCCGTTCTTTTCGAGATGGTAAGTCTTGTGTTCTGGGTGGCCACAGCAGTGCCCGTCTGGCCTCTGAGTCCCTTAGACTGCTGAGGACACTGTCATGGGCAGTGCTAGGAGAGAGACAGTAGGTTGGATGTGCCCTCGTTTCGGTATGTAATTTCACTGGTGTTTGTTTGCGTTGGTGCATCTGGACACCATTTATCAGGCTGTTTATAGCCATCCTGTCTGCAGGACGGTCTTGTGCTGTTAGTGCTTTCCGTGGGCAGCATGCAGAGATCAGCACAGGTCAAGGTGATAAATTTAAATGCCCCTTAGAAGATCTTAAACCCTGAACTGGATCTTTGGAAAATAATCTCTTTCACGTTGCATTCTTTCTACCCCCAAACCTGAAAGCTTTAAATCTCAGTGGAACTGCTTTCGTGACAGGGCTTTGCCAGGCAAAGTGTTCTTCCTGTTCAGCAGTGCTCTTTAGCTTCTCGGGTCTTTAAGTTGCCAAAAACATTTCTAATTGAAAACTCAAGCTGTTTGTGTCACTTCTTGATTCTGTGATGGTTGTTGTTTTCCCTTCTGTGGCTTCTGTAAAACTCCAGTTGCTTAACAGCGGGTTTTACGCCGCTAGGTGATTGGGTTTGCTTTTATTTAGAATCTGTTGCGCTGTTCCGGTAAAGCGGCAGTGCTGAGCCGCAGACGATAAGTAAGCTGAACCAGTTCCTAAAAAATGTCCTATTTTAAAGTGCTCTATGATTGATGTGGCACTTCAAAAAGAAAAGCCCGGTGTCTTGTGCTCGTACTTGCTTTGCTTACAAGGACACCGGTGTGCTTGCCATGCAAAGCAGCCTGAGCCTGGGGAGAACTGAGCACGTCTGATCTATTCTTGGGGAATTGGTTGCTCCTGTGCACAGAAGTGCCCTTCTTCAGTTTGACATATGTTGTGTGATTCATTGTTTGAATCTTTTCTCAGGTTCAGGGTTGGCATCGGAAAGCCACATCCTGTGGTTTCCTGCTAGTTCCAGTCTTGGAAGGCCCATTCGCTTTGCCCAGTTACTTGTACGGAGACCCACTTCGAGCTCAGTTGTTCATCCCACTCAACGTGAGCTGCTTGTTGAAGGAGGGTAGTGAGCATTTGTTTGATGGTAAGAAATGTTCTTTGTTTTACCCTTCAGCAAGCAGGTCCCTTCTGGTGTGTAGCTGATGTGAAGAACCTCATTCACCAGACATGGGTGAGCTGGATGCAGGGCCTGTTTGCCCATTTCAGGAGCCCCCCTCAGCATGGCGGTGCTCGGGGGCAGCCGTGCTCAGGGGCTCATCAGCATGCAGCAGCGTATGAGGTCGGCAGCAAGAAGTACCAAGGCACAGGAAGGTGGTCTCCCCGGTGGTCTTTGTTGCTGTGATGTTGGGAACCCTTACAGAGCACAGATCAACTAGTTGTTCAGTCTGACCTCATGTTAGACCGTCAGAGGCTGGTTTGCTGGTCACTGTGCCCACAGCTGCTCTGCATTTGTACCCTGCATTTGTTTATTCTCCCCCTCAGTAAGATGAAGCTTTCACCACCACCATGCTGTTTTTTTTGTGTTTCCATGGTAACGTTCACGGCGACAGTGTTTGCACATGCGATTAGCAGCTAGAAACTGCAGTCTGCTTTTCTGCAATGTAACCTCGCCCTTTCGAGCGATGCTGTTGCGGTAAGGCTCAGGTGGAAGCCCAGAGAACCCTGTCCCGATGCAGAGAGAGGCAAAGTTGCATCACGAGAAGCAAAAGGCTCTGTTTTAAAACAGGAAAGATTAGAGTTTTCTTTGTTTTCATTGATCCTTGACCCAGTGTCCAGGTGTAAATGTGAAACAATTGGTGACAAATCCGTGCGCTGGGAGGTCACTGTAGCCCTGCTGACTGTGAACTAAGTGTTTGCAGGGCAGTGTGGTGCTTTCCACTCTCTTTCCTTGCCTCCTCCTACGCACACCACTATGTTCCTCTCCTTTATCTCAAGAGACACAAATTCAGGGACAAATCTGCTACTGGAGTGTAAAAGACCTGTCTCTAATAAGGGGGCTCTCAGCCGACAGAAATAGAAATGGCTAGAAACACCAAAGTGCACAGAGGTCTTCTGTGGAAAACTGAAGTCTTGAAAGTAAATAGAACCACAGATTATCTTTAGTTGGAAGAGAGGCTGTCTCCGTCCTCGCTCCAACCTCCTTTCAACTAAACAGCCATGAGGTCTCCTGGCTTCCTCTTCTCCAGGCTAAACCTCCCCAGTTCCCTCAGCTGCTGCTCACAGGACTTGTGCCGCAGACCTTTCATGGGCCTTGCTGCCCTTCTCTGGATACGCTCCAGCACTTCCATGTCACTTTTGCAGTGAGGGGTCCAGAACTGAACACTATCGTCAAGGTGTGGCCTCACCAGTGCCAAATACAGGGGGATGATCACCTCTTTCTCCTGCTAGCCACACCGTGACTAATACAAGCCAGGATGCTGTTGGCCTTCTTGGCTTCCTAGACACACTGCTGGCTCATGTTCAGGTGACTGTCAGTCAATACCCCCAAGTCCTTTTCTGAAGTGCAGCTCTCCAACCCCAAGCCTCTAGCCTTCCATGGGGTTGTTAAGACCCAAGTGTAGAACCTGGCACGTGGCTTTGTTGAACCTCATAAAATTAACCTTGGCCCATTGATCCAGCCTGTCCAGATCCCTCTGCAGAGCCTCGCTACCCTCCAGCAGATCGCCTTACCAGCTCACCTTGGTGTCATCTGCAAATCTACTGCAAATCCCCTCATCCGGATCGTTAATAAAGATATTAAAGAGAACAGGCTCCAGGGCTGGCCCTTGGGGATCACCACTTGTGACCAGACACCGGCCAGTTCTATTTCCATTCACCACTGCTCTTTGGGCCTGGGCGTCCGGGCAGTTTTTTGTGCAGGGTAGCTGTACTTACCCAGGCCTTTCTGATGGAGAAAGTGAAGTGGCTTTAGTAGGTAATTGTTACCTTTTTGTTTGTTTCAGGCTTCGAACCAGAAACCTACTGGGACCGTATGCATCTCCTCCAGGAAGCAATAGCACACAGGTAGGGACAGAGCAGAATGGCTGACAGGCTCCTGTCTCCTGGGATGATGTGGGATGAAGACCTGAGTTGTTTGGGTTCTGTGCCATCTGCCTCTCTGCACTCGACTTGCACATTATTAGACTAAAATATAGCTGGAATGCCTGGAGGTAGGTCTGTGGGTGCAAGGGGCAGGTAGACAGTGTTTCAGCCAGTCCCTCATTAGCAGACCTTACTGTCTTGGGGAGCACATTGCCTTTGGAAGGCATTTGCCCCTGTTATTCTAAGAAGCAGATAGAGTGTAGAGATTTCTTTCTGAGAAGGGGCAGTTTTTTCCTTCCTGTGTATTTAAGATGGTCTTGAACTGGACGACAACCAGTGCTTGACAGTAGGCAGGAGACTGGGGTGTGAGCTGTGCATAGGAGGTTGGGCCCCGTTTAAGAAGGAGCTGTTGGGAACTTGGAGTACTGTCTAGCCTTACCCCTTTGTGTACTCAAGTTGCCAATTTGTTTCGTGGTGTTGCTGCCAAGGTCTTTTTCATGACAGAGTCTGCCTTTTGGAACAGACTTTAGCCTGGAAATAAGCTAGGAAAGCAGGAGAAGAAGCAGCAAAGGAGCGTCAGGTGAACTTGAAGTTGTGTGTGGAATATTGCCCAGCATGTAAAAAATGATGGTGCATTTTGAAATGCACCCAGTGTCTGTCTTGTCTTGTTCTTCTCTCGTTCATGAGCAGCTGCCCCGTTCTGCCACAGACTGCTCAGTGCCCTCCCAAACCAAGCTACTGATGCTCTTGTTACAAGTTGGCACAAGTTAGGACAGAGATTAGTGGGGAGTTACAGGTTTTTACACTGTGCCTAGCACAGGCAGAGAGTGCTTGGAGAAGCTCAGCTGTCTTCATTCCTTTTCCCCTTGTCTTTGGGCCATAAGGAGGAGTCTCTGTGACAGTGGAAGGTTTTCCCTGGTGTCCCTGACGTGGGCTGAAGGAATCCTAGCCGGTGTGGCTCTTCTGTCTTTTTATTAAAAAAAAAAAATCCTTTGTTTTGTTTCTCCAGATTTGGGTTTGTGCAAGATAAATACTCAGCCTCTGCATTCAACTTCCCAGCTGAGAACAAGCCCCAGTACATCCATGTGACAGGTAAGCAGGATTTGCAGGACTGGGGTAAGTCTGCTGTCTCCCAGTGGTGGAATTTGCACGAAGTCGTACGCAGAAGTGAAGGAGAAGTGTCTCCCACTTTCCCTTGCTAAAAGGCAGTTCAATGAAACTCAGTCCAGTTTCCTTTCCAGAACTTCATGGAAAGCTGTATGGGCGTAGGTCTGCCTAAGACTAAAGTCCTGTTTGCTTCCTCCAGGGACGGTGTTTTTGCAGCTACCATATTCCAAGCGGAAATTTGCTTGTGGGCAGCAGCGACGCCGGCGCAACTCCACGAGCTCCACCAACCAGAACATGTTTTGTGAGGAGCGCATTGGCTATAACTGGGCCTACAACACCATGCTGACCAAAACGTGGCGGTCCAGTGCCACGGGGGATGAGAAGTTTGCTGATCGGTTGTTGAAAGACTTTACAGACTTTTGCTGGAACAAAGATAGCCGGCTGGTTTTGTTCTGGACTGATTGTCTAGATAAGATGCATGCTAGTGCTCCATGAAGCGGCTGTTGTAGCTCTTAGGGAGACAGCTAGAAGTTTTACCTTGTGGCAAGGAAGTAGAAGTGAAGGATGACTGGAAAAAAGCCTCTCTGGCTTCCATTTGAGGCTCCAAGCAGACCTAATCAATATTGCTGTTGATATTCAACAGAATTTGATTAAACCCTTGGAAAAAGAATCTGAGCTCTTGACTTGCCAATATTTATCACTTGACCTCAGCTTGGTTTCAAGTAGCTGCAGTCCTTGACTGCCAAAACTTCAGTTAGAGCAGAGGTAAAGGAGGGAGAGTCTTTAAATGATTTTTAAGGGCAGAGTGCCATGGTGGCACCTGAAGCAGCTGGTGCCGGTTGCACACATCTGCCTCCTCCAGCTTGAGGCGTGCCTGACTGTGTGAATATGTAAGATAAAACGTGAGAGAGGCTGTTACATTTCATACGTGTAAATAAGTGAAAGTGCAAAAACCAAAGTGACCTGTTGTTTTGTTGTAACTCCAGACAGTTACACAGCAATGTGGGAGTAAAGGAGGCAGTACCGCTTCCTGTGCCCGGCGTGGTAATGCTTGGAGTGCAGTGGTGGGGCTTTGTCCTTTCACATCTTGGAGCAGCTTCTGCCTCCACCTCTGGACCTAGAACAGTGTCATGCAGCAGAAGCAAGAAGCCAGTTGCTGTGCTGCAAGGCTGGCATCCAAGCCTCAGGAGAAATCAAGGGCAACTGGACAGAAGATGCTGCTGAAGAGGAGCAAGGTGGATTACAATCAGATTTTTAGGATGTATCTGCTCACAACAAAGCCAAGAAGCCTGTGCTCACGTACATAGTGTTTGTAGAGAGAGCTCAGGTGTGGCTCATGGACTCTGAAGTGCTGATTCACAGTGGGTTCACAGCCTGCACCTGAGAGCTGAGGGGGGCAGATTGCTGACTCCTGAATTCCCTGTTAATACCTCTCCTCCTTACATTGAAGTCAGCAGAGGGCTGGCACGTTCACAGTGACCTTTCAGACCTGGTTCAAGGAAAACCTTAGCTGCTTCAGTTTTATTTCCTGAACCGGGTGTGGGTGACTCATCAGTTACTGCAGCACCCACCCAGAAGAGGTGGGTTCGAGCTTCATCCTCTTTACTCCCCTCACCTCAGCGCGGCCAAGCTGCTGCTGCTGCGTGTCTGGCTCATTAACATGTCTGAAACACGCTTCCTCCCCCAGAGCCGCTCCCGGGGGCAGCCCCGCACTTCCCGCGCCCCGGGATCGCCCCCGCCGCGAGGTGAGGGCGGGGCCGGCTGCG